>CM065730.1:7986664-8004164 GCA_033310375.1 Conus canariensis | reverse complement strand
AACGGGAGGGGGAGGGGGGGGGGGGGAGCAGAAACTTTGTAAACGGAACGTGTACTGGGGTCTGCACCTTGAGTTTTAAGACGAATCCTGAAGACCTTTGTTAATTTTCAAGAATGTACAGTCGATATGAAACAAAAGGAATACCTCGGCATTTTTGTTTTCTCTTTCTTAACTTTTTTTTTTTTTCCTATCCAAATGTTGAAAATTACTTTTCCCTACCTTCTTTACTCCTCCCCCCCCTTTTTTCTGGTCCATGAATGTGTATGTGACGTCATTCTAGTCACATGACTGAAGTGACCGCACCACAAGGGAGTGCTTGTCAGAATCTGTGGTCGATTAGTACGCGTGATGCCAGAAAATGGAAAAAAAAACGAACACGTGTGAGAGACTTGAACAATTGATTTAGAACGAGAAAATATACAAGTATTTTTGACCTTTCGTGTTAATATTTGAAAAAACGAAATCAAAGATAAGGATTTGTTAAAAGCATTTTATACCGCACTACTTCCTGCTGCGCAAGCATAAACAGACCTGATTTTGAAGAGAAGTTGGTCTCTGTCAGGAACCAAAATGGGGGAATCAATGCGTTCCACTTGATCACGGAAGAGTGAAGCACGAGTGTTAGTTTCTGGCTGATCAGATTCCGTCCGTTATTTCTTGTGGTGTGGGAATGAAAAGGGAGATAATCAATCATTTTAAGCCGCGATGGGCTGCTGTGTGAATAGCAAGTTGGTGCCAGAGCCACCTCCAAATGCGCACCTTGTACAAACAGTTTACGGCAAGGATGCGAAAAGCGGAAAAGTAGGTCTACTCGGCGGAGATCGTTCGTACAAAACAACGGAAGATGTCGACGGAGGCAAAATCATGACAGACGAACTGAATCCTGGGCTGGGTCAGCGAGCCAGCAAAAAGGTGAAAAAGTATCGGGATAAATTCGATCCCCGAGTGACCACGAAATATGACATCAAAGCACTCATTGGCCGAGGAAGTTTCAGCCGCGTTGTGAGAGTAGAGCACCGAGTGACCAAGCAGCCGTATGCCATCAAAATGATTGACCGAATTCAGGGGAAGGAAGTTTTTGAGGCTGAATTGAACGTTCTGCGGAGGGTGAAGCACAAATATATTATCCAGTTAATGGAAGTGTTTGAATGCCAGGAAAAGGTCTATATGGTGATGGAGTTGGCTACAGGTGGGGAACTTTTTGATCGCATCATAGCCAAGGGGAGTTTTACGGAACGGGATGCAGTCCGGGTTGTGAGGATGGTGCTGGATGGAGTGGAGTACCTTCATGGGCTGGGCATAGCTCACAGAGACTTGAAACCCGAAAACTTACTGTATTACCACCCCGGCCATGACTCAAAGATCATGATTACAGACTTTGGCCTGAGCCACATGATGAGTGGCCCAGACAATATCATGAGAACTACTTGTGGGACACCAGAGTACATTGCTCCAGAGATCCTGGCCCGGAAGACCTACACTGTGCAGGTGGATTTGTGGGCCATAGGTGTGATCACGTACATTCTGTTGAGCGGAACAATGCCATTTGATGATGACAACAGGACACGGTTATACCGGATAATCCTGAAGGCCAAGTACAGTTACATTGGAGAGGTAATGGTTGCACTATATTGAGCCACTTGAGGTTACTTCATCTTACACGAATAAATTTCATTCACATATTTTTAAACACTTTATACAGTTTCTTCAGCCTACATTTTATTTGGCAAAAAAAAACAAAAAACAAAAAAAAAAGGATAGGCCTGGAAAGTTTCTTTCTACTAATTCAGATAATGCTTTAACTTCAACGAAATAGCATCAAAGAAAGGGTTTGATACAATTCATGTGTGCTTGCACCATGTATACCACATTGGAAAAAAACATTTCCCTGTTCTTTCAGACACACTTTTAACTCTTGTGTTGGAACTGTGTTGTAGGCACAGTCCTTGCTCCAAGTCAGAAGCTCATCTACGTTACGTGTACCAAACTGATTAGATCTCTCATGTGCAGAATGGCTTTTGCCATGAGAAGGCCATTCGGTTGTGACATCGAGACAAAGGGATGCCTTTAAACTTCACTTTGTAATGCTTTTGTGAACTTCAGCGTTTCATCAGCTCTGAACACCCAGATAGTCCTAAAATGTAATCACTGATGTTGATCCTTGAAACAGTCTTGTTATTTGTTTGCATTTCCTATCTTGACATTCTGTAGTGTCCTGGAATATAACTGAGCACACGCAGAACTATAAACCAGGTCATGTATTTCATCTTTGAATGAGGAAATTGTGTAAAAAAAAAAATATTCTTTTTATTATCCAGCCATTTAGGGGATACATAAGTCTTATGTAAGACTGGCACATTTTATCCTTGGGTTATTTAATTCCTTTACAGAGGAATGATGTTAAGGCTTGTTAGTGTCTGAAAATGATTTTCATAACATTGCAACAACATTTAAGTTTATTGTAGCTTGTAAGCCTTAGGCAAAAGATGATTGTAAAACTTTGAACTTGTATCTGGTTCCAAATTACAGAGAGAAAGCGTGCATGCACGCACGCACACACACCACACACTCACACAGACACATTCACTCACACACATGAAACACGTGCACATGCACGCACGCGCACGCACACACACACACACACACACACACACACACACACACACACCACACACGCACACACGCGCACACACACACACACACACACACACACTCTCACACACATGCACACAGGTATTTGAATCCTGCTCTGCGGATTTTGTGTTCATGCATATGATTTATCATGTTAAAATCAAAGAAATGAATTTTGGAAGATTTACACTAATTACAGGTTAGTTGCAGCTTATCCACAATGCACTCTGGGATCCATGGATCAACAGATCTGTTGTTTAAACTAAAAGCGCAGTTTTAATGTTGAGCTCCTTTTGTGAGATCTGTATTTGGGCTGTTCAAACAAATGATCATTGACTGAATTTTTTATACCTCTCAGTCCTGACGATGTTGACTACCTTTGATAACTGATCCGTGTTGACTATCTTTGGTAAGTGATCCAGTAGAAACAGTATTTCTTTCCATCAAATGTAATAAGGAATTAAGAGTTGATCTAGACAGGGGCAGTTCTCTGAATTGCAAGAAATGACTTGTTTTCAACCGATTGACACTATAGAGAAAGTTCTCAATTAAATTCCTGGAAATCATACGGAGATATTAGAACTTCCTTCCTCAATTTCGAGATGAATTTACTTGTGGAAGAAACTGAAAGTGGTGAAAAAGGCTGATCATTATTGAATTGAAGTCACTGATTGAAACTTGGTTCCTGATGAACTAACTCCGATTCATTATAAATGCATACTACAAGTTGTGACAGATTTTGGTCATAAAAGAGAGGGAGGTCTTACTGAGAGGGCTTGGAACACTTACTGGTCTGATTTCTTGTGATAGCTTAATCTTCTGATGGAAAATTCAAAATGCTCTCTCCTCTGGTCCATTCATTAGGCAGGCAATATTTGACTGTGTCAGTGAAAGAGTGACTGAGGGGTCAGCTTTCATGCAGAACAATCTACCTCTTTTCAGGTTCACATCTCCACCACTCCCTCTTTTTCTCGAGACTGAGACAAGACCTGTTTTCATAAAGTATGTGGGCACCAGTTCTTCATCAGTGTGGAAACAATAAATCTGCTCCTTATATCTTCCTCTCAAATGATCATAAGACGTGTGCAGAGCATGACATCATTGAATTATAAATGCCTGTTTATTTGTTGTCACTGCCAGTGGTTACTCGAGTTCATCATCTCTTTACTCAGGGAAGGCAAACAGAAATTCAGGTGGGACTAATGATTATTTTGTTTTACTCTTATTGTACCCAGGACAACTAAAAATTATGCAGGAATTTCATTTTGATCAGGAAAGATGCTCCATTTGATCTGTCAGTAAACTGCTGACACACATGGCATTCTCACAGATCTCTGCTTCTGCTGTAATGCCATCTGGTGATCTTGTGAACCAGTATACACATTTACTGTCATTTGATTTTACAGTGCACTGAATCTTCCAAACTGATGATCAGCAAATGACTGAGATGTGGTAAACTAAATGTGCACAGGTTTGGTCTTGACCAAGGGAAGAAGTAATGCATTCAATAGCAGTCTGTACAGAACGCTTTTGTGTTGTGTCATAAATGCAGTGAAATCAGTTGTGGAAAAAAAAAAAGAAAAGAAAAAGAGAAAGAAACAGCAGTGAAGTATTTAAAAAAAAGACCAGACCAGTGGAGTGAAACCTAAAGACCATGCAGGCAAGTGCAATAACCTTTTCCCTGATTGATGAGAGAGTTGGATGATAAAGTGAAACCTTGGGTTAAATTGAGCTTCTTAGCAAGTGCACTAGTTATGTTTGTAACAGCATCAAATAAGTCCGCAAGAGTCAAGCCCAGACATACAGGCTGCGAACCTTTCAGTTTTGCACTATTTAACTCGCCTTTGACATGTTGCTAAAGGTGCTGTTATATATGTTGTGAAGGTGCCATAGGTTCTGGGGAACATCTGGAGTGGAAGTAGTTTTACCTTCTTTTTTTCTTTTTTTTAAATTTATTTATTTTTGTAATTAGGAACTTGAAAAGGATACTTTATAAGTCTTAACTTGAAAGGATACTTTATTTATAAGTCTTTTGAAAAGGATCAGGATCTTGATCGAGAGGCAATGCCAAAAAAACTATTTGTATTATAGGGTTCACACAACCAATAATTACAGTATTTTACAGTTCAGATGACAAAACACTGACTAAAATATGAGCTACCTGTACTGCTTCTGATTTAATTTTTGCTGGACAGGATGTTGGTGGTTGGAAAGTGGACTGTTCCATTCATAGCACAGTTTTTTTTACTGATGGCTATGACTAGGATACTGGCTTTGTTTGACATGTTTGCCATTGCCTGGTTTGCTGTACCGGTTTTTAGAAATTGTTAAAATGCATTCACATTAAGTTTAGGTTAGGAACAAGTGGGCTAGATGTCAACAAGTATGAAACCAGGTCATGCATTTATGCACCATTATTCTTTTTGTTGAGTATCAGTCAATCAGTTATCTCACCTTTTTAATATTGTTTTTGAGAATTTCATTCCCTTTATTTTGTAAACTCTTTATGATCTTCATATATCCAGATTTGATACCATTTACCTTTACAGGAGCAGATTGGGAGGGAGAAAGGATGGGGTGGGGGTGAAATATTTGTCCAGTTTTGCTAAGTGTCCATCTGGACTTTCCTCATAGATGGAAACGATGCTTAAACAAACTGACAAACAAAACAAAAAAAAAAAACGGCCAAAAAAGTTTACTAGAAAGCAGTATGTGTGAGTGGTAGGGGATGAGAATAAGAATAGATACTGTGTTAACACAGGAATGTATATATGGCAAGGGAACTGGAGGATGAAATAGTTGAAACTGGTGGATCTTCAGTGCTGCATTAGAACTGACGATATTTTTGTGATTCCAGTGCTGTGACCAGATGTTAGTTCTTGGATTCCCCCCCCCCCCCCCCCCCCCCCCCCCCCCGCAAGAAACCACACATTCAAGCTGCCTTTGAATCCCTCAAACCACCGCCGTGTAATCCTGGTAACTCTCCTCTCCAAAATTGACATTTCAGTCATCTGAGACAGGTTATGAATTGTTGATAACTTTAGATGAATCGCCTCTTTTATTACAATGATATTTATTGTGAAGAAAAACAAATGTTTTGCCTTAAGTTTAGAAAACCAGTATCAAGTTTTTGACGCCAGGACCATCAACCATGAAATACAGAAGACTCGATCAATAAGAAACAAACAGGATGAACTTTGGGCGCTTAGTATATAAACCATCTGTGAAGCAGGCAGCTTCTCTCTCACTGTACTGCATTAGAGGAGACTGCAGGAGGAAAGGAAGCGAGGGTGAGGAAGGAGGGCGAGGAGGGGAGGTGGAGGGGAAGGGGAGGGAAATAGCTAAGTCAGGCAGGTGGATGAAGCAGGGTGTGAAGAACTTCAGTAGCAGAGGAAGGCGAAACTTCCGGCCCCGGAGCAGGTCTGCCAAATACCACCCCCACCCCCATCATCCTCAACCCCTTCCTGTTCCCCTCCTCAGCCTCCTTATCTCTCTCTCCTCTGTTCTCCACCAACCACAGAGAGAAGTGTGTTAGGGGCTGGGAGGTGGAGCTCAGGAGAAGGGGGAGGGAGGGGGGGGGGAATAATGGTGACTGGGTGGATGATGGGAAAGGAATGGTGGTGGTGGTGGTGAGGGGTGTAGTGGTTATGGGGTTGAGGTGATGATAGTGGTTCACAAAGAAGGGTGCTGCTGCTGCATGCAGGCGAAGGCCCTGTTGGCTGTGTAGTCTGGGTGAAGAGTGCAGAGGAGGAGGAGGGATGGGGGTTGTTGAGTAGAGGAGGAGGATGGGTAGGAGATAGGGAGAGGAGGGTTGGGGATGGGGTGCAGGTGTAAGGGTGGAAGGCGGGAGGGGGGGTGGAGGGGGGGGGGGGGAGGATGGGAAAAGGGGGCGAGGGAAGTCAGAGGAAAATTGGGGTGACTTACACCTAGCAACACTCAGCCTGTTGAAAAGACTGCTGTGTGAGTGTGTGTGTGTGTGTGTGTGTGTGTGTGTGTGTGTGTGTTGTGTGTGTGTGTGTGTGTGTGTGTGTGTGTGTGTGTGTGCACACGCATGTGTGCGCACGTTTAGGTATCAACTACATTATAGTATTAATAGTGCATCTGTGTGTGCATTTGGGATGAAAATCTGTTAAAATCTAGGGTCCATTAAAGTATAGTGACTGAAGACTCTCAGTGGAAAGATGACTTTGTCACTACTCTATAGCTCTACTGTTTTATTGGATTCACTGTAAGATGATCAGAGAAGGAAAAGAAAAAGAAAAATTGAAGTTGATATAACTGAACTTCTGCACACATACATGTTTGTGCTCATACAGACATGAGAATGCACACACAGATGAGGCCACCAAAGACAATCACTTTCGGGTCCTCTTTACCTGTAAATTATATATGTAACAAACAACAAACAAACAAACAAACAAAAACCAACAATCCCAACAACAAGGTGGGTACTCCAAGAGAGGATTGACCTATGACGAAATCCAGCAGATCCTGGATCCAATGTATGATCCAGATCCACATCACAGATCCAGACCAGAATGTAAGAGATTCCTCCTTGGGTCATATTCCCCACCTTTCCTCTAACTTTCATTAAAACTGGTTCAGCAGCTTTTGTGTGATCTTCTGACTGACAGACAATCAACAGTTACTGGTGAAAGCATAGATCATTTTAGATGGTAGAATCTTTTTGAGGAAGAGAACAATGGATCAAATTGTTGTTGTTATCGTGACCCTAGCTAAAAGGCTTGGGATCATCTGATCAGCCAAAGTACTTGAACACTGTGGTACAAATGCAACACCTAGGGATGAGAATGTTACGTATGTGACTGTTTTTGATTACCCCGCCACATGGGCAGCCACACACCGACTTCGAGGGATTTTGGAGACCGATGATGTTACGCTAGGAGCTTGTCATGACTGAAGACAATCTCTGCATAACTCTGCAGAGCATAACAACATTTTGATGTTGTCTTGGTGTTCTAGCGCTTATGTCAACTGGTCTGACACAGCCTTAAATCAAGGCGTAATGGATCAAGTGTTGTGGGTCGCCTCTGTTTAATATAGAAACACAGTAGGTCAGGGTACCAAGTTTGATTTGTTTAAACTGTATTAGGGTTTCCTTTGAACTCTTTTTTTAATTAGGGACTTTGTATGCCGCTCTTTTGAGGCAGTATGAGATCCAGCACTTGCAATACTTTTAACTATGTACTGCTAAACTGTAAAAAAACACACCAAGAAACTAGATAGACAAAAACCTTTTTCTTTGTCTGGAGCACCTTGTAAACTGTGGAATGATGCATCTTTGGAGACCTTTCATCTTTTCTCCAAGTTCCCTGCCCCCACCCCCCCACCCCCACCCCCCCCCTCCCATCCCCCTCATTCTCTCTTTCAGAATTTCTCTCTCTCTCTCTCTCTCTCTCTCTCTCTCTCTCTCTCTCTCTCTCTCTTTGTGTGTTAGTATCCCTAATCCTTGAAGGGAGAAGGACCAGATGAAGAAAAGCATCTTGTTTTTCTATTTCAAACTGAAACTTGGGAGTCAAGATTATCAATCTCTCTCTCTCTCTCTCTCTCTCTCTCTCTCTCTCTCTCTCTCTCTCTGTCAGTGTGTTCTCCACCTTTCCTTGTGCATACTCGAATCCTTCCTCCATCTTTTGCTGTAGCTGTACTGCCGGATAGTTGTTGGGAAAGTCAGGAGGACTGATGATTTCCTGTGCTTTCAACCCTCACCCCTGCTCCTCCCCTTACCCTCTGGCTGCTTTCTCCTGGCCCCCTGCCCTCCGACCCCATCCTTTGCCTTCTTTCTCCTCCACTACCTACACCCCAAACTCCTCTTTCTCCTCCACTACCTACACCCCAAACTCCTCTTTCTCCTCCACTACCTACACCCAAACTCCTCTTTCTGCTCCACTACCTACACCCCAAACTCCTCTTTCTCTTCCACTCCCTACACCCCAAACTCCTCTTTCTCCTCCACTACCTACACCCTAAACTCCTCTTTCTCCTCCACTACCTACACCCCAAACTCCTTTCTCCTCCACTACCTACACCCCAAACTCCTCTTTCTCCTCACTACCTACACCCCAAACTCCTTTCTCCTCCACTACCTACACCCCAAACTCCTCTTTCTCCTCCACTACCTACACCCCAAACTCCTTTCTCCTCCACTACCTACACCCCACACTCCTCTTTCTCTTCCACTACCTACACCCCAAACTCCTCTTTCTCTTCCACTACCTACACACCAAACTCCTCTTTCTCCTCCACTACCTACACCCCAAACTCCTTTCTCCTCCACTACCTACACCCCAAACCTCTATCTCCTCCACTACCTACACCCCAAACTCCTCTTTCTCCTCCACTACCTACACCCCAAACTCCTTTCTCCTCCACTACTACACCCCAAACTCCCCTTTCTCTTCCACTACCTACACCCCAAACTCCTCTTTCTCTTCCACTACCTACACCCCAAACTCCTTTCTCCTCCACTACCTACACCCCAAACTCCTTTCTCCTCCACTACCTACACCCACACTCCTCTTTCTCCTCCACTACCTACACCCCAAACTCCTTTCTCCTCCACTACCTACACCCCAAACTCCTCTTTCTCCTCCACTACCTACACCCCAAACTCCTTTCTCCTCCACTACTACACCCAAACTCCTCTTTCTCTTCCACTACCTACACCCCAAACTCCTTTCTCCTCCACTACCTACACCCCAAACTCCTTTCTCCTCCACTACCTACACCCAAACTCCCCTTTCTCTTCCACTACCTACACCCCAAACTCCTTTCTCCTCCACTACCTACACCCCAAACTCCTCTTTCTCCTCCACTACCTACACCCCAAACTCCTTTCTCCTCACTACTACACCCAAACTCCTCTTTCTCTTCCACTACCTACACCCCAAACTCCTTTCTCCTCCACTACCTACACCCCAAACTCCTCTTTCTCCTCCACTACCTACACCCCAAACTCCTTTCTCCTCCACTACCTACACCCCACACTCCTCTTTCTCTTCCACTACCTACACCCCAAACTCCTCTTTCTCTTCCACTACCTACACACCAAACTCCTCTTTCTCCTCCACTACCTACACCCCAAACTCCTTTCTCCTCCACTACCTACACCCCAAACTCCTCTATCTCCTCCACTACCTACACCCCAAACTCCTCTTTCTCCTCCACTACCTACACCCCAAACTCCTTTCTCCTCCACTACTACACCCCAAACTCCCCTTTCTCTTCCACTACCTACACCCCAAACTCCTCTTTCTCTTCCACTACCTACACCCCAAACTCCTTTCTCCTCCACTACCTACACCCCAAACTCCTTTCTCCTCCACTACCTACACCCCACACTCCTCTTTCTCCTCCACTACCTACACCCCAAACTCCTTTCTCCTCCACTACCTACACCCCAAACTCCTCTTTCTCCTCCACTACCTACACCCCAAACTCCTTTCTCCTCCACTACTACACCCAAACTCCTCTTTCTCTTCCACTACCTACACCCCAAACTCCTTTCTCCTCCACTACCTACACCCCAAACTCCTTTCTCCTCCACTACCTACACCCCAAACTCCCCTTTCTCTTCCACTACCTACACCCCAAACTCCTTTCTCCTCCACTACCTACACCCCAAACTCCTCTTTCTCCTCCACTACCTACACCCCAAACTCCTTTCTCCTGCACTACTACACCCAAACTCCTCTTTCTCTTCCACTACCTACACCCCAAACTCCTTTCTCCTCCACTACCTACACCCCAAACTCCTCTTTCTCCTCCACTACCTACACCCCAAACTCCTCTTTCTCCTCCACTACCTACACCCCAAACTCCTATCCACCTTCATATTTCTAAGCTGGTGCTGCTTCATATTCAAGATGAACAAACAAGAAGACCATGAACAAAGGTCTTTACTGTAACATGGGAGAGAAAACAAGTCGGTAGATAGGCCTTTTCCTTTTTTTTCTTTCTGTTTATGATTTTTTTTTTCTTTTAATTTCTGTGCATGAACAGATAAGATCATCAAATTTTGAGGAACGTCTGCAGGGGAAGAGGAAAAGGGATTTGGATTTGAATTAGATGGTTCCTTCATATATATAGGACTTGGCCCCCTTATGAAGGGTAAGACCTGTAAGGTAATGTTGCTTATAGCCCAGCCGACCACAAAGGGCCATATCAGGGCTGTCACCACGTTGATGTCAACTCACAAGTCATTCATCTAAACAACTGTAAAATACATCTTCTTAAAACCAGCCTGAAATTTTGTTAAAAATCTTTCCACTATAAAATCTCAGATCTGATGAAAAATGTTAATCTCTTTCAAGAATTCAAAGATCGCATCAGGTGGAACATCTCTGAACAAGGTTTTCATAGAATCTGCTGTAAGATGTTTGTGTCTCACATAATCATGCAAGTCCCAACACTCTACAAGAATATGTTTTATTGTGAGTGGTGCATGACATGGAATGCACCACGGAGCTTCTTCACTCTTTAAAAAGGTATGAGTGAGTAAAATACGAATGGCCGGTGTGCAGCCAGCATAGAACCGTTTCTTCTTTGCGACCACGAGAGGTAGATGAGGGGAACTTTTAGGTTTGGGTTAGTGACCATGATATATCGACTGGGATAAGTACTCATGACTGTAAAGCATACCAAACACAATAAGGAAGAGAAGGGGCAGATGGAGAAAGAGGTGGATAAACCTAGTTTAGACCCGTTTAAATTCCATCATGTCACATTGAAGGTTTTCCCATGAACCGCTTGGCTTTAACTTAAAGTTTTGAATGTTAGTTTCAAAATGGAGTGACTGAGGGTGGAAAATGAAGCAAAATGTAGACAGAAAAGGGGTTAGTTACCACCACAGATACAGACAAACAGATTACAGGACAAAACACAGTGCATTTCGACCTCTTGGGTCTTCTTCAGGCAAAAACAAACAACAATTAGGACCGTGAAAACGAAGAATGAGAAACCACTTATCTTCTCATATTCAGCTTCTCATATTAAATGTTTTGAATCTTTAATTCATGCCATTATCAAAATTTCGCATCGTTGATGTGCTGTGCCATTAGCATAACACATTGTTGGTATGCTTGCCATTAGCGCAACACATTGTGGGTGTGCTGCGCCATTCGCGCAACACATTGTTGGTGTGCTGCGCCATTAGCGCAACACATTGTTGGTGTGCTGTGCCATTAGTGCAACACATTGTTGGTGTGCTGTGCCATTAGCGCAACACATTGTTGGTGTGCTGCGTCATTAGCACAACACATTGTTGGTGTGCTGCGCCATTAGCGCAACACATTATTGGTGTGCTGCGCCATTAGCACAACACATTGTTGGTATGCTGTGCCATTAGCGCAACACATTGTCGGTGTGCTGTGCCATTAGCGCAACACATTGTTGGGGGTGCTGTGCCATTAGTGCAACACATTGTTGGTGTGCTGTTCCATTAGCGCAACACATTGTTGGTGCTCTGCGCCATTAGTGCAACACATTGTTGGTGCGCTGCGCCATTACAGCAACACATTGTTGGTGCGCTGCGCCATTAGCGCAACACATTGTTGGTGTGCTGTGCCATTAGCGCAACACATTGTTGGTGTGCTGCGCCATTAGCCCAACACACTGTTGGTGTGCTAGGCCATTAGCACAACACATTGTTGGTGTGCTGTGCCATCAGCACAACACATTGTTGGTGTGCTGTGCCATTAGCGCAACACATTGTTGGTGTGCTGCGCCATTAGCACAACACACTGTTGGTGTGCTAGGCCATTAGCGCAACACATTGTTGGTGTGCTGTGCCATCAGCACAACACATTGTTGGTGTGCTGTGCCATTAGCACAACACATTGTTGGTGTGCTGTGCTATTAGCGCAACACATTGTTGGTGAGATGTGCCATTAGCGCATCACATTGTTGGTGTGCTGTGCCATTAGCGCAACACAAGAAATTAAAATGACCCCTGGTACTTTGTCTGTCAATCAGCTGATGTCAGATATTGTGGAGAATCCATTGTCAGTGTTGAATACATCTGGAGGTTGCAGAGCTCCACAAAATAAACAAACTTTTCAAGTGGATGTGCGTTGCATTGTATGTTTCAACTGTCAGTTAAAGTTGTAACAGCCAATCAGCATTGATTTTTGCTTTTGAATGGACATATCCCAGTTCATTTGATCATGCTGCCAAAGAACTTGCAAGGTTGATTCCAACTAAACTGGCCTTATCAACCAAGAAAACGGCAGAAAGCATTATTAGTACCTGTAATTATTTAGACACTAATTCTTGTCAAATATCTTGATCAACTCTCAACAGTTTTTGAGATTTTTGCATTTTGCATGATGATGTTCTTTTTTTCATAACGTTCTGCGCATTATTTCGAAAGTAATAATATTTTTGTGATGAATGTGTCTGTTTCGGGTTTTTTTATGCGATATATGATATTGCTTCAGATAACAAAAATGTTGTTTTATTAAATACCATAATTCCAGGAAGAAAACCGTCGATCACCAGTGATCGAAATTCAAAGGAAAGAACTGAAGAGAGTTAATGCAGTTGAGACGATAATGTCGGTGGGTGAAGATTGAATTAAGCAAGATTTTCAAATTCGCAAAACTGATGAAATAAGGGGAAGAGAAATAGTCAAGGCACAGGGTGACAGGCTGAGCAAGCTCTCTACCCTCCCTCTCCGCCCTGCCCACCCTCCTTTCTAACCCTCCTCCCCATCCCCTCATGAGATCATTCTGTTCAATGCCACTGTGGTGGTGAGTTTTGCAGTTGTTTCCCTCTCATTTGACCCTGAAAACATCAAAACAGTCAGATGCTCTGCATAATAGGTCAGGACTTCCTTTGACTCTTTTGACCTCATTGTGACTTCAAAAACTGATAATTTTCCTGAACAAACCTGGCGATGTATTTAACCATTACTGATTGCATCTGCTCAAACCTTACTTTACAGTGTCTGAGAGAGAGCATCTTAAGTTCTCATGTCTGAGAGAGAGCATCTGGAGTTCTCATGTCTGAAAGAGAGCATCTTGAGTTCTCATGTCTGAGAGAGAGCATCTGGAGTTGTCATGTCTGAAAGAGAGCATCTTGAGTTTTCATGTCTGAGAGAGAGCATCTGGAGTTCTCATGTCTGAAAGAGAGCGTCCTTAACTCACTTAGGACGGGCAATTCTGTCCCTTGTTTTTCCCTGTGGACGGGCCATTTGTTATGGCTAGTAAACAAATCACCAAAAATACAAAACAAGAGATAACTCAACGAAATTTTCAGGAAGTGTTATTCATAAACTGTGTTAGTAGAATACAAAAGAATAAACTTCCCACTGTCATATGATTTCTTGTGCTTGAGGCTGAAAAAATGTCCAGTTTTTTTTCAGGTGCATCACAACACTCTTGCACAGTCAGTGGGTCCATGGCTTCACATTCAGCAGAAAAAGTCAGTAAATACACTAAATGAGTTGAAAAAAGATAGATACACTCCAGGAAACTATATAAGATAGATAAATCACATGCCTGCTATGCACAAGCTAACTTGGAATAATGCAAAAATGGGGGTGTGGCACTCAGCTGACACATGAAGGCCAGAAGTACCAGAAAAAGGAGGCACTGTCAGAAAAAAACTTGAATCTTCACGCCAGTCGCGTAAAGGAAAGCCAATGAAATCTTGCTCACTCAAATCCCCAGTCTTTCGCGGCACGCAAACGCTCCGCTCGCGTGGCGAAGTGGCCCACCCTCACCTTCATCATCACTGAGCTCCACAGACGAGTCAGTGTTAGTTTCCTCTTCTCCTCAAAATTCTTCACTGGAATCACTTTCATCAGTTTCATCATCTGCTTATTCAATGTCTGAACCTTCCGTTTGTAGCATTTCAATAACTTCAGGAATGCTAAAGTGTTGCCGATGGGCTCGACTTTGCTCCGACACATTCACAGAAAAACTTGTTTGAGACGCCATGTTTCTATGCAGATTAGTAAGTCATGTCGGTTGGTCTGGTCAATCAGCCACTGAGGCGAAGTGGGTGATGGTGTGCTGCGAAACCACTGTGCAGGCGAACGAAGGAATGCTGATGATACTATCTATATCTTGTTGCCGTGTACTGATCACGCTGCCACCACATGAAAAATTGGTGAAGGCCGAAACCTTGATAGCGTTCGTTTGTACTGAAGCGTTGCATCTTCGGAAAACGCTATAGCGTCTGTTCGTGACGAGAGAGTTAAGTTCTCATGTCTGAGAGAGAGCATCTTGAGTTTTCATGTCTGAAAGAGAGCATCAAGAGTTCTCATGTCTGAGAGAGAGCATCTTGGGTTCTCATGTCTGTCAAGAAAGCATATTGAGTTCTCATGTCTGAAAGAGAGCATCAAGAGTTCTCATGTCTGAAAGAGAGCATCACAAATTCTCATGTCTGAGAGAGAGAGAGAGAGAGAGAGAGAGAGAGAGAGCATCTTGAGTTCTCATGTCTGAGAGAGAGAGAGAGAGAAGAGAGAGAGCATCTTGAGTTCTCATGTCTGAAGAGAGCATCACAAATTCTCATGAAGAGAGAGAGAGAGAGAGAGAGAGAGAGAGAGATGAGAGAGAGAGGAGCATCTGAGTTCTCATGTCTGAGAGAGAGCATCTGAGTTCTCATGTCTGAAAGAGAGCATCTAGAGTTCTCATGTCTGAAAGAGAGCATCTAGAGTTCTCATGTCTGAAAGAGAGCATCTAGAGTTCTAGTCTGAAAGAGAGTAATCATGAGTTGTCATGTCTGAGAGATAGAGAGAGAGCATCTTGAGTTCTCATGTCTGAGAGAGGAGGAGAGAGAGAGAGAGATGAGAGTAAAGAAAGAGAGAGAGAGCATCATGAGTTCTCATGTCTGAGAGAGAAAACATTTGAGTTCTCATGTTTGAGAGAGAGAGAGCATCTGGAGTTATCATGTCTGAGAGAGAGAGCATCTAGAGTTCTCATGTCTGAAAGAGAGCATCTTGAGTTCTCATGTATGAGAGCTAGAGAGAGAGCATCTTGAGTTCTCATGTCTGAGAGAGAGAGCATCTAGAATTCTATGTATGAAAGAGAGTATCATGAGTTCTCATGTCTGAGAGATAGAGAGAGAGCATCTTGAGTTATCATGTCTGAGAGAGAGCATCTAGAGTTATCATGTCTGAAAGAGAGCATCTTGAGTTATCATGTCTGAGAGATAGAGAGAGAACATCTTGAGTTTCATGTCTGAGAGAGAGCATCTTGGTTATCATGTCGAGAGAGAAATCTAGAGTTCTCATGTCTGAGAGAGAGAGAGCATCATGAGTTCTCATGTCTGAGAGAGAGCATCATGAGTTCTCATGTCTGAAAGAGAGCATCCTTGAGTTTTTAAAGTGAAGAGCCAGCCTTCGCCATCGTCTTCCTTATCAACACGAAGAGCACAGACACCGGGCACTGATGGCTGGTTTTGTTCATATGCATTCTAGGCAGTCTCTTGCAGTGATGACATTTCTGATTGTATTCCCTTCTCCTTTCCTCTCTTCCCCCCACCCCCATCCCTGACCTCTTCCTAACCCTCGTTGCATTTATTTTTCTAACTGTTTTATGTTTGTGTTTTTGGCAGCACTGGAAAGACGTGACCAATCTGGCCAAAGACTTCATCGACAAGACCTTGGTGGTGGACCCCACTGAACGCCTCTCAGCCTCCAAAGCCATTCGCCACCCATGGCTGGCTTCCGGAGCCTCCTCCTCATCGCAGAAAAACCTCCACCGCGTTTCCCACAACCTCCTTCAGCGCCAGTCCATGCGGGAGAACAGCACCAAGTCCGCCAAGTCCACCAAGAGCAACAAATCCAACCGATCAGGACACTCCTTGAGGTCGGAGCGGCGGCGCGTGCAGCCGGAGGAGATTGACGAGTTGCACAAGGACCCTGAAGTGCAGGCCGAGTTGGCCTCTCTGAGCAGTCTACACAGCCACTACAGCATTTGTTACAATGCATAACCACAGTGGGGAAGTTGGGGGAGTGGACACTGTGTACATTGGTGGTGTGTCTTGTACATTGATCAGGCCTGTATGTGTGTCGTCACTGTGGAAAGAATTTTTGTCCAGCGTGTTTGGATGACAGACATGAAATTTTGAATCATGAAGATAATGTCGGGTACCATTTGTGGTTTAATGATTGTGGACATTTTGATGTGATTGGGTTTGATTTAGGGTGACATTTTCAGATTGATACGTGGACTGAAACCAAGTTACGACGTGCTAGTCTTGATCGTTTTATTGATATTTATAGTCGTCAGGGTATTGAAGACTTCTTATGCATATGGTGCTATAAACAGATTGTTGTATGGCATAGAAGTGCAATGAACAGGTTGGCAAATTTATTGAATTTCTAAGAAAACACTTTCTCTTCTGGGAGTCTTTTTTTTTTGTAAATTCTAAGGTTTGGTTTGGTTTGGTTGTTTTTTGAGGTTGTGAGGATGCTGTAAGCTTGTTTCAACAATGGATTAGAAGACTTGCCTTCGTTAAACCATGGACAGTATGTTCTGAGTTTGCAGTTACTGTTGAAAAGAACATAAACAACCTTGTAGACTGGAATCCTCTGGCAGGAAGTTGGTGACCATCACAGTGACCAGCATGCAGTGTCTTGCTGCATGTGAGGGGAAATGTCATCCAACATTTTATGTATCTCAGGGTTCCCACCATTCAAACTGAAGGAGGTTGGATACACCGAAGGGAAACTTGTGATGTTTCCATTATCATGTTGTAATAAGAACAGGGTGGAGGGAAGTTTCATGCACAAATCAACTGTCTTTTTTCCCCCCCCCCCAATGTTTTTATTGTGTACAAAGCATGTTATCAGTCAGAGAACAATGTTTTACATCTGATGAGCTAGATTAATGTAAGGACTTTC
>CM065730.1:7916664-7984164 GCA_033310375.1 Conus canariensis | reverse complement strand
AGTTGCACTCACTCCACATGCATGCGTCAATGTATGCATACTCATGGATGTGAGAATATATGTGCCGACATATGTGCCTGCTTAGTCGTGAACATAACTTGTACACCTTCTGCGGTATTAGATTAATTAAAGGTAGTTAGTGACTGGACATCGAAATCCCCATTGACAGAATGTGGCTACCCAAGTGGTCAGATAGTCTAATCAGTGAAAGACCTCCGATACATAGTCAAATAACACAGAAAAAGGACACCAGACTTTTTGGTGATAACACCAAGAAAATCATTTTTCTGTTCAGGTTTTAAACATTTTGCATGATTCTTTTTTTGTTTTTTCCTTCCTCTCTTCCCTTTCTTACTGATCTTTAGAACAAAATATTATGAATATGAAAAAAATGCTCGACAGAATACTCTGAATACTTTGGGCTTTGCACATTGTAAATACTCTTTGACAATGTTCTTTTTTTTTTTACATCGACCTCTAATTGTTTTTCAGTTTCAGTGAGAAGAAGTTCACTTATTTACAAGTGTATTTCGAAGGTCATACATTTAACAGTCACATTTATCTTATTATTGTGATTTGTGTGTGTGTATATATATTTGTGTACGGTGCTGAAGAAGAGATTAATTTGATGAATCCTCGGGGAAGTCTGTCCATCGAGCGAAACATTTGGGCAATCATGGAAGTCTTTTTTTCACAGCATGTTGTGTGGTGGTGAGAGTCTCCTGAGATCTTCATACCTGTTCATCCGTCCATTACCTTTGACCTCCGCCATCAGTGTGGTGCATATTCTGCCAAAAGATTCTTCATATCTATTTTTTCTACTTCATGTCAAGATTTTCTGTACAAAAGTGGATTGCCCTGTTACACGTTTCCCTGTCTCCTTTGTTGTTGTTGCTGTTGTTGTTGTTTTATCCCCTTTTGTTATATGTAGCATGTACTATAATGTTTGAAGCAGATGTTGCAAGCTGCACTCGTTTAGATGTTAAATATGATCTAGTCACTGCCCGGTTTTAGAATCAGTTTATGGAGCAGTGTCAGAGTTGTGCCGGCTAAATGACTGCATTTTTTTTTTTTTTTTGCCTGTATAGGTCAGACTCACGAGCAACTCAGGTGGGCAAAGTCGCCATAGTTTGGCTAGGAACAATTAATGATAGTTTCCTTTTCCAATTTTACCCGGGTTTTATCACCAGATTGAGAATAATTGTCAGAAATATCATTTTTATGTGTTTTGGGTTAGAGGATGATGATTTTTTGTGTGTGTGTGTGTGTGTTCAAATCTGACCGAGTTGTCATGTATTCTGAAGCACATTAAACACAGTCAAGTCATTTTGGGTTCTCAGGTGTGTGAAGGCCAACTCCTGCACATAATTTATGGTCAAAGTTGTCGCCCATGCGACAGGTTTTGACTGTTGTCAGGCTTCAAGAACTGGTAAGCCTGGACTTGGAAAATGCCTCAGTTTTCAGTGTTTCCACCATGGGTATCTTTTCTAGTATGAATATACATGTACGAAAGACAGATTAAGTCCAAAACGAATGCTTCTGGTTGAATTCGAACTCTGTAAAATGCATTGTGTGTTAACGGTAATTAAGAATGTAAGCAGATGCCTTTCTTCTAGTTGAATGGTAACTCTGTTAAAATGCATTGTGTGGTTAACGGTAATTAGGAATGCAAGCAGATGCCTTTCTTTTTTTAAGGTTTATTCTGAGTACAGATCACAGTTCTAGAAATGAATACTGACAGAAGACTAAAGCAATTTTTGTCTTAAATGGAAAATGAACAGTTCACAAAAATGATTGGTGCCATGACTGCTGTGTCTCACAGAAATTATGTTTCATAGTATGGAAAGAAAAAAAAGATGTGCCATTTTTCGATGCCTTATCTCCAGAACTGGGTCACATTGAACCCAAATTAACTCTGCTTTCTAGCTGTGATTTTTTTTTTTTTTTCACACCCAACAATAAGTACATGTTATGCAGAGTTAACTGTCAACAGTTTTTGAGATTTTTCTATTTTGCATGAATTTTTAGTAATTTAAGGTAACATTCTGCGCATTATTTCTAAAATAATAATGTTTTTGTGTCTATTTCGTTTTTTAGACGATACATTGCTTCAGATAACAAAAATGTTGTTTAATATACCATAATCCCGGGAAAAAACCATCGATCACGGGTGATTGAAATTCAAGGGAAAGAACTGAAGAGAGTTAAGAATGGTCCATTTAGAAAGAAAAGTCTCAAAATGAATATTTAAGCAGCAATATTCATGTATTATTTAGCGAATATGTAATGTTCTCAGTACTCACTTGTACTCTTTATCTATGCAAACGGTCTAACTCATAATTACTTAGATGAAAACTAAGTCGCTCCTTCAAATTCTCCGTTTTACTAGTGTCTGTTTCCACTAGACGAAAAGTAATGACTTTCAGTAACACCCTACCCCTGCAGTTTGCCCTTCCCCCATCTCCGTCCTAACCACTTACACAGCTACACCCATGCTCATTCTGTCACTGCCCCAGCACTAGTTGTTCACCAAGAGCTATGAGTTGAGGAAACTTTTAGCTTATAGTTTTAAGTTGCCCACTGCCCACTAGAAATAGTGCATTATATTCCAGATGCAGCATACAGGAGTAAAAAGAAAAAAACAAGTTACACACACACACACACACATACACACACACACACACACACAATATCCATCCTCGCAGCATAGTTTCATTAGCATGTCGTAGGTGCATTATATACCTAGTGTCATATGTCCTTGTATAATGGCTAGGGCAGTCAGTGTGAATTTATAGGACTACAGATAATGGCTAGGGCAGTCATAATGAATTTATAGGACTACAGGTAACGGCTAGGACGGTCAATGTGAATTCATAGGACTACAGAAAATGGCTAGGACGGTCAGTATGAATTTATAGGACTACAGATAATGGCTAGGACAGTCAGTGTGAATTTATAGGACTACAGATAACTGCTAGGGTACTCAGTGTGAATTTATAGGACTGCAGATAATGGATAGGACGGTCAGTGTGAATTTATAGGACTACAGAAAATGGCTAGGACAGTCAGTATGAATTTATAGGACTATAGATAACGGCTAGGACAGTCAGTGTGAATTTATAGGACTACAGATAATAGCTAGGGTAGTCAGTGTGAATTTGTGGGACTACAGATAATGGCTAAGACAGTCAGTGTGAATCTATAGGACTACAGATAATGGCTAGGACGGTCAGTATGAATTTATAGGACTACAGATAATGGCTAGGACAGTCAGTGTGAATTTATAGGACTACAGATAACGGCTAGGATGATCATTGTGAATTTATAGGACTACAGATAATGGCTAGGACAGTCAGTATGAATTTCTAGGACTACAGATAACGGCTAGGACGGTCAGTGTGAATTTATAGGACTACAGATAATGGCTAGGACAGTCAGTGTGAATTTATAGGACTACAGATAATGGCTAGGACAGTCAGTGTGAATTTATAGGACTACAGATAATGGCTAGGACGGTCAGTGTGAATTTATAGGGCTACAGATAATGGCTAGGATGGTCAGTGTGAATTTAGAGGACTACAGATAACAGCTAGGACTACAGAAAATGGCTAGGACAGTCAGTATGAATTTATAGGACTACAGATAATGGCTAGGACAGTCAGTGTGAATTTATAGGACTACAGAAAAATGGCTAGGATGGTCAGTATGAATTTATAGGACTACAGATAACGGCTAGGACAGTCAGTGTGATTTTATAGGACTACAGATAATGGCTAGGACAGTCAGTGTGAATTTATAGGACTACAGATAACGGTTAGGACGGTCAGTATGAATTTATAGGACTACAGATAATGGCTAGGATGGTCAGTGTGAATTTATAGGACTACAGATAACAGATAGGACTACAGATAATGGCTAGGACAGTCAGTATGAATTTATAGGACTACAGATAATGGCTAGGACAGTCAGTGTGAATTTATAGGAGTACAGACAGATAATGGCTAGCATGGTCAGTATGAATTTATAGGACTACAGATAACGGCTAGGACGGTCAGTGTGAATTTATAGGACTACAGATAATGGTTAGGACAGTCAGTGTTAATTTATAGGACTACAGATAACGGCTAGGGCAGTCTGTATGAATTTATAGGGCTACAGATAATGGCTAGGACAGTCAGCGTGAATTTATAGGACTACAGATAATGGCTAGGACAGTCAGTATGAATTTATAGGACTACAGATAATGGCTAGGACAGTCAGTGTGAATTTATAGGACTACAGATAATGGCTAGGACAGTCAGTATGAATTTCTATAACTACAGATAATTTCTAGGACAGTCATAATGAATTTATAGGACTACAGATAATGGCTTATAGGCAGTCAGTGTGAATTTACAGGACTACAGATAATTGCTAGGATGGTCAGTGTGAATTTATAGGACTAGAGGTAACGGCTAGGACAGTCAGTATGAATTTATAGGACTACAGATAATGGCTACGACAGTCAGTGTGAATTTATAGGACTAGAGATAATGGCTAGGACAGTCAGTATGAATTTATAGGACTATTGAGAATGGCTGGGACAGTCAGTATGAATTTCTAGGACTACAGATAACGGCTAGGACTGTCAGTATGAATTTATAGGACTACAGATAATGGCTAGGACAGTCAGTGTGAATTTATAGGACTACAGATAACAGCTAGGACTACAGATAATGGCTAGGACAGTCAGTGTGAATTTATAGGACTACAGATAACAGCTAGGACTACAGATAATGGCTAGGACAGTCAGTGTGAATTTATAGGACTACAGATAATGGCTTATAGGCAGTCAGTGTGAATTTATAGGACTACAGATAATAGCTAGGACAGTCAGTATGAATTTATAGGACTACAGATAATGGCTAAGACAATCAGTGTGAATTTATAGGACTACAGATAACAGCTAGGACTACAGATAATGGCTAGGACAGTCAGTGTGAATTTATGGGACTACAGATAATGGCTAGGACAGTCAGTGTGAATTTATAGGACTACAGATAACTGGCTAGGACGGTCAGTGTGAATTTTTAGGACTACAGATAATGGCTAGAACAGTCAGTATGAATTTATAGGATTACAGATAATGGCTAGGACAGTCAGTGTGAATTTATAGGACTATATATAATGGCTAGGACAGTCAGTGTGAATTTATAGGACCACAGATAATGGCTAGGACGGTCAGTATGAATTTCTATGACTACAGATATTGGCTAGGACGGTCAGTGTGAATTTATAGGACTACAGATAATGGCTGGATGGTCAGTGTGAATTTATAGGACTACAGAGAATGGCTAGGACAGTCAGTGTGAATTTATAGGACTACAGATAATGGCTAGGACAGTCAGTGGGAAATTATAGGACTACAGATAATGGCTAGGACGGTCAGTGTGAATTTATAGGACTACAGATAATGGCTAGGACAGTCAGTGTGAATTTATAGGACTACAGATAACGGCTAGGACGGTCAGTGTGAATTTATAGGACTACAGATAACGGCTAGGATGGTCAGTGTGAATTTATAGGACTACAGATAACGGCTAGGACAGTCAGTATGAATTTATAGGACTTCATGTCATACACATCCGATCCCCTAGCTGGATCATTGAGGCATTACAGGATTACTTCATGTTATGAATCCTCAAGGCACTGCATGCTCTGATGTTGTTAGATCAGTCAGTTTCAATTGAAGGATGTACATAATTTGTCTGCCAACAATGCAGGGAAAGGGTTAAATGTTTCATTTTGTATCATAGTGGTCACTATTGTTTGCGAGTTCATTTTCTTTGGGTTTTTTTTGTTGTTTTTTTTTACTCATCCTTGAAGTCTTGATGTTTTCCACAGGCGCTCAGTGTGTGTGAGGGATTGTGGTGATTTATGAGCCTGCACAAGTGAAGACTGAATAGATTCAAGTGATGAGAGGGTGGTGGGTGTGTGTTTACGTCTATATGCTTTTGTGTTTTGTGAATTGTCAGATTACTTATTCACCCAGCTGGAACATAATTAGATATGATGTGTGTGTGTATATATATATATTGTGTGTGTGTAAACAGTTCAGTTTGAATACGTATGGTAGGCTTAGATTTGTGTACATTTATTTACGTGTCTGATTGATTCTCTTGTGATAATTTGATCACACTTCAAGATTTGAGCGATGAATGTACATTCTTTTCTCTCCGAAAGTACTTAGATCTGTACAATTTCTGTCTTTTTTTTTTCAATGAGAAAAAAAAGTGTATACATGTGTTGTTTTTTTTATTTTTATTTTTTGTTTGTTTGCACCCACCTTGCTCTCCTCCCATTTTAACTTCCTCCCAGCGCCCTATTTGTCCCTGCCCCCCCCCCCCCTCCTATCTGTCCTCCCCCACCCCGTAGCAGCCTCACCCCCCCCCCCCCCCAACCCTTTCTCCTCCTCCCCTCTCCATCAGTCCTCCTGCTCAGTATTGCCAGTACCCCCTTTCCTTTTTCTGACATTGGTCGTTGTTGTATATACTGTGTTCATAATGAGGTTTTCTTTCCATTTTGTCTTTGCTGTTAGGTGTATTGTATATCGATTTTCTGCATACCTGTCTTGGTATACCAGTTCCATTTACTTGCCCTTCCCACCGTATACCCTGCTGCATAATTCTGCCAGCCCTTTGAGTAATGTTGCATCACAGGACGACCCTGTTTGAAACGACTAGGCATTGACCAAACCTTTTTTTTTTTCTTTTTTTTTTTCTAAGTGTCCTGCTGCTTGCCCCCGCCCCAACCCCCACTCTCCACCCCTCTTCACATACACTCAAACACACTCAACACCGCGCGCGCACACACACACACACATGCGCGCACACGCGCTCGCACACACACGCACACACACACACAAGGGCATATACATATGCTTGCATGCGCACACCCACACCCACACACTGATGAACACACACACAGTCTCTCTCTCTCTCTCACTTGCATGCACACACACACACACACACACACACACACACACACACACAGAGTCTCCTCTCACACTTGCACGCGTGTGCGCGCGCACGCACGCACACACACACACACACACACACACACACACACACACACACACACACACACACACTCTCACTCACTCATTTACCCACTTTCTCATTCACTGAATTCTTTTTGTTTGGTTAGCTCATTGGTTTGTTGTAATTTCCATCCTGTTTTTCCTTCCTCATTTGCACTGCCACCTCTTTCTCCCCTCCTGCCTCCCCCCTCTCTTCAGACCTGTCCGGTCCCATCACCCATCCCCATCCACCCCCTGATTTCTTTTAGTTTTTATCTTTCAAATACACACAGTTGGCATTTTGTCTCAAACTGGTATAAAAATGGATGTTAGTTTCTGAATATGCAAATGTAATTCTTTTTTGTTTTGTTTCAATACATTTTTTTTTTTTTTCTCATCTGGTAATATTTCTTGATGTGACTGTTGTGCACTTTGTGTATAACGTCTCTGTGACTGTCAGTTATGAAAAAAAAAAGCAAACAACTATGTTAGATCTAGTTGCAAAGTGAGACGACTGCAGGCGGAAATCTAAACAAATCTTAAACAAATTTTAACGAACCGCAAAAAAAACAAAAAACGTGGACAAACGAATCACAAGACAAAACATGATGCGCTTCGACCTCTTAGGTCTTCTTCAGGCAAGATACAAAACAATTAGGACATCGAAAATGAACGAGCAAACACTTATCTTCAATCACTTCAGCGCAAGATAGGCGTTTTCACTCAATGCCTGTAGTGATTCTTCTTCTCTTCTTCTGCATACACAGGCTGATACTCCTGCAGACACTCCATGTACAGACAGGCAAGGATTAATCCCATCTGCCCAACAATGGGAGTGGAGTTTTGTGTGTATGACCGTTTTTTATCCCGCCATTAAGGCAGCCATACTCCATCTTCGGGAAGCCCTGTAGTGATTGAAGATAAGCTCATTCATTTTCGTTGTCCTAATTGTTTTGTATCTTGCCTGAAGAAGACCTATGAGGTCGAAGTGCGTCGTGTTTTGTCTTGTGATTCGTTTGTCCATGTTTTCTTGGCGGTTTGCTAACATTTATTTAAGATTTGTTTAAACAACTATGTTGACTTCATGTACATTTTAAAAATGCCCAATTTGTTCTGAGTTTTTTTTGTGTGTGTTTTTGTACATTAGAAAAAAGGCAATTTAGCATGGTCTGATCATGTTGTTGGGCAGTCAATAAGGAATTTGTGGTTTCGGTCTGAATAAATGACATTTGGTATCTAGGATGATTGTGAATTGCTCATGTTCAATGATTTCATATATGACCTGTCAGACGCAGTTATTTTTGGTGCCAGGGATAATTTGTTATTCTAGTCCATTTCAGTGTGAAATAATGTGTTGTTTGTATTGTTGGTATAGCGCCAGTACAGTGATAAAAAGGTACGTTTATCTGTTTCGTACCTGATAATAACGTTTTACGTGTAAAGGTTCTTTTTCCTGATCTGTGCGTCTATTTATATTATACATGAGACTGCTTATTAGAATTTATATCATGTTGAACATGGAAACTATGCACACATATTGTTTTTAAACATTCAAATATGGCAATCTGTTTGAGCTGAATGTTTACACTGTCAGAGCTTTCAAGCGAACGCTGCATTATCAATTATTATCTAGGTGGAGAGGAAACTGGACTCGCAGTCAGAACCTGCTGAATACCTTTTTTGTTTTGTTTTTATGTAAAGGGTCATGGTGCCTCACTGACAGGTTGCACCGATGCAGCAGGCTGCAGCTGTCAGAACCGATGCAGCAGGCTGCAGCTGTCACAGGATGAAGAAATGCACATTTCACATGACCATGTTCAAAGGATGGGAGTTGTCACCGACATGTCAATATCTGGAAAGGCACAGCTGTTAAGCTCGGCAGTTTGATTTTCATTTTTCTGTTGTACCGTATGGTGAATTGTATGATAAGATTTCTTTTCGTCTAAATGGATTTTTCTGTGTGAACCAAGAGCTACTCTTCCCAATGGAGGGTGTATTGCTCCTCTTTTTCTCTATGTGTAGATCTGTCTAAAGGGGTTTTACTTTATGACAAAATGTTGCCAGGGCAGTGTATGTGTAGATCTGTCAAAGGGGTTTTACTTTATGACTAAATGTTGCCAGGGCAGTTTCCCTGTAGCTTGTTCCTGTTGGGATGTGGGTGGCTGGGAGGGGGGTGGGGGAGTGGGGGTGGGGGAGTGTCAGTACAAATGGCACCTCCTGCCACCCAGAAGTTCTGCAAGTAACTTCCTCTTGTCTGTCAGTCTCTTTGACTTGGCCCTTTTTCTTCTCCTCCAAATTTTCACCATCTCATGTACTATGTTTCTGCTGTAGAGTACCATTGCCCAATGTTTGTTTCAGAAACTCAAACACTTTTCTTTATGGGACACAGTTTATGCTGTGCCAGCTTTGATTTTTTGTTGTTGTTTTGTTTTGTTTTTGTAATTATTATTATCTAGTGACTAGGTCATAAAAATAGTACACACTGTCCAAGACGGATACTGGCTGCCCACTCTATAGTGTTTGTTTGCCTAGATGGCCTTTTGTATCTGTGGTTGTCAGTGGTTGTTGTTTGTATTACAATTAATTTTTTTTTAAGTTTTGTTTCTACATTTTGTTTTAATCAGAGACTGAGGAATCAAGCAGAATGGCTGGCGCTCTCAGTACCGCCTAGTCTTACTCGCCTTAAGGACACCAATAGTTCAACTACAATGTCATGAACTGGGTATTGACTTTGTTTAGCTTTTCCTGGTGTTTCAGGATTGAAGCTTTTCCAGGATGTGACCTTTTATCAGGATGTGACCTTTTCCCCCTAAGTTTTGTAGCCCTGAAGAGGCCCAGTGTTGGTAGGTGAGAGTGTTATCTTCCAGACCGCTCTCCATGAGTAGCTCCATTCAGAGACCTCTCTGGAAGAACACTAGTGTTTTGCACTGCTGTATAATCCTACTTCAGGATGTGACCTTTCTCCCCAAAGTTGTGTAGCCCTGAAGAGGCCCAGTGCGGGTAGGTCAGATTGTTATCTTCCAGACCGCTCCTCCATGAGTAGCTCCAATCAGAGACATCTCTAGAAGAACACTAGTGTTTTGCACTGCTGTACAATCCTAGTTCGGGAAATGAACCGGCAAATGAGATATAAAGAGCTCCAAAACAGGATATGAGAAAGACGTGGGTGGAAGAGTTTATGCCTGTGCCTTTCTTTAAGAGAGGGCCTCCACCCCACCTGCTTTTCTGCTCTCTCTCTTTTCTCCAGGGCTCCCTCCCTTTTCCACGTCCCGCCTCCCCCATCCCCACCCCCTTCTCTTTCCCTCTCTGTCCTGTCTCTATCTGTGTCCATGTGACATTGCTCTCGCAGGTTGCGTTATAGATACATAGAGGAATTATTAGTATGTGTTTTATAGATGTTTATGGTTATATTTGTTTTTACACAAGACAATTCTTTATCATTTCAGTCCAAATAAAGTCAAAGAAATGTACTGTTTTGATTTGTCTTTCAGGCTTTTGTGTGTGTGTGTGCGTTTGTGTTTGTGTGTGTGTGTGTGTGTGTGTGTGTAAGAGTGAGAGAGAAAGTCTGTGTAGTTTTCTGATGATGTGTAAGTCATATATTTCAGATGGATATCACCCTTCTCAAGAATTCTCCACAACTGTTTTTGTTGCTGAAGTTTTCCACCCACATTTCCCTTTTTTTTCCCCTTTTCTTCTTTTTTTCTTTGGTGTGTTTTATTTTTTATTCCTTGTTTCTTTTTTTGTCCATTTTTAAATTTTAGGTGTTTTTTTTTATCTTAAGAAATATCCATTTCAATAGGAAAAACATGTGGTCTGCGTGATGATACATTTGGAAAAAAGTGCCACAAACATGTAAGACAAAATCTGATCAATATTACATGAGTCTGTATCTCTCTGGCTTGGTTGATGCCGGGCTATATTCTGTATGGAGGTGTCTCTCTCCTCCCTCTCTCTCTCTCTCTCTCTGTCTCATGGAGAGAGAAAGACCAGCTGAAACCAAAGGAATTTTTTTGAGAAAAAGGTAAGTTTCCTTTGCAAATGCAGTGTAGGGTATCAGACCTGCTAAAACTGTCTCTGGCCTACACAGATGGTTGTACATTGAGAGAGAGAGAGATGATGATGATGCTGATGATGACAATGACGACGACAATGATGATGATGATGATAATTTTGATATCTATGGGCATCAAAGAGGCATATTCTCACTTTTTTTCATCCAGCACTTTCCCTGGTCAGGGACTAAGCTAGACTAGCAACTGAGCACAACTGGCAACTAAAACTTAAAAGACTTTAGATAAATGTACATATATCTTCAAAAGTACATAAAAAATGTAGATGAGTTGTTTCTCCATCAACTTTTACGCACAGATGAATTTAAAAATGGAAAAACACTAAAACAACAAACATATACAAATTACTTTAAAATACAAAGCAATTATTCTGTTATCAAAGGAAAGAGAGAGAGATTTGCCTTTATAATTTTTTTTTTTGGGGGGGGGGGGGGGGGGTCTTTGTCGGTAGGCCTATTGGTATACTACCTACAACTATACTTTATTAATGAACTCGTAACAATGCATCAACTGCAGCAGTGCGCACGAAAGAATCATTCCATTCCTTTCTCAAAATATTAACATTCTACCTACTGTTTAGGGTTTTGATTAAACGGCAACAACGCATCAATAACATCAACGTATTACACACACGACAGTGAGAGGGAGAGAGAGTGAGTCACTCTAAAACGGATGCAGAAACACACAAACCCCCGTCTCTAAAAATACACCTCTCTACAGTCGCTATATCGTTCATAAGCATCAAAATACGATAACACGAGTTATATTCAGTCAAATCACTTTCCTTGTGTCTATTTTCGTGGAGCAAAGAAAGAGGTCTCTTCTTCACGGCATTGTTTGGGTTGGGCGTTCTCCAGGCAGGGAGGGAAAAAAAGGCAGGTTTGGGAGCGAAGAACTGAGGGATTATTGTATACTTGTTTTTCATGGCTTGATTCTGCTATATCAGACTGGCCAACGAAGCGCAGTGTACTGTGTGTGTGTGTGTGGTGTGCACGCGCGCGCGTCCACACGTGTGTGTGTGTGCGCGCGCGCGCGCGTGCATGCACACGTGTGTGTGTGTGTGTGTGTGTGTGTGTACGACACTTGCATGCATTCGTTCATGTATGTGCAAGTGTGTGTGTGTTCAGTTACCCTATGTGTTGATGTGAAGTATATCTATGTGTATCCGTGTGCGTGGCGCGCGCCCCGCGTGTGTTTGAGAGAAACAGGAAGGCAAGACAAAACAAGTCCTTTATAACTGGGACAGTAAGAACTGATATTTCTCACATCCATGAGTCTGAGAGACAGAGAAATAGCATGCGTGTTTGCACTTGCATGAAGAGGGGGGGGGGGGGGGGGGGGGGGGGAGGGGGGGAGATACATATAAGACAGGGAGGAGGTCGGATGGGGTGGGGATTTTCCGCGACAGCGCACCTGTGCATGTTTTATGTTCATATGTCTGATGGGTGACATCAACGATGCAGCATTATGCGAGAGATACAGACACCTGCAAATGTTGGTCAAGTGATCTGAGCAATACTATCAGCTACGCATCCTTGAAGTGAATGTCACTTGGCTTCCCATTTCAGCCATAGCAAACCGTAGGAATCGGTTGGGGTAAGAATAGAAATCATATAAATAAACGGCTCTGATGGGAATCTAACCCAACGCTTGGACAGCGTGCGGTGGGAAACGCGATGTTAGCCACTAAGCAACAGCTACTAGTCTTGTTAACTTGCGCTTTTATTTATTTAATTTAATTTTATTTATTTACTTATTTTTTTGTGGCCGCGATAAATTAATGTTTAACGACGTTGTGCTCTTTGTGTTTAATCTGGATGTAACAAGAACAAAGCTTTGAATGTCTAACCCACTAAACAAGAGACAATTTTATCTCTCTGAGGGATGTTAATTAAATGTCTAGCTCCTGAGTCATCAGCTGCTTGATATCTAATTTCCAAAATGTGTGTGTGTGTGTGTGTGTGTGTGTGTGTGTGTGTGTGTGTGTGTGTGTGCGTGTGTGTGTGTGAGTACGTGCGTGCGTGCGTGTGTGTGTGTGTGTGTGTGTGTGTGTGTGTGTGTGTGGTGTGTGTGTGTGTGTGTGTGAAATGAAGCTCTGAATGTCTAACCCATTCAGCAAGAGGCAGTTTTATCTATCTGAGGGATGTTGATTAATTATCTAGCTTCTTTATCATCAACTGTTTAATATCAGATCTGTAAAATGGTGTGTGTGTGTGTGTGTGTGTGTGTGTGTGTGTGTGTGTGTGTGTGTGAATGAGAGTGTGTATGTATGTGTGTGTGTGTGTGTGTGTGTGCGTGTGTGTGTGTGTGTGTGTGTGTGTGTGTGTGTGTGTGTGTGTGTGTGCTCGCATGCACGTGCACGCATGTGTGTGTGTGTGTGCGTGTGTGTGTGTGTGTTGTCAGTACAACCTTGAGTTAATCTGACAATAAATTGGTTTCAGTCAGTCAGTCAGTGTGTGTGTGTGTGTGTGTGTGTGTGTGTGTGTGTGTGTGTGTGTGTGTGTGTGAGTGAGAGAGAGAGAGAGAGAGAGAGTGTGTGTGTGTGTGTGTGTGTGCCTCCTCTGTTGCATGCAGGCTACGCGGCCCCTTCATCCCACCCCCACCGCCTGTTTTACTCTGTCCTTTCTGTTGTTGTGGAATGCATGACATCCTTCTCTTCGATGGCTTTTTCCCCTGTTCATTTCTCACTATATTTTCTTCTTCTTTTCGTTCTGTTCATAGCATCCGTAGCTTTTATTCATAATTTATATATACTAGAATAATTTGCAGTTTATCTTGCCAGCTTCACTGACTTTTTACACACACGCACATGTTGATGCACTCAGCATAAAGAGAGTGAGACAGACAAAGACAGAGACAGAGACGGAGAGAGACACAGAGGCAGGCAGAGAGAGACAGACAAAGACAGAGACAGAGACGGAGAGAGACACAGAGGCAGGCAGAGAGAGAGAGGGAGAGAGAGACAGAGACAGAGACAGAGACAGACAGACAGAGAGAGAAACAGAGAGAGAGAGAAGCACAGCAGTACGACACACGCTCGCATACACACGAAAGATAACAGACAGAGTAAAAGGCTCACGCACGGAAAGAAAACATACAGTCCATTTCATGTTCTGTTTCATGTATTTTCCGTATCAGGACGCTGGGAACAGGGAGTGAAAGCACATGCGGCATTTCTTATAGCATGTCAATTTTTTTTTTAATTTACAGAATGATGAACACAAAGGCTGACTGAAATAAAAAGTAGAATAGGGACATCTTAGCCAACAGTTCGTTTATCATGAATAAACTGTCTCAGTGTTCAGAATGGTATATAGTGTACATAAAGTATAGAGCAGATCCATCTGACAAACTCTACAACTGAACATGGATATACTGTCTGTATAGCGAGAAACTGCACAACAGTTACGTTCACCATTGGTCATCTCAAGTTTCTCACTGTCACTTCAGCGACTTTACTGATCACAATTCAGTCGACTTCCTCAATTGTCGGGCCACAACCGTTGCTACCTCCCTGGGAGTCTGAGGAGGCGGAGTTGCCTCCCGTGGAGTGGATCTTGGCCATGAGGGGCGAGCAGAGTTTCTGCAGCTCCTGCAGCTTGTGGTCGTACTCGTCTTTGTCGGCCAGGGAGTTGCTGTCCAGCCAGGTCAGGGTGTCTTCACAGGACTTGCTGGCTGAGTCCTTGTCCTCCGTGCTCAGCTTGTCCCCAGCATCATTCAACGCCTGTCGCACAGAGAACACGTAGGACTCCAGCTTGTTGCGGGACTCCACACACTGCCGCTGCCTGTCGTCTGCTTCTTTGAACTTCTCCGCTTCACCAACCATGCGGTCAATGTCCTCCTTGCTGAGCCGATCCTTGTCATTCTTGATGGTGACATTGGAGGACTTGCCTGTGCTCTTGTCCTGGGCTGTCACCTTCATGATGCCGTTGGCGTCGATGTCGAAGGAGACTTCGATCTGTGGAATGCCGCGTGGAGCTGGAGGAATGCCGGTCAGCTCAAACCTGCCCAGCAGGTTGTTGTCTTTGGTCATGGCACGTTCTCCTTCGTACACCTGGATGGTGACGGCGGGCTGGTTGTCGGCATAAGTGGTGAAGGTCTGCGAGGTCTTGGTGGGGATGGTGGTGTTGCGTTCCACCAGTTTTGTCATGACCCCGCCGGCAGTCTCGATGCCCAGAGACAAAGGAGCGACGTCCACCAGAAGGAGGTCCTTGATGGCTTCACTCTGGTCACCGCTCAGCACTGCAGCTTGCACAGCTGCTCCATAGGCCACAGCCTCATCAGGGTGGATGGACTTGTTCAGCTCCTTCCCGCCCATGAACTCCTGCAGCATCTTCTGGATGCGAGGGATTCGGGTGGACCCTCCCACCAGCACCACCTCATGAATCTGCCGCTTGTCCATCTTGGCATCCCTCAGGGCCTGTTCCACGGGCTGCAGAGTGTTGCGGAACAGGTCTGCACACAGCTCCTCGAACCTGGCCCTGGTGATGCGGGTGTAGAAGTCGATGCCTTCATACAGAGAGTCAATCTCCACACTGGCCTCTGCACTGCTGGACAGGGTCCTCTTGGCACGTTCACATGCTGTACGAAGTCGTCTCAGAGCTCTGGCGTTCTTGCTGATGTCCTTCTTGTGTTTGCGCTGGAACTCCTGGGTGAAGTGCTGCACGATGCGGTCATCAAAGTCCTCACCTCCAAGATGTGTGTCACCTGCAGTGGCCTTGACCTCGAAAAGAGACCCTTCAGAAATGGTCAAGATGGACACATCAAATGTCCCTCCACCCAGGTCAAAGATGAGGATGTTCTTGTCACTGTCTTTGTGCACATTCTTGTCCAGACCATAGGCCAGGGCTGCAGCCGTGGGCTCATTGATGATCCTCAGCACGTTGAGGCCTGCGATGACTCCGGCGTCTTTGGTGGCCTGTCGTTGAGCGTCATTGAAGTAAGCCGGCACAGTGATGACCGCATCGGTCACCTGCTGACCCAGGTAAGCCTCTGCCGTCTCCTTCATCTTGGCCAGCACCATGGAGCTGACCTCTTCAGGGGCCAGGGTCTTCTGCTCCCCCTTGTACTCCACCTGAAGCTTGGGTTTGCCGCTGTCGTTGACCACCTTGAAGGGCCAGTGCTTTATGTCGTTCTGCACGCTGCTGTCAGTGAAGCGGCGGCCGATGAGTCGCTTGGCGTCGAACACGGTGTTTTGAGGGTTCATGGAGGCCTGGTTTTTGGCAGCATCCCCCACCATGCGTTCTGTGTCCGTGAAGGCCACGTAACTGGGTGTGGTTCTCTGCCCCTGGTCGTTGGCAATGATCTCCACTTGGCCGTTGCGGAACACCCCCACGCAGGAATACGTGGTGCCCAGGTCAATGCCGATCGCTGGTCCTTGGCGGTTACGGGGAGCCATAGTTTGTTTGTCACCAACTAAGCAGCTTCGTTCTGTAGTCAGGTATAATTCTGACAAACAGTCCACCTGGCTGTGTGATAGCAAATCAGGTACAATGCAAAAGAGCAGTGCAAACTGATACTTGTTTTTCCAGACGAAAACTCGTTCGTTGACTTCGGGGAAGAAATGGAAGTTCACAGTCGAGTCAAATTTACTTCGAATGTTTGTAGCGTCGCTCTCAGTAGAAGCGCTTCTCAAGTGTAGTCGTCTCTCCTGACGTTTCGCCGATCAGTTCTGATCTCTGGTGTTTCTGGTAACTGCCAGTGCAAGCCCGGGACCGACATTTAAAAGCCCGTTGCTTGCTCTTTTCCAGAACTTTTCCGACAATGTGCGATGCTTGTGGATGGTTCTGGAGCACTGAAAATAGCTTTTTATGACTGCGGAAATACCCGGTGTAATATCATTGGTTGATATTTTCAGTGATGCATTGCTTGCCTGACTTCCATTGGCTGAGAACTGACGATTTCCAGCAGACGACACAATCTCGATCCTTCCCGAGTTTTCCTACCACCGTTCCGAAACTTTGAGTTGATTCGCGAATGTTCGATATCCAAACAAATTGACGTATACAGGTATACGAGAAAATTTTAAGATAACACTGACCGAACAACGATTGCATCATTCGAGTCTCTCTCTCTTCTCAAAAGCAGGTTTTACTGTTTTCGGAAAATTCGGTCTTCTTCTTTCTTTTGAGTGTCCACCTTCATCTAGTTGAAGGTTCTGACACTTTCGTGTGTATGACCGTTTTTTGTTTTGTTTTGTTTTTAATTCCGCCATTAAGGCGGCCATACTCCAACTTTGGGGAAGGTGCATGCGATGTGTAATGTGTCATCCATACTAACGGCCAAACTGTCCTTTTCTTCCGAAAGTTGGTGATGGGATTTTACGTGTGTGCAAGATGTGCGTGTGTTCACACATGGAACTTCGGTTTATAGTCTCATTCGAAGGACTGTATGGGAAATGGGAGAGAGAGAGAGAGAGAGAGAGAGAGAAACAAATGAATGATCATCTGTGCCAAGAGCTAGACATTATCTATTTCACTGTCCGATATTATCTTCCAGAAGATGTTAACTATGTGGGGAAAATCCCCCTGTACCGAAATTCGAACTTGTATCCTCAGGATCATGAGTCCGGCGCTCTACCAACTGAGCTGTTCTTGCTTTCTAGAATTTGTTGTAACTTTTTCCCCCTATATGTTGGCATGGTAGTTTGAAAGTGAAATGTAAGAAGGTTCTGGACAAATTAGTGAATGTAGGAGGAAAGATCGTGAAAGATAGAAGAACCAGAGTGAGCCGTACAAATGTTGTGTGACACGCAAAACAAGGAAAATCGTATGTGGTGAATGCCATGTTTAAGCAAATATGTTTGAATCACAGTCTTCTGGAAGATAATATCGGACAGTGAAATAGAAAATGTCTAGCTCTTGGCACAGATGATCATTCATTTGTTCTCTGTGTGTGTGTGTGTGTGTGTGTGTGTGTGTGTGTGTGTGTGTGTGTGTGTGTGTGCGCGCGCGCGCGCGCGCGTGGCGCACGAATGTGTGTGTGTCCTTCATTTAACGTCTATCCACTATTCGTGATATTAGGCGTGTGTGTGTGTGTGTGTGTGTGTGTGTGTGTGTGTGTGTGTGTGAATGATGTATCATGATTAACTTTTTGTAAACATGAAAACAGTAACCGTTACTGTTTTCTTGATTATAATCACTGCGTGAATCGTGTATGAACTTTTGAAAACACTCATATCAGGTGAGTGGGTGATGATAACGAGACCGCTCTAGGACGGGAAGGAAGGCGTGTGACAATTGAAAAGGCTGGATTTGAGAGAGAGAGAGAGAGAGAGAGAGAGAGAGAGAGAGAGATGGGCGACTGGTTAGAAGACAGGGTGAGAAGGTGATGGGGGTGGGAAAGAGGCATGGGATGGATGGTGGGGAAAGAAATGGGAAAATGGGTAAGGTACAGGAAAGAGGTGGACTCATCGAAAGAGTAGAGTAGCAACGTAGTGTGATGGGGAACGAGTAAAAGGGTGGTAACAGGGAGAAGCCAGGGTCTTGGCAGAGTACAGGGAAAGGTAGGTCTTAATGTGGAGTGGCTCAGGGTGTCGAGGAGGGGACACCAGTAAAGGAGAGTGGCGGCAGGACTGGCGTAAGTTTTGGACGTCGTGACATTAAAGATCAGACGAGACTTAGTAGTAGTAGTAGTAGTAGTAGTAGTAGTAGTAGTAGTAGGGACCGACTTTTTTGGCCTTAGGCCTTACGGCCTATTTGCGTCCCCTCATTATTTTTCCATTTTATTTCGGTCTGGTTGCATGTCTATCTTATAAAATAACATTATATTCAATCCACACTAAAGAAAAGGTCTTTCAATTTAGGCTCTTCATCTAGGATTTATTTTTATTTATTTATTTTTTTTTAAAGCTGTTGATGTCAGGTGCATATTTGGTGTTAGTAGGCAGTGCATTCCAATAATTAGCAATTCTGAAAGCAAAACAAGACTTTCTTTTGTTAGTATGGCAATGTCTGATAAAAATATTGCCTTCATTATTTCTCGTGCAACCAACTTCTGAGAATTTAAAAAGCGCATGCACATTAACATCATCATAATTATGGAATATTTTTTAAAAAATGGATTAGGTCTCCTCTGATCCTCCTTCCTTTCAGTGAGTGTAATTGGAGATAATGTAATCTTTCTTTATAGTTTAAATTACTTCGCTCTTTCAGGATTTTAGTAGCTCGCCTTTGTACATTTTCTATCATTTTTGACTGTCTCTTGAGATGGGGACTCCAAATTACATTAGCGTATTCGAGATGGGGCCTAACAAATGCTTTAAATAACTTGACTTGAGAGTTACAAGATATTAGCATAATATTTCCACATAGGATTCAAACAACGGTCCTCATCCGGTGGGTTTGAGTCGTGACGAGATTTACGAAGATTTCGATGGTTTCTGATAGGTTTGTTTAGTTTCCGGTGTTTAGTAGCGAGTCTGCGATATGGTTAGAGGCCAGACTGGCGGGAGTCGTCCGCTTCGCTTTTATCTGGCGTGTCCAACGTGCATTCAGTCTCAGCGCTAGAACAATGGGTATTCAGGGTTTGTCGAAAGTTTTGGGGGATTATGCTCCATCTTCATTGAAAGAAAACGACATCAAAAACTACTTTGGTGAGTATGATTTGTGTCATGGGTAAAGTGTGACGATTTCAATGCATGTCGTAATTCAGTTAATTTTTTTTTTTTTTACTTGCTCAGCAGTTGAAGTAATTGTAGTGAAAAACAGATTATTTCTCACCTGCATTTCTTCAGATCGAGTCTGATATGTCCGTGTACGTCACCGATGCATATATATATTCCGGCATATGTGCGTTGCGAGGAAGTGTGCATCAGATGCTGGATGTTCCTGAACGCCAAGTCCGGTCACTCAGGGTCGATTTAAAATCAGGAATATGCCTGTAGATACGTGTTTTCCTGTCAGTCATTGTTGATTAATTTACAAAGTACAGGATTGACCACACTGCAGTGGTATTTATACCCAATAGGCAGAGTTTGAAAACGGAGTGACTGAGGGCGGAAAATGAAGCAAAATTTAGAGAGGGGGTTAGTTACCGCCAGGGATGTAGACAAAGTACAGGACAAGACACACAGGCAAAGCTCAGTCAGTTGTGCCATCAAACAAAACCCGGCGAGAAACAAACAAAACCCGTCGAGAAACTGATAGAAACTGACATGACTCAGACACTATTGATTAGTTTACAAACTAAAGTAATGGGCTGCAATGAGATTATATCCTTGAAGCCAGAATTTATGAAAAATAGAATATAATGAATGATAAAATCAAACTGCTTCATTTCTTAGCGCTTAGACTATGGAGATTTGTTATCTTGCATTTGAATTACTAGAAGTCAGAAAACTCAGTTAAGAGTTAGTGACAAACAGTAAGGCTGGCTAGATGAAATTGAAAATAGTTTGGCTCTGGACCACGAGAGTATGCTCCCATTGAGAACTTATACCTCTTTTGATAACAAACTGTCCATGATGGCTTTTTTGATAATTAACAGTATACCATGGCGACAAAAGCAAAACTTTTAATATATCCCTGCTGTTCGATGAAACAGCGAGAGGGACAACCCCAACTACCCATCACACCCAATCGCCCTTTCTTAGTTTAATCTACTTTCTTGTCATCTGGTTGAAGTCCCCCTTCCGTCCTCCCCCTTGCCTTTACAAACATTGAGTTTAATCCTTGTGCTTGAAACTTCTTGATGGAAATGTAATTACCGTCTAGTTTTCTGGAAAACTATGGATGCACCTTGAGTACTATGAGATGGATCTACCTAAAAAAAATTAAAACTTATTGAAATGAGGGTGTTATGACAGAGGAGTGACTTCCGATAGTGTAAAGCAGATTGGAAGTCTTTATGATGAATAAAAACATTCTGATTTGGAACCATTGATGATTCTGATTCCGTCAAACAAAGCTTTCTATGAGACTTTGATCACATGAAATGTTACTCAGTTAGGAAAAAAATCAATTGCCGTTTCCAAGATATACTAATGGAAAGAATCACTGCATTTGCATAAATAAATTATGCTTTGATTTAAACAACAACAAAAGCAAGGGCAACAGCAGTTTTCAATTTGTGGAATGAAAAGATCAGAAGAAGAGCCAGGGTCTTGTGTGTTGGTAATCGATTGATTCCCTAAAATATCTGTGTGTGTATGCTAATTATATGTTGGTGTATGCATGGTCACATTCCCTAATGAATCTCAGTGTCACTGTTCTAGGAGGTTCCTGGTTTTCACAATTTCAGGGACTCTTGGTATGATTCCAAGGAAGGAGTCCTGCACTCACTAGAGAGGGACAATCTATTTCTGTTCTGGTATTTTTTAGTCTGATATTATCCGTATACTTGCATGCATGCATACACACACAAAGTTTTTTTTTTAGAGTTTCACTGTCATATTTTATCTTGCTTTCTGAGCCATATGAGGTCTCAGTAATGTTTTTAAATTTGTAATGTTATGGTTCCTTTCAGTCTTCCTTTTTTATTTGTTTATTTATTTTTAGTTAGAGTATTAGATGTTCAATAGATGTTGAACATGACAACTGTTTTGCTTTGTTTACCCAGGTCGTAAAGTGGCCATTGATGCCTCCATGAGCATCTACCAGTTCCTGATTGCTGTTCGACAGGATGGGTCCCAGCTGACCAATGAAGAGGGAGAAACTACAAGGTTGACCCTTCTCTTCCGTTTTGAGTGACTGTATTACTTTTCAGTCCATGTTAACTTACAATGATAACTGGCCAGTGGAGAGGGAGAAACTACAAGGTTGACCCTTCTCTTCCGTTTTGAGTGACTGTATTACTTTTCAGTCCATGTTAACTTACAGTGATAGCTGACCAGTGAAGAGGGAGAAACTACAAGGTTGACCCTTCTCTTCTGTTTTGAGTGACTGTATTACTTTTCAGTCCATGTTAACTTACAATGATAGCTGACCAGTGAAGAGGGAGAAACTACAAGGTTGATCATTCTCAACAGTTTTGACTGTATTAGTCATGATTGATGTCAACTTACAATGATAGCTGACCAGTGAAGAGGGAGAAACTACAAGGTTGATCATTCCCTACAGTTTTCAGTGACTCTGCTAGTTTTGAGTCGATGTTAACTCACAATGATAGCTTTATTTTCTGGGTCATCTTTGCAAGACAGAAGCAATACTGTGGTGTCGTTAACAGCAAGCCAGAATACATTTAAAAACAATTAATTACTTGTTACATTTCTAGGTAGGTACTTTCAGACATTGCTTCCTGCACTGCTTTCCTAATGGATACCCCCACCCCCACATTCCTTTTCTCCTTATTCCCTTCCATCCCTTTGAATTGGAGAGTGGCGATGGTGATGGTGGGGCTTTAAAAAGAAGCTTTGCAGCTGTTTCTGTATTAGTTGAGTCTGACTTGTTTGTTTGTTTTTTCTCTTGGAGGTCTTCAAACTGATTTGTTAATAATTTCCCCACATTCCCTTTCATCACACGGTGCTAGGGTGGAACAGCCTGCCCAGGGGTCAGACGTTGGTGAGTCGCCTAAGCCGTGTGACACTTCCTCAGTCTTGCTTTTGGCTGAACATTTAAATCCCTCACACCTGTTTTGTTTATATACACCTGTTTTGTTTATGTGACAAGTCTGATAGAGCCCTTATGGACATTTAAATTCCTTACACATATTTTGTTTATATGACGGCACTAATAGAGCCCCTATAGACATTTAAATTCCTTACACATATTTTGTTTATATGACGGCACCAAGTTATAGAGCCCCTATAGACATTTAAATTCCTCACACATATTTTGTTTATATGACGGCACTAATAGAGCCCCTGTGGTTGGCTAGGCTTCAAACAGAAAATGACGTGTGTATCAGTCCTTATGAGTTATTTTCCCAGCATAACTTATGGCTGAAGAGGTCCAGCTCACTTCTTCTCCACACCTCTACCCAACTCCCTTCCCCCCTCCCCCCCCCCCCCCTTCTCTCTGTGTAGTGTGTTATTTGTGAGGTGTGAATGAGGCGTATTAGTCAAAAATTCAATTATCCACATTGTATTGCGTTATATAAACATATGCGTTCTGTTTTGAATTTATTTTGATTCAGTGTCGTTTAGTAAATATTTTACTTTCCTCCCCCCTCCCACCGCCATAAGGATGTACTCCTTCCATCGCCCACGCATGTTAATGCACTCACAGTTTTATATATATATAGTATCCAGATACAACCTTCATATTTTTCACTCATCAACATTGATGATGGTAATTTACTGAAGTAAATTGCTAGGTTACAAGTTTATTCTTTTGAAATGGAGATTGGATAATGAAAATTTATGATAATGAAATTGATGTTTTAATGTGGGTCATTCTCCTCCAAATCTCACATCCCATGGGGGAAAAGGCAAATAAAAGAGAAGAATGAAAAAAAAAAAGAGATTATAGAAGACAGAAACGTCTGATCGGTGTTTTTGGTGTACTTTTAATGTGAATTGCACTTGATAACAACATATTTGGCAAAGCAAGACTGCCAAAGATTAACCTTTAGTGATTGAATTTTAAATGTTAGTGATAGCGTTCCGCCAAAAACACACACAAAAAAAACGTAGACAAATGAATCACAAGACACTGGTATCCAGTCTTGTGATTCGTTTGTCTACGTTTTTGTTTTTTTTTGGCAGTAGGCTATCTCTAACATTCACTTTGCAAATAAATCTAATTTTAGGGATGGATTAATTTTAATATCAGATACAATAGAGCACTCTTATTGATCACTTGCTGTATCGGTCTACTAATTAATCTTGATGTGAAAGTGCCTTGTCATCGATCATTTGATAAGTCAATTTATTGTTGTATCGGACTGTTGTGTCTGTTTCAGCCAGCTAGTGCAATATCGTTGATCACTTAGTGACCGAGTGTGTCATTTTTTTCAGACTGTTAACATTATTGTGTGTGTGGCAGTCACCTGATGGGGATGTTCTACCGAACCATCCGTATGCTGGAGAACGGAATCAAACCAGTCTACGTCTTTGATGGCAAGCCACCAGAGATGAAGTCTGGAGAGGTAATTGCCCTTGATGGTGCAGGTGTCTGTCTTCGTCTCATGACTAGAACTCCCACCATTTACCATTGGTGAGATTTTATATAAATATGGAACAGTTCTTAGTCTCATCGTTATGGTAATCACATTTGTCTTGGGGGGGGGGGGGGGGGATAAATATGATACCAGTGTACATGTGTTTTATTTTCATATGATATATATCTCTGGCACATGATAGCCTATTCCAGAAGATGGGATGGGATTTGATATGTGTACAAGATGTTATAATGCCTGCATTCATGCTTGGGATCACAGTGGTCTTCTCTGAAGGACTGGAAAGGGACCGGACTCTGCACAAATGCAAACTCTAAAGAGAAAATCACTTTCAGCACGGCTGTGTGAAAGTGGTGATTAAATTCCAGACCTTGGCACAACAGTGATGTGCTACCCCAAGGCCAGCCAGACCAGATGCTGCAGTTTGAAATGTACAGTGTTGGCGCTGATAAGTCAATAGTATTTTGGTTTGTTTATTATATGATTATTAGCCATTTGATAATGAATGCTAGAATAGGCTTTTTTTTTTTGCTACTGAAACATGAAAGTTTAGAAGAGGGGGATAAAAGGAAATAATCCATGCTTCCTGTCATATCAGGTACTGGTACTAGACATGAAACAAGTTCCATTGAGCTTGTGTAATAAAGAAGATTTTAGGACTGTAGGAAGAAGCGAAGCCAGCAGCACATGTTACTGCCTCATCCCCGGCATAACCATGAAACGTTGCTGACTAATGATTTGTACCTGTCCATCATGGAATGGGGAGAAATCCACAGTCAGACTGATTGAGCTGGCCATGAATGTTTTTGTCCTAGATGCCAGGTTACGTGTTCATTATGCTTGTGGTCTGTTGTTCGAAATGGAGGTGATTGTTCTGAGTGTTGGCTGTCCACTTGTTTCCAGCTGGCCATGAAATTTTTGTCCTAGATGCCAGGTGACGTGTTCATTATGCTGGTGATGTGTTGTTCAAAATGGAGGTGATTGTTCTGAGTGTTGGCTGTCCACTTGTTTCCAGCTGGCCATGAATTTTTTTGTCCTAGATGCCAGGTGACGTGTTCATTATGCTGGTGATGTGTTGTTCAAAATGGAGGTGATTGTTCTGAGTGTTGGCTGTCCACTTGTTTCCAGCTGGCCATGAATTTTTTTGTCCAGGACACCAGGTTATGTGTTCATTATGCTGGTGATGTGTTGTTCAAAATGGAGGTGATTGTTTTGAGCGTTGGCTGTCCACTTGTTTTCAGCTGGCCAAGAGGAAGGAGATGAGGGAGGCGGCCCAGAAGGAGCTGGAGAAGGCAGAGGAAGCAGGTAAGGGACTTTTGCAAGAGAAAACCAGGTTGGTATTTGGTATCATGATGTATTTACATATAGCATTCATCCTCTGTGGGAAAAAAAAGATTGGCTGAAAAACTAAGTGACCAACGATCGACTGAATGACACAAAATGGCTGAATGTAACGCCAGCAGGCAGCGCTTCAGTCGGTTCTACCTAAGTAAGTAGCCTGTTGTGTAAAACACTCAGTGCTTGGTCTCTAGCTAAGGATAGGTGCAATATAAAAATTCTAATAATAAAAACAATAATAATAGTTAAGATGTTTAAATTTATTTTTAAACACATTAATATATCTACAAAACCTGATGGATTGTCACATTCACAAAATACCAATCAAATCACTTGTGACTTGGCTTCTTGTTTGTAGAAATAAGCATATACAACATATTTAGATTAAGAATATTACTTTAAATGGTAAGTTCTGTCTCAGTGTCTCTCATAAGGAAGAAGAGGACCTGAGGAGTTACTGATTGTGGAAATACTGCCGTGTTTACACTGCTGAACACAACCATGACCCTACTGAACATTGGGGTTCTAGGACTGGAGGATGTTCTGGGGCCAAGTCAGGTCTGGTTTTGGTTTCTCCCCATTGTCCCTTGTGTTCCTGCAGCCTGTGTTCATGATGTGTAGAAACGGTGAGGCATTGCTTGGTGAGTGCATACACGATGTGTCCACTCTGCTCTCAAAACACTGCTTTTCAAGTGTTGGGTATTTGAACAGTAAATTCTAAGCTAACCTGTTTCACTTAAAACTGTATTTGAATGTTAAATCTGAAAGTTCACCCACCAGGTTCTTCTTAGTATATTTTAGTGTGACCTCATATGCTCTCCTGTGTCACTCCTTTAGTGTAGACCACTTGCAGCATCATTTGTGTGCATGTCATAGACACCAAATGACTGCATAGCAAGGAGTGGTTCTGTGAGGCTCAGAAATGAGCATCCTGTTTGACGTCCTATTTCCAAAGTCTGAGAGTGACAGGACTTCAAGGCTGTAGGGTTTGGGATGTAAGGGGAGCAGTTATTGATGGAAACGGGAACGTTTTTCTGTCAGTTTTTTACCCCCACAAAGGATATCATGTTGACATTTGCGTTTTGTGGTTTGGCTTGCAGGATTACACACAAACGGTAAAACTGATTTGAATGACATCAGGTGGGAACATTGAGTGGGGCTGGCTGAAGGACTAACCTTGTAAATTTTGATGTCCTCCCACAAATTGCTCACTTTCTTAAACATTGCCATATATTAGAAATTTCATGAAAAATTATGATTGGGCGCAAATTTTTATTAAGAAGAAGATGGTTTAATTGGTGTATTGATGATATCTGGGAGCTTGTAAGATTTGGTGTCGATTAGGATTCCAGTTTGGATGCAGTGAGCACAGGATTGTTTAACTGATGTATGATTTGTCCTGAGTGCCGTTCTACTGTATGCTGGAACTATACTCCCAGTAAGACTTCTTTACATGTAATACCCAATTTTGAATGGACTTTGGGGCAGGGGTGGGGGTGGAGTGGGGGTATGATTGACAGATTCCACTATGTTTTGATATGGAAGTGTCTTTGTTGCATTCACATTCTGCTTGCACTGAAATGTTGCTCTCAGAGAAAAGTAGCATATTGAGGAAAAAAACATGTGACATTTTGATACTCCAGTTGAAGTTTTTGAATTTAATGAAGTGCATCATGAGAATCGGTCGATAGTCACGCTGTCTATCCCTGCAGTCATTGCCATGTGTTCAGTTCTTGTCTGAGGTTGAGTCAGGGTCAAAATGCCAGAATACCATTGTCACGCTACTGGCCTTTGACAGTCCACGTTCCAGGCAAAGACATCAACATTTCTCTCTGAGTCTTATATTGGACATAGGATGTTGACATTGTATGAGAAAACTACCGTCAGAGAAACCGACTTATTTTTCAGATGCTGTCGATTCAGTGATGATTATTTGGTGGTGTGGTATGCATGATTGTGTAAAACCAAAGAAAAACTATAACAACAACAACAACAAAACTTAGATAATGAAACAAAAAAGAGGGATGGGTAATTCTTCTACAGCTCTAAGGATGAACAGCTGTGGCGGTTGTGTGTGGATCATTATGTCAATATCTGTTTGCGTTCTGTCTGAAAGGAGACGAGGAGAACATCGACCGCTTCAACCGGCGCCTGGTGAAGGTGACCAAGCAGCACAATGACGAATGCAAAGAGCTGCTGAAACTGATGGGAGTGCCTTATGTTGAGGTACACAGCTGAACCAGTGACGTGAACCTGGTGGCCATGCCTCCTCCGTCCTCAGTGTCTAACACACCACTCTCCTTTTCCTCTCTCTCACACACACACACACACACACACACACACACACTCTCTTTCTCTCTCACAGACGCACACTCTCTCTCTCTCTCCCCTCCCCCCCCCCCCACACACACACACACACACTCTTTCTCTTTCTCGCACACACACACTTTCACACATACGCACACTGTCTCTCTCTCTAGCTCACACACACACACAACACACACACACACACACACACACACACACACTCTCTCTCTCTCTCTCTCTCTCTCTCACACAAACATGTTCTCTCTCTCTCTCCCCTCCTCCTTCCACCCCAACACACACTCACACACACTCTTTCTCTCTTTCTCGCACACACACACTTTCACACACACACACACTCTCTCTCTCTCTCTCTCTCTCTCTCTAGCGCGCACACACACACACACACACACACACACACACGCATGCACCCGTCTAATATCACTATGTGGATAGACGTTAAATTGAAGACAACAACAACAACACACATGCACATGCACACGCACACTTCGTTCATTGTGATATTGTCCCAAACCTGTGTATTCATTTACAGGCCCCCTGTGAAGCAGAAGCCCAGTGCGCAGCTCTGGTTAAATCGGGCAAAGTGTACGCCACGGGCACAGAGGACATGGACGCCTTGACCTTTGGCTCCAAAGTTTTGCTGCGACACCTGACCTTTAGTGAAGCCAGGTCAGTGCTGATCTTCCCTGTATCGATTGGAATCTGAATGTGTGGTTGGCTTGTTTTGATGATTGAATGTTTGCTTGCTTAACCTTTAGAACGCCCATGGTGCACTGGTGTGCCGAGCCACCATCTTGCCGATACAGCCCAAGGCGCACTCGTGCGCCCATTGAGGGGTAGTGAAATCAGTAAGCTTGTACGCGATTGGTTGAAAAGAACCAGTCAGAATGAAGCATCAGGATTTCAACTTCCTTTCCTTTCTGTGTGAGTGCCATTTTCCATGTGGTTTGTTTACCGTAAATTTTCGAAGTTTTTGAGTAAAATTTCAATGTGGACACTGGCGATTAGCAATTCTTGTAGTAGGTGTTTTTCAACTCAGACTCTAGTGAAGAGTTTTTAGGGTTTAATTGTGAAGATATTGAGAATGTTGTGGCAGAGTGGGAATGAGCTGATGCAGGTGAGGGGGAACTGAGAGACAGTACCAAGACCCTGTGCACTCCAGGGCTCTATGACTCGTAAACACCCATTAGGCATGTCATTTTTTTTTTTTTCATAATCAAAAGCATGCACAAAGTACATAATATTTGGTATTGGCATGTTCTTTATTCACTCCTCTACATTCACTCCAAATTCCATAACTGCACAAACAATAGAAAAGAAATTACAGCAATTTGAAGAAGGTAGGTGTGCAGATTTTTTCAGTCGCCCAAAAGAATATGGCTGCAGGCAGAAGTTACTGCTCATGAATCTGGCTTCCTTATGGTTAAGCTGGGTCGGTGTTGTTCTGCTAACAGTTTGTCATTTGTAAGGCAAGTCAGTGAGTAGAGATAGATGGAGAATGAAAATAGTGCTTGATTAGATTGTGGAGACGTGGACATCAGATCCATGGATATCTGATACACTATTTGTATGATTTACTCTGTTCATGCACATAACAAACGAGACCAGTAAGGTTCAGTTTTATGTCCATGTACAAACGAGACCAGTAAGGTTCAGTTTTATGTCTGTTTGTGTGAGTTAGTCTGCTAAAGAGAGGTTCTTCAGATACAAGTCTTTCAGCCTTTTCTTTTCTTTTTATTTAATTAGAATAACTGTGAACATAATTGTTCCAGTGTTGTTTTGTGCTGACAAGCATAAGCTGAACTGCTGTGTAGATTGTCGTATACACCAGATTTTTCATAAATCAGTCGGGGCTAATGTTGACAGGCTGAAGGACAAAAATGTTTGGTTGAACAGGGAGTGTTTAGGAATGAGGAGCTAAGATGGAGGCAAAGTATGGATAGCTGTCTTTGAGGTCTGAACTGAGTTGCAAGCCTGAAATTCGCTCAGGGGTATTCAGCATAATGGATCAATGTTTGCAAGTCTGAGAGAGCACAATAAGAACCATTAAAAGAGTAATACATTGACTTTTTTAAACATATTTCTGTGGCTGAAAGAAAACATTATGGCCTTTAATGGCACAGACATTCAAGCAGCTGGGTTTTTAAGTCAAACAGTATCTAGACAGTAGCGCTATCCATAGGAGCCAACGCTTGTATATTTTTCTTTTTTTTTCCTCCCTTTTTTGTTGTTGTTGTTAAGAATTTCCCATGATTTTAAGATGATTCCTGAAATCAGAATGACCCAAAAAAAAAAAAAAATCCAGATTTTAAGAAGTTTACAAATATCTTGTTTGAAAAAGTAGGGATTTGGTGTCTGTTTTTGTTTTTGTTTTAGCTTTTTTTTAAAATAGGAGATTAAAATGTTGCCAAGTCCAGGCCAAGTGTGTGTTGTACATGAGAGCAACTTCATACCATGAATGACATGTTTCCTTTGTGAGTCCTCTGTTGATCAATCAGATCAAGCATCAGGGTGTCAGATGGTTCCAGTCCAAACCTAACCTCCCCCCCCCCCCCCCCCCCCCCCCCCCCCCCCCCCCCCCCCCGTGTGCCGTTAGCTCCTGTCTTTGGGCTACAGTTGGTTGACAGCTGTGGCCAGCATTCTGCAGGACCTGTCCTCTGAATTGACAGAAAGTGATCTTGTCTCAAGCCTGGAAGATTTCGGTCGTTTCAGTCTTTTGACAAGAATAATTCACCTGTTTTAAACAATCTGCAACCAAACATGATTGCCTGGGATGTGAATTTTTGTTTTTTACGGAAGCCGATTTTTATTGTTGAAATTCAAGGCAATGCCAGTTTATAGCTCATAAATTGTGTACTGGAAAAAAAAAAGTTAACAGCATAATCAAGCAGTCAGTACACATGTAGAGTTTCACCATGGTGTGCTTTAACCAAAGGAGGACAACTCTTGCAAACTCATGCACTTGAAAATCACAAATATGTCTGCTTTTTCAGCATGTCAGTACGTAGGAGCAATAGCAGAGACTAAGGTCCTTGAAGATTAGGAGGGAAAAAAAAAAGCAAGAGAGCATGAGTTTGTGCTAAAATATGCTTATGAATCGGGTGTGAATATAATTTGCAAGATCAAGGTGGCAGGAGAAAACAGCACCCCACCCCACCGCCATTCCCACCCCAGCTTTTACAGAAATTTGGAAGATTTGTATACATACTTTGTTGAAAATGCGCTCAGTTTTGTCTAAAAGTACACCAGTGGCAGCTTTAAGAGTAAACAGGTCTGGACCTATGAAGGCCTCTTGGCCTCTTCCATGGAGCTGAGTTTTTTTCAGCCTTTTTGGTTTTTGCCCGTTTTGTACTCCCAGTTCTTATAGAACAGGGAGTACTTTAGAGATGAACTGCCGGACTGATCTTTCTGAAAATTTGTAGATGTGTTCATTATGGGTCACGGATGATGCCCGATGTTTTATTTTACCAGAATAGCCGTTACTTACGGCTCTAAATGATAATTTTTGTGATGTACAGTTTAAGCAATAACGGTTTATAAACTTAAGTGTAACCAGCTTCTGTAAGCTCCTTGGTAGTATAGTGGTTAGTATCCCCGCCTGTCACTTGGACGACCTGGGTTCATTTCTGTGCCGGGGAAAGCAGCATTTTTTTCTTTTCTCTTACATACAAAATTTCTACCACCAAAAGGGGAGAAAGTGCTATAGTGACTGATATATATATATTTTTTTTTTGTACTGCTTACTGGGAGTACGTTTATATGCTTTGCATCTTGTTTTTAATACATGAGTCTATGTACAGCTAAAGCCAGTTGTGTGAAAGTGGATTGAAATTATGACAACAGTTAGACATAACAAATTTTTGTCACTTTTTTATAGCTTTTGTTTCAGGTTTTTTTGTTTTGTTTTGTTTTGTTTGTTTTTTCCTCCAGGAAGATGCCCATCAAAGAGTTTTACCTGAACAGAGTGCTGGAAGAAATGAAATTATCCATGGATGAGGTGAGTACTTCAAGGTCTCCATGTTGTACTGCATGTTAATGATTACGAGGCCTTTGCTCAAATTGTCAGTTCTTTTTACAAACTTCAGTTCCTGAGTTAAAGCTTGAAATGGTTTCAAATGGAGTTTACAGTCTGACACATAAAAGTGGCCAGTTTTCTGTGAATTGTCATATTTTCACTGCAGGGATTTTCCCCATTTCTAGGGGGGGGGGTTTAACTGATATGGTGCAATAGTGTATGTGTGAAAACTGCGCTGAACAGATTACAATTTCACCTTATCTAGGCCTTTGTTTTATCATTTTACTAGCAGGGGCACCCGGCGATTGCCCGGGATATGAACATTCTTTGCGATACTCACGTGACGGCAAACATGTATTAATTGTTTTGATTTACAATCAATCCCCCCCCCCCCCCCCCCCCCAAACATCTTCCCACCCCCTCCCCCCACACAAACACATCTCTCTCTCTCTCTCTCTCTCTCTCTCTCTCTCTCTCTCTCTCTCTCTTATACATTCTATTGTTTTCCGCCTGCCTCTGGTCCCTTTCCTCTGGATCTTCCCTAGCACGTCGAGATGCTTTTCTCGCTCGATTTTCCGCCTGCACTCACTGTTCCCATTCCCATTCTTCTGATTGCCCTTAATTTTGTAGGAACAGACTTTGTGCAGAAGTAGTTTATTTCAACGGGTCTGTGTCTAATGTAAAAATAGTGCATCAGGCTTTGCACTGTACAATCATTTTTCTGGCCCCTCTCATTCCTCCCTTTTCATCCCCCTACCCTGTCTCATCCATGTTGCAAAATTACTTACCGTTACTGGACATACGCATACCGAATTTTATCAGTAGTGGTGTAAATTTAGAAAATAACGGTTTTTAATGGTCAGTGTTAAGTTTTGGTTCGTAAAATTTGCATAACATTGTTCAGCGCTTAAAACTGTACGCTCATACGGAATGTTATCAAGAACGGTGAAAATTAAGAAATTCAGAAAATAACGGTTTTTAACGGTCATGTTAAGTTTCGGATCTTGAAAATTGTATATCATTGTTTAGCGTTCAAAACTGCACATGTATATCAAATTTCTTCAAGAATACTCTAAATTTATAAAATAACGTTTTTTAACGGTCAATTTTCAATTTCGGTTCGTAAAAGTTGTATATCATTTTTCGGCATTTAAAACTGCACATGTATACTGAATTTCATCAAGAACAGCCTAAATTTTGAAAATAACGGTTTTTAATGGTCAAATTTAATGGTCATAATGACTATCTAATGACCCTATGTTACCCGCTGGATGTTCCTGTAGGCTTATGTCAAGTTTGGTGGCGATCCGATGACTCTCATGGCCGCCAACCTCAGAAGATCGGGTTTTAAACAGTTTTATAGGGTTTGGTGTTTTTAACGGTTTTTAACTGTTATAAATAATATTTCTTCACTGCCAAATAACGGTTCTAATTTTCGAGAAGTAGCCCTGTACCTGTGCAATGTCACAACGGTCATTTGATGAAAAGCAGAGGAAAAAGATGTCTTTGAAACCGTTATAAACAGTTTTTTTAACGGTTTTTAACGTTTTTTTTTAATTTTTTTTTAGACTAGCCCAAAACCATCCTCGGGTCACAACAGACGTACCTGCTAAATTTCAAGAAGATCGGGTTTTAAACAGTTTCTTTTATAGGGTTTGGTGTTTTTAACGATTTTTAACTGTTATAAATAATGTTTTTTAACTGCCAAATAACGGTTCTAATTTTAGAGAAGTAGTCCTGTACCTGTGCAATGTCACAACAGCTATTTGAAGAAAAACAGAAGAAAAAGATGTCTTTGAAACCGTTATAACAGTTTTTTAACGGTTTTTAACGGTTTTATTTTTTTAGAGATTAGCCCAAAACCATCCTCGGGTCACAACAGACGTACCTGCCAAATTTCATGACAATCGGTTGAGCCGTTTTTGAGTCTATAGCGTACACCACACACACACACACACACACAGAGAATTTGCCATTTATATATTAGACTAGCAGGGGCACCCGGCATTGCCCGGGATATGAACATTCTGTGCGATACTCACGTGACGGCAAACATGTATTAACTGTTTTGATTTACAATCAACCCCACCCCCCACCCCCCCCCCCCAAACATCTTCTCACCCCCTCCCCCCACACAAATACACATTCTCTCTCTCTCTCTCTCTCTCTCTCTCTCTCTCTCTTTACATTCTACTGTTTTCGCCTGCCTCTGGCCCCTTTCCTCTGGATCTTCCCTACACGTCGAGATGCTTTCTCGCTCGATTTTTCCAGCCAGCACTCACTGTTCCCATTCCCATTCTTCTGATTGCCCTTAATTTTTTAGGAATAGACTTTGTGCAGAAGTAGTTTATTTCAACGGGTCTGTGTCTAATGTAAAAATAGTGTATCAGGCTTTGCACTGTACAATCATTTTTCTGGCCCCTCTCATTCCTCCCTTTTCATCCCCCTACCCTGTCTCATCCATGTTGCAAAATTACTTACCGTTACTGGACATACGCATACTGAATTTTATCAATAGCGGTGTAAATTTAGAAAATAACGGTTTTTAATGGTCAGTGTTAAGTTTTGGTTCGTAAAATTTGCATAACATTGTTCAGCGCTTAAAACTGTATGTGCATACGGAATATTATCAAGAACGGTGAAAATTAAGAAATTCAGAAAATAACGGTTTTTAACGGTCAATGTTAAGTTTCGGATCTTGAAAATTGTATATCATTGTTTAGCGTTCAAAACTGCACATGTATATCGAATTTCTTCAAGAATACTCTAAATTTATAAAAATAACGTTTTTTAACGGTCAATTTTCAATTTCGGTTCGTAAAAGTTGTATATCATTTTTCGGCATTTAAAACCTACATGTGTACTGAATTTCATCAAGAACAGCCTAAATTTTGAAAATAACGGTTTTTAATGGTCAAATTTAATGGTCATAATGACTATCTAATGACCCTATGTTACCCGCTGGATGTTCCTGTAGGCTTATGTCAAGTTTGGTGGCGATCCGATGACTCTCATGGCCGCCAACCTCAGAAGATCGGGTTTTAAACAGTTTTCATAGGGTTTGGTGTTTTTAACGGTTTTTAACTGTTATACGTCGGAAGACCAAGGCCAGGATTTAAACCACAGTGCCAAGGACATCCACGCTGTTGGTTCGGATGAGGAATTTGCACAGGCCCTCGATGCCAGGCGCCTGAAACTCAACCTGCCACGAGCAAACGAAACTGAAGATTGGGAGAAACTGGATGCAAAAATCGTCCAAAGACTCGATGCACTGATAGGGAAAAGCACCCTGGAACACAAACTAGCCACATATGGGGACATTGTGTATGCCACATGTAGAGACGCCTATGGAGCAAAACTACCCAAAGAGAAAACACCTCCAAAGAAATCCAGACGCCAAGAAAAGATGGACAAGATCAGGGTCCAAAAGAAAAACCTCAAGATGCAAATGAAGACCGCATTGCCAGCTGAAAAACAAGGCTTGGAAAAACTGTGGAAAGACCTGAAAGAAAAACACAGCGCCCTCAGCAAAGCGGAATCTGCGAGGAAGAGGAAGAGCAAAAAGAAGAAGACACAAGAGCGCTTCTTCAGAGACCCCTTCCAGTTTGCCAGAACACTGTTTGAGCAGCCAAAATCTGGGACCCTAAGTGTGGACAAAGGAGTTCTTGAGCAGCATCTGAGGAAAACATACTCTGACCCACAGAGCAAAGCACCACTCGACATTCAAGGTCTTGTGTGGCCAACCAACCCTGAGGAACAGTTCAATGGCAAGCCTCCAACGTTGGCGGAAATCAAGAAGGTGGTCGACAAAGCCAGAGCCAAATCATCACCAGGGCCAAACGGAATACCTTACCAGCTTTACAAGAAATGTCCCAAGGTGCTGGAGTGGCTCCACAAGCTGCTGCGATCGGCTTGGAGAAACCAGAAGATCAGCGGCCAGTGGATGACGGCAGATGGTGTGTACATCCCCAAAGAGCAAAACTCAAGTGACATCAGCCAGTTCAGGCCAATATCACTACTGAACGTCGAAGGGAAAATCTTCTTCTCTGTCATGGCAGCAAGGCTGACCAAGTACCTGATGGAAAACAAGTACTTGGATGTGTCAGTCCAGAAAGGTGGCATCCCAGGCGTGGCTGGCTGTGTAGAACACGCCACAATGATCTGGGACACAATCCAAAAAGCAAAAACAGAAAAGAGAGACCTGGACGTAGTGTGGCTTGATCTGGCAAACGCATATGGATCTGTGCCCCATGAGATGATACAGTTGGCTCTTGAGATGTACCATGTGCCAAAGAACATCCGCGACATGCTCAAGAAGTACTTCAATGGCTTCTCAATGCGGTTCTCTACCAAGGAGTACACAACAGACTGGATCAACTTGGAAGTGGGTATTGCAATGGGCTGTGCAATTTCCCCAATACTGTTCGTGCTGGCAATGGAACTCATCTTGAAAGCAGCAACAAACAACGCGAGACAAACAGACCTTGGCGATGGATACAAGATGCCTCCTCTCAAGGCCTTCATGGATGACACTACAGTGATTTCATCCAGAGAAGACGAGACACGTCATGTGCTGGAGAGGCTGGACGACATAGTTGCCTCATCCAGAATGAAGTTCAAGCCAAAGAAATCACGGAGTCTCTCACTGAGGAAAGGAAAAGTGGCCGGATCTGTGGTCTTCAGTGTTGCCAACCAGGCCATTCCAACAGTCACAGAAGAACCAGTCAAGAGCCTTGGAAGATGGTATGATGATACGCTGAAAGACACACAAAGAGCAAAAGAAACCAAGCAGATGGCGGAGGAAGGCTTGGAGACCATTGACCAGTGTGGGCTCCCTGGCAAATACAAGGTCTGGTGTTTGCAGTTCATGCTGATACCAAAGCTCCTATGGCCTCTGATGATATACGACATCTGCACCAGCATGGTGGAGGCAATGGAAGCCAAAATCAACAAGTTCACAAGGAAATGGCTTGGTGTCCCACCCTGTCTGACTGACATAGCGCTGTACTGTCGCCAAGCAAAGCTGAAACTACCACTGAAATCCATCCTGGAGGAATACAAAGCAGAGAAGATCAGACTTCAAAGCATGCTGGAGGACTCAGGAGACAAGGTGGTAGAAGCAATCAAGCCCCAGCTGAAGACAGGCAGAAAATGGAAAGTTCAAGAGGCGATGGATTCTGCAAAAGAAAGTCTCAAGATCAGAGAAATAACAGGACACACACAGACCAACAGACAAGGACTGGGGGTGACCAAAACTGAATGGTGGTCAAAGGCCAAAGGAAAAGCCAAAAGAGACATGATGATTCAGGAGATGAGAAAAGAAGAAGACCAAAAAAGACTCCAAAAAGCAGTCCAGCAGAGCCAGCAAGGGCAATGGACAACGTGGGAGAATGCACTCCAAAGAAGTCTCACTTGGAATGACATTTGGCACATGGCCCCTCTCAGGATCAGCTTCATTCTCAGATCTGCATATGACCTTCTGCCCTCAAATGCAAACCTGGTGAAGTGGGGGAAAACAGACGATCCTGCATGCCCCCTCTGCCATGAAAAACAAACAGTGGAGCATGTCCTAAGCTCATGTAAAGTAGCCCTGGCTCAAGGAAGGTACACATGGAGGCACAACCAAGTGCTCAAAGAGATTGTACAAGTAGTCTGGGCTAGTACCAACACCATAAAAGGGAAAATCAGGACTCCAAAAGCACCCGCAACATTCTTCACGGCAGGAGGCAGCAAATCATGGCCAAGAACAACAGTGCCACTCGAAACATGCAGGCAGAGTCTGCTGGACGGGGCAGATGACTGGGAGTGCACTGCAGACCTCCCAGAATGGAAGAGTCACCCAGAGATCATCAGCAAGAGTGGCATGAGACCAGACATAGTAGTCCACTCTCAGTCAACCAAGCAGCTGATCATGATCGAGCTCACGGTGCCATATGAGAACAGAATGGAGGCAGCTCAAATCTACAAGACTGAAAAGTATGCTGATCTGGCAAACAGCCTGAGGAGAGAAGGCTATCAGGTCAAAGTCCTCACTGCAGAAATTGGAGCTAGGGGGTTTGTAGGAACGTCTGCATACAGCCTCATGAAACAGCTCTCAGTTGCAGGGAAGGAAAAAACCAGAGCCCTGAAAGCAATGGCAGAAACGGCAGAGGGGTGTTCAAGCTGGATCTGGTCAAGGAGGAACAAAAGTGAACTTCATAAGGCTTAATTTCCCTACAAATATCAGGTGTCCCTGTGGCTCAGTGGTTAAAGCGCGAGTCATTAAGTGGAAAATGAGCATGTCCAGAGGGTCATGGGTTCGAATCCCAGCCATGGCTCGTCCCAAGATGGAAAAAAAAAGGGGCAGCAGAGGGACATCCGGAGTCATGAACCGGGTGTGGCCCAACCCCCCTAGAGTGTCAGGAGATAAGGGCCGAAACACTTGCTTGAAGGGGGCTTCTCTTCTGAGGACTCTCTGCTGCCACGCTCTCCACGAGTTTCTTTCTACTTATAAATAACGTTTCTTAACTGCCGAATAACGGTTCTAATTTTCAAGAAGTAGCCCTGTACCTGTGCAATGTCACAACGGTCATTTGATGAAAAGCAGAGGAAAAAGATGTCTTTGAAACCGTTATAACAGTTTTTTAACGGTTTTTAACGGTTTTATTTTTTTTAGAGATTAGCCCAAAACCATCCTCGGGTCACAACAGACGTACCTGCTAAATTTCAAGAAGATCGGGTTTTAAACAGTTTCTTTTATAGGGTTTGGTGTTTTTAACGGTTTTTAACTGTTATAAATAATGTTTTTTAACTGCCAAATAACGGTTCTAATTTTCGAGAAGTAGTCCTGTACCTGTGCAATGTCACAACGGCCATTTGATGAAAAGCAGAGGAAAAAGATGTCTTTGAAACCGTTATAACAGTTTTTTAACGGTTTTTAACGGTTTTATTTTTTTAGAGATTAGCCCAAAACCATCCTCGGGTCACAACAGACATACCTGCTAAATTTCAAGAAGATCGGGTTTTAAACAGTTTCTTTTATAGGGTTTGGTGTTTTTAACGGTTTTTAACTGTTATAAATAACGTTTTTTAACTGCCAAATAACGGTTCTAATTTTCCAGAAGTAGTCCTGTACCTGTGCAATGTCACAACGGCCATTTGATGAAAAGCAGAGGAAAAAGATGTCTTTGAAACTGTTATAACAGTTTTTTAACGGTTTTATTTTTTTAGAGATTAGCCCAAAACCATCCTCGGGTCACAACAGACGTACCTGCTAAATTTCAAGAAGATCGGGTTTTAAACAGTTTCTTTTATAGGGTTTGGTGTTTTTAACGATTTTTAACTGTTGTAAATAACGTTTTTTAACTGCCAAACAACGGTTCTAATTTTAGAGAAGTAGTCCTGTACCTGTGCAATGTCACAGCGGCTATTTGAAGAAAAGCAGAGGAAAAAGGATGTCTTTGAAACCGTTATATAACACCTTTTTAACGGTTTTTAACAGTTTTATTTTTTTTAGAGATTAGCCCAAAACCATCCTCGGGTCACAACAGACGTACCTGCCAAATTTCATGACAATCGGTTGAGCCGTTTTTGAGTCTATAGCATACACAGACACACACACACAGACAGAATTTGCCATTTATATATTAGATTTTGTGTTCTGTTGTCTCTTGTCCAGCCAAAACCAACTGCTCTAAAATCAGCTTGATTTTAAGTGCTTCTTTTTGCTCTTGCTCTTGTTGTTTTTGTTTTTTTTCTATAATGTAGATTCTCTGCCACTTTGCATTCATGTTCACAGCTGCTAACTCTTGCCTAATGAATGTAATTTATTACATTAAGCTGGGTTTAATTATGGTTATGATATTCATGCTTTAATTATTCTGAAAAGAATAGAAAAAACAGGCACATATCATTTTTTTAGTTATCTAGTTGTGAATAGTTATGCAGCAATACAGAATTAAGTCAGGCAGTTTACTTGCCTGATATTGAACTTGGATAATTTTTTGTACTTGCATCTCTCTTTTAGATAGACAAATTTAGTCGTTGTCATTATGTTCGAATATTGCTTACCTGTGAAAAAAGTGAACTACAGTTATCATGTTTCAGTTATCACACTTGATTTTAGTTGAACATTAAGCTTTACTGTGACCGAAGGCTAGCAACTCTGAACACATCATGCTTTGTGCTGGGGTATCTGTAGTCAGGGATGATATGCTTCTGCATGGTTTAGTGGTGATGGTGCTGTATCTTGAGTAAGCACAGATAGGGACAAGAAAGAAAGCAAAAAGGCTTGGGATTGGAAAAGGAACACATGAGGCAAATCAAATGCTCTGCAACAATGATTTCAGTGGGTACGTAGGTGAAGGTGATTATGATTATAGTGTAGACACGGATTGCCTCCCTTCCTGTCTCAGTTCATCGACCTGTGCATCCTGCTGGGCTGTGACTACTGTGACTCCATCCGAGGCATCGGCCCAAAGCGTGCAGTGGAACTGATCAGACAGCACAAGAACATTGAAGCCATCCTCGACCATCTGGACCAGAAGGTAACGTCATGGGTGGGGGGGGGGGGGGGGGGGGAGGTATGAATCGTCCTAGACCTTCAGTGTGCATAGTCTGTTCATTGTTTTAAGCACTGCTGGACGCGGTCAGTGATCTTAGACATTAACCACCTCCTGGGGGTCAGTGGTGAACACATTTTTTCCGCTGGGAGGTCATCGGACATACCTCATGGGATTTTTCCGCTCAAGACTGTTCCTGCTGTGGGTCAAAGTGCTATGGGTATGACTGGGACCACATGATCAAATGTTAATCACTTACAGGTATTATTTCTAAGATGTTAAGTTCCTGATCGACATCACAGATTTCTGTAGTCTCTGGCATAGCTGATAACAAACTACATTATGAACGGCAGCAAGGAGTACCGCACTATTCATTGAATCTCAAACCCAAATGGAACCGTAGTGGCTAGTTATATCCTGTTCATCCTCCGTTGTTTTGAAGTGTTAAAAAAAAAAAAGCCATTAAATTCTCTGGCCTTTCTTGTCCTGCTGTTTATAGTTGACCTGTTCCGATTTTTCAGATCAATTTTTCCGTGTGTAATAACTGAAGAGGATCCAAGTGACTATGGAGATCCATTAGGGTTTGAGACTGCAAGCCTGTACAATACACATGGCCTGTTTCATCTTCTACAGTTAGCTGTGGAGATGCTAAGAAAACTTGAACAACAGTTGATGAGGCAGTAATGAAGTTGGAGATGTTTGATTTGATAGACCAGTCTTCGGTTTGTTTCTAATCCAGCGTGCTGTGGGTCAGTAAGAATCACACTCTGTTGTTTAGATTACTTTTTTTTATTTTTTTATATAAATCCACCGATGACTATTGGTGACCCAAGGTGCTGATGGCTGCATTTTGGCCTGTTTATTTCACCACAATTTGTTTAACAAAAAAGGATAACTGGGGCTGCCAAATTTATTTTCCTGTCAATCAAAGCTGTTGTATATGGCTTTTATACAAGAATAAGTACTGTATCATCACACATTTATTTACAGTTCTCTCCTTTGTTGTAAGATTTTTAGAAGAAAGCTGTATGAGGAAGGAATGTTGTATGCAACCAAGCAGAAAAGGGGGGGGGGGGGGGGGCTGGCGTACTTGGTGTTTGTATGCACTCGTGTCCAAAGAGGAAATAAGCTGTCAAAAGGAAATTTGACGTGTGTAGAAAAATACACTTAAACTGGAATTTGTTGAAGTGCCATTTTAGCTGTGGTCTTTTGCAGAAATACGCAGTTCCTGAAGACTGGATGTTCAAGGAAGCTCGCAAGCTGTTTCAGGAGCCTGAAGTCGCTGACCCAGAAGACATTGATGTGAGCATGAGTGATGCATCACTTGGTCTTCTAAAGTGTTTAAAATGTTTTCTTCTTTGTTGTGAAAGATCAATGGTAATAGGCCCATGATTTTGTTATGATTGGTGCATTTAGTATTTTCTTGTAAAAAAAAAAACACCCCCAAAAAAACGGTACAGTGGCATGAGGATTTATATTTTAATGTTGGCTGTAGTGTGTGACATGGATTGTGTGTGTGTTTCAGATCAAATGGACAGATCCTGATGAAGAAGCGCTGGTGGAGTTCATGGTCACCCAGAAGAATTTCAAGTAAGTGGTCATCACAGCGCATGCACTGGTGCCCAGACCAGCAAAGAATGGCTGACAAGGAAAGAGGGGAGAGAAATCAAGATATTAACCATACAGACATTCAGGTTTGAACATCGAGTTGGGTTTTGTTTTGATTGTTTTCTAATATATTGCCAACTCTTGAAACAAGACTCCAGCCACTGTGGTGTTCTGGTGGGAGTTGTGGCTTTGGGCAGAGAAGTGTATTCAAATGCCTTCAAAGGGACTGTTGTGAGAGTTGTGGCTTTGGGCAGAGAGGTGTGTTCAAATGCCTTCAAAGGGACTGTGGTGTTGTGGTGAGAGTTGTGGCTTTTGGCGGAGAGGTGTGTTCAAATGCCTGCTGAGGCACATGTTTGTGGAATTTGTTTCTACCCAGAGTTAAATGTGCTGTTGACACAAATGGGAAGTGTGGGCGACGCAGTCAGTTGTCGTCTACCCAGCCATTGGATGTGTTTCACAAAGTATTGCTCGTATAATTATCTCGACTGACAGCTGAGGTGTCTGTATCTTGGGTTTGACTGAAACCAGGATAGGTTGTGACAGAGAATGTAGAGAACAGTCCTGTCAAGTCATCACAAACCACACTGGGGCTTGTTCTGCCCCATGGTGATCTCAGTTACAGTTCCCATGAAGAGTTTCTGTAACAATCTTTGGTGTTGGCAAGTTCATCAAGACATCTCTTTGGTGGACATGGTGATGGTCTCCTTTTGAACTGGGTCTGTTGTGGTCAGTAGGTGGTGACCTGTTGATGTTAGATCAGAACACGCAGGACTGAACCTTGCTGAGGTGACTTGGCAGCAGGGTGGTGTTCCCTGTGATGAGTTGCTGCTGATGGGTTGATACTGATCACTTCACGCAGACTGTCGGTGCTGTAGCTGAGCTGTGATGGGGCCTTGTGTGAGAGGAAGCTGGAGTTGGTCACATGTGCTATTTGAGAGGGAGGGAAGATGACAAGACCCCCTCCCACACCCCACTCCCCCTCCCCCCCCCCCCAAAAAAAAAAAAAGGAAAAGAAAGTGTTTGGTTTGTTGCTTATTTTGATATAGCTTTTTTTCTCTTTCCTTCTTTTTTGCTTGTTGCTTCAGACGTTCCATGTTCCATGTGCTGTCGGTGCTTAGACTGCAGCACCATTTCTTTTTGGTGTACCAGTATACAGCCATGCCAAGGTTATATGACTGATACACAGCCACATCATGGTTATATTGAAGCCTCATGAGCTGCTCTCTACTGGGAGGTATCCGTATCAGGTCTGTTGTGACCGTTCAACAGAGAAAACGGTGATTTGGGTGCTGTCTGTCTCCGATGGAGAAATGGAATGTAGCTTGATATGTATGTTAGTGGGTAGCCTGTGATCGAATGTTGACAAGACGGTTCAAGCAGGAAAATGTGTTAACTTCTAACACAAATATTTGATTACCAATAAAAGTTTGCGCTGTAATCATCCAACGCCACAAGGATTGAAATATGCACCACTAAAACTTGCACAGGTATGCTCAGATCAGGGTGATCAAAAGAGTCTGAAGTGAACTTTATTTTTCTTGGTTCAGTTTGTTTTATGTTCTCTTGATATACATTGATTTATTCAAGTTGTGCTTGTCATATTTTCCATATCATTGAATATAAAAGATGGATTAAAGAATAATTGTAACAGTGTTTTAGTTTTTTTCAGTTAGCAGTTATTTGTAGCTTGTCGTAAGGACATTTTTCTTCATATGCTTGTAAAAGCACACTTTTTTCTTTCTTTCTTTCTGCGTACGCAGGCTGATACTCCTGCAGACACTCCCTGTATAGACAGGCAGTGGAGTTTTGTGTGTATGACTGTTTTTTATCCCGCCATTAAGCCATGCTATGTGTAACGTGTCATCCATACCAATGGCCAAACTGGCCTTCTCTTCTGAAAGTTGGTGATGGGATTTTATGTGTGTGCAAGATGTTGTGCATGCGTTCACACATGGAACCTCGGTTTATACTCTCATTCGAAGGACTGTATGGGGAATGGAGTCAGAACTAATGTTAACTCCGAGGGAAAAATCTCCCTGTACCGAAACGGCCCGGCGGAGATGCGAACCCGCAACCCCAGGATCACTTCGAGTCCGGCGCACTACCAAGTGAGCTATTCCAGCCCCCTAAAAGCACACGAATCGTTGTATTTAGATGAGTTACCTATTGCTGAAAAGCTGTCAGAAAAGGGCGTGAAGGTTTGTTCCCGATAGTTTGCAACATGGTTAGGATGGCCTCAGTTAAATTGCAGATGGTGGAAATTTTTTCCCCACTTGCTCCTCAGAGTTTGTCTTCCTATGTATTGGGTGCTTCTGCTTGTTTCTTCAAGAATTTTATGGGGGTTTTCTTTCGTTTTCAGAGCATCCATTCCCCCCACAGGAAATTGTCACACCTGATTAATGACATCCTGTTGATTGTGAAAGGAAAGGGACTGACATGGCAGCATGTTACTTGAGGTCTTTTTGCTATTTTTCACAGTGAGGACAGGATACGAAACGGGATCAAAAAGCTGCAGAAGTCACGGCAAGGATCTACCCAGGGGCGCCTGGATTCCTTTTTCTCCGTTGTTTCCAAGGCATCCTCATCCACGGCCACAAAGAGGAAGGTAGGTATGGGGAGAGGGATTGTGGGATACTAGGACTAATGTTCTGGCTGCTAAAGCATTTTTTAAGGGTTCTTTTTTTCCCCCCAATGAATTCTTAACTCGATAGGAACAAACCATCGGATATAGTAAATAGTCCATGTAGATTAGATTTATTATTGTAAGCAGACCTGTGCAGTTGTAAGATTTTTATGTGTTTATACATAGTTTACAGGAAATACTTTGAATCTTACATTACTCAAAAAATACACTTATCAACTAAAGTGGTACTAGTGGTTGTTGTGTATTGGTATATTCAGTGAATGTGTATGTCAAATTCAGTCCTTTTCTTTTTCTTTTTTTTAAAAAGTTTTATTGGTTGACTTCAGCATTTCAAGATGAGATCAAGGATTGGATTCACCTGTGACTGTCCATACTGTCATACACAAACAATCGGGTCTAAGAATATGGAAACGCTTGTGATCGTCAGGTGAAGCCTTTGATTGTCAGTGAAGAATCTTTGAGAGCTGTTTCCTTGGAAGGAAAAGCTTTTGAGGAACATAGAGTTTGGCACCATTACAAGTGAAAGGTCACAACATCCATACATAACCGTAAAGGTCATGACCCGTCCTCACAAAGTTGAAGTCAAAGCAGTTTCAGAACTCCCCTCGCACATAACCAGACATGGCAGGCTTTCTGTGAGCAGTTCCTACAAGATGGGGGAAAAGTGTAAATGTCACCTAAGTACATCAAACATAAACCTTGGTATTCCAGTCTGTAGATCAGAAGTAAAATGTTACGTATTCCATTTTACACTCCATGTGTTAGTCAGAACTGCATACAAAGTCTGTTGTATACAGTCAAACCTCTATTATAAGACCCTCTGTTAAGAGACCTCCTCTCATTTAAGACAGAATTTTTTTGCACGGATGCATTTTACTATTAAAACAACCCCTCTTAAGCGACTTTCTCTAAAATGCGACTTGTGCCTCCGTTTTGTTGAAATTTACGACCATCGCAGCATTTATGTATGACCAGGAATCAAGGGAAACAACTGCAGACCTTCCCCAATCAAGAATTGCTTCCCTTGTTAGAAGAAAGATGGCGGAGATCGTAGGCAAAACATGCGTAACGCGAGAGAGAAAGCCACTGAACTTAGAAGAGAGAGTGGAGGTGATTAGAAGTTGTGGAGGTGAAACTGCAATATCGATTGCTCAAAGTTATGAAGTTGACAAGACATGTTTTCAGTATGCATTCAGTGTTCTTGAGACTTTTTGTGCTTGGAGAATTCCAATTTAAGACCGAATTTTCTGGACATTTTGAAGGTCTTATAATAGAGGTTTGACTGTATTCCATTTTACACTCCATGAGTGTGTCAGAACTGCCTGCAGAGTCTGTTATGTATTCCATTTTATACTCCATCTGTTGGTCAGAACTGCTTGCAAAGTCCGTTACATATTCCATTTTATACTCCATCTGTTGGTCAGAACTGCATGCAAAGTCTGTTGTACATTTCATTTTATACTCCATCTGTTGGTCAGAACTGCATGCAAAGTCTGTTGTAGATTCCATTTTATACTTCATCTGTTGGTCAGAGCTGCATGCAATGTCTGTTGTATATTCCATTTTATGCTCCATCTGTTGGTCAGAACTGCATGCAGCGTCTGTTATATATTCATTTTATACTCCATCTGTTGGTCAGAACGGCTTGCAAAGTCTGTCTGCTCCTGTCAGCCACCACTGTCTTCTCCATTTGTCTTCCCTCCCTTTGCCGTTCATCGCCCTTTCCCTCCCTGCCTGTGGCTTGAAGGAAGAAATTCCCTCCCTTTGCCGTTCATCGCCCTTTCCCTCACTGCCTGTGGCTTGAAGGAAGAAATTCCCTCCCCTTGCCGTTCATCGCCCTTTCCCTCCCTGCCAGTGGCTTGAAGGAAGAAATTCCCTCCCTTTGCCATTCATCTCCCTTTCCCTCACTGCCTGTGGCTTGAAGGAAGAAATTCCCTCCCCTTGCCGTTCATCGCCCTTTCCCTCCATGCCTGTGGCTTGAAGGAAGAAATTCCCTCCCTTTGCCGTTCATCGCCCTTTCCCTCACTGCCTGTGGCTTGAAGGAAGCAGTTCCCTCCCTTTGCCGTTCATCTCCCTTTCCCTCACTGCCTGTGGCTTGAAGGAAGAAATTCCCTCCCTTTGCCGTTCGTCCCCCTTCCCTTACTTCTTGTGGCTTGAAGGAAGAAATTTCTTCCCTTTGCCGTTCATCGCCCTTTCCCTCACTGCCTGTGGCTTGAAGGAAGAAATTCCCTCCCTTTGCCGTTCATCGCCCTTTCCCTCACTGCCTGTGGCTTGAAGGAAGAAATTCCCTCCCCTTGCCGTTCATTGCCCTTTCTCTCACTGCCTGTGGCTTGAAGGAAGAAATTTCCTCCCCTTGCCGTTCATCGCCCTTTCCCTCACTGCCTGTGGCTTGAAGGAAGCAATTCCCTCCCTTTGCCGTTCATCGCCCTTTCCCTCACTGCCCATGGCTTGAAGGAAGAAATTCCCTCCCTTTGCCGTTCATCGCCCTTTCCCTCACTGCCTGTGGCTTGAAGGAAGCAATTCCCTCCCTTTGCCGTTCATCGCCCTTTCCCTCACTGCCTGTGGCTTGAAGGAAGCAGTTCCCTCCCTTTGCCGTTCATCTCCCTTTCCCTCACTGCCTGTGGCTTGAAGGAAGAAATTCCCTCCCTTTGCCGTTCGTCCCCCTTCCCTTACTTCTTGTGGCTTGAAGGAAGAAATTTCTTCCCTTTGCCGTTCATCGCCCTTTCCCTCACTGCCTGTGGCTTGAAGGAAGAAATTCCCTCCCTTTGCCGTTCATCGCCCTTTCCCTCACTGCCTGTGGCTTGAAGGAAGAAATTCCCTCCCCTTGCCGTTCATTGCCCTTTCTCTCACTGCCTGTGGCTTGAAGGAAGAAATTTCCTCCCCTTGCCGTTCATCGCCCTTTCCCTCACTGCCTGTGGCTTGAAGGAAGCAATTCCCTCCCTTTGCCGTTCATCGCCGTTTCCCTCACTGCCCATGGCTTGAAGGAAGAAATTCCCTCCCTTTGCCGTTCATCTCCCTTTCCCTCACTGCCTGTGGCTTGAAGGAAGAGATTCCCTCCCCTTGCCGTTCATTGCCCTTCCCTTACTTCTTGTGGCTTGAAGGAAGAAATTCCCTCCCTTTGCCGTTCATCGCCCTTTCCCTCACTGCCTGTGGCTTGAAGGAAGCAGTTCTCTCCCTTTGCCGTTAATCTCCCTTGCCCTCACTGCCTGTGGCTTGAAGGAAGACATTCCCTTCCTTTGCCGTTCATCCACCTTCCCTTACTTCTTGTGGCTTGAAGGAAGAAATTCCCTCCACTTGCCGTTCATCGCCCTTTCCCTCACTGCCTGTGGCTTGAAGGAAGAAGTTCCCTCCCCTTGCCGTTCATTGCCCTTTCTCTCACTGCCTGTGGCTTGAAGGAAGAAATTCCCTCCCTTGCCGTTCATCGCCCTTTCCCTCACTGCCTGTGGCTTGAAGGAAGCAATTCCCTCCCTTTGCCGTTCATCGCCCTTTCCCTCACTGTCTGTGGCTTGAAGGAAGAAATTCCCTCCCTTTGCCGTTGATCGCCCTTCCCTTACTTCTTGTGGCTTGAAGGAAGAAATTTCTTCCCTTTGCCGTTCATCGCCCTTTCCCTCACTGCCCGTGGCTTGAAGGAAAAAATTCCCTCCCATTGCCGTTCATCGCGCTTTCCCTCACTGCCTGTGGCTTGAAGGAAGAAATTCCCTCCCTTTGCCGTTCATCGCCCTTTCCCTCCCTGCCTGTGGCTTGAAGGCAGAAATTCTCTCCCTTTGCCGTTCATCGCCCTTTCCCTCACTGCCTGTGGCTTGAAGGAAAAAATTCCCTCCCTTTGCCGTTCATTGCCCTTTCCCTCACTGCCTGTGGCTTGAAGGAAGAAATTCCCTCCCCTTGCCGTTCATCGCCCTTTCCCTCACCCACCTGTGGCTTGAAGGAAGAAATTCCCTCCCTTTGCTGTTCATCACCCTTCCCTTAATTCTTGTGGCTTGAAGGAAGAAATTTCCTCCCCTTGCTGTCCATCGCCCTTTCCCTCCCTGCCTGTGGCTTGAAGGAAGAAATTCAAGGGAGAGGTGGACAGCAGAGCGTCTTGAGAGGAGATCCGCTTATGCGAAGATTTCAGCTCTCAACTCCCCTATGCTCAAAAGGGTCGGGCCACGTCCAGGTCACAACTTCTGGATGTCCTACTGCTGTCACCTTCCTTGTTTACCGCTGCCTGGGTTCGAACCTGCACCTCCTAGTGCCTCAAGGTCAAATTGGCTTGTGACCAAAGTCTTAACCAGTTAGCTAGGGACACTGGGTGAAAGGTTGGAAATTTAATCCGATGGACTTTATGTTCCGCCTGGACCAGATCCAGCCATTTCTTGACCGGCGTGTTGAAAGAGCAAATTCCCTCTGATTATTGCATAAATGGATGTAACGTGCGCTGTCGTCTTGCTGCAGTTTGTGCATTATTTGTAAAAATAAGTGGTATTTTAAAAAATCGCTTAATATGCATTGAACTATGTGCAGGCGGAGGAACAGAAGGGGAATAGCAAGAAGAAGGGCAAAGCCGGAGGATTCAGGAAGGGGAAGTAGACAGACCCCAGGGAATGTGGGGCTGTGATGTCATTTCCCCTGTCGGCAAGTTTTCAGCGCCGACATGAATTTGTCGCCAGGTTTATGGTTGATGACATTTTGTCAGGTCTCAGCATGGAAATGAAGTATGGAAAGTAATAATAATTTGTGAAGAGGCATTTGTATAAACTTTGTTAATACTGATGTTGTACAGAAAGCTGTATGGTCTAGTACACAATTGCCTGTTGCTTCATGGAAACCTACATCTCTTCTGCTAGTGAAACGAGAAACTGAAGTCCTGTTTTCAGCATTCACTTCACACTTACTTACACACACACACACACACACACACACACACACACCACTCACACACACACACACCCACCACCACCACCACCACCACCACTCACACCACAACACACATATCCAAGGCAGCTAGAGCTCTTCCTGGAAAAATCCTGTGAAAAGATGCTTTGGTAGTTAAATGAAAACAGGAAAATGGCCAACACCTTGCTCTGGCGACACCTTCTCTGTGGGCAATACTCACCTCAGACACACAAATCTCACAAGGCAGTGCAGGTTGTTCAGCCCACACTGTTGTCGACATGACAAGAGTTGGAGCAGTAGTTGGATCATAGTGTGGTGCCTACAGCTGGGCCGCTGGCTGTAGGTCTCTTTGATAATGAAGCCATCCGTGTCGATTTAAAAATTTTTTTTTTATTGTGTGTTTGTGGTGTTCTGCGCACATAATTTGTTTTGAAAAAAAAAATGGTACAGATTTAACAGCTGACTGTTCGCACCATGATTGCACCGTGTCGTGTTTTGACTTCCTTTGTACGCAAATCTGTATGCTGTTCTCAGACTTGTGTCTGCTACCTCTTCCACAAATGCCCTTCAAGAAGCTACAGAAAAAAATGAAACGAACAAAAAGCAATGAAATGAAATAAAGATTTGGGACTTTAAATCTTTTTTTTTTTTCCCAAAATACAATTTGGTTCTGGTCTTGAGACGGAAAAGGCAAGGTAAGACTAAGAACTATAGGGAGAGGGCAGTGCATAGATTTCTCCTCTAACTATGCACAACTGTGGCTACGCACAACTGTGGGTAGTCTGTGCGACAATCAGTCACCGGTGTGTGTAAGCCATTGTGCTCACTCACATGGTGCAGAAATGGATAAATTTTAGAGGGTGACGATATGAAATTAGACTTTCTGCACTATTGTGCAATGGCTTCCACAATGATGGTTGCATAGTTTCCCCTGATTTTCTTTCTGGTTCGCAAGTTCAGGGAGAGGGCAGTGCATACATTTCTTCTGCAATTATGCACAACTGTGGCTACTCGGGCTTTTCGTTCTGTTTACCACTTCTCCCCGCGGAAAGGCTTTCAGTCTATGATCTGTAACTGTCATGTGAAAAAACGAATTACTGTCGACAGCTGGAACCTCTTTCTTTTCTGTTGTTTCTGACAAATCTTGTCCATGGTGTTCTTGCCCATACAGTTTAGTACAGCCTGTAGGTTGGTAAGCGGCGGTTACAGGGTTTTTAAGGATGTCATTTCAGGGGAAAGAACCCTAGTTGGAGCGGGCTGCTTTTTTCCAAAAGAACATGGAGCATGGATGGAACCTTGTCTTGCATCTGTTGTGTTCAAGAGTGTGAGGATGTATTGATGTGTGAGAGAGTAGCATCTTTTGAACATGTTTTGCAGGACAGAGGAATAAAGGATGTCCGGTCATTGTTGGTTGGTTCATTGATGTGATTTGTCTGTAACCGATAGTGAATGTACAGAGGAGATTTTGTATTGGTGCTACAAACAAATGTACATGAGCATGCCGATGTATAAATTCTTTTCTGCTTGTATGTCTCATCAAAGCACAATGCAAAAAGATACGTACAAATCCATTTTTTTGTCCTTTGGAAGTACGTATTTATTTTTACAATCAGCCCATGTTTAGTAAAACTATGTGAATCGGAACAGAAAATACTGTGCAATTGGTATACATATTGGAATGGGAATGTGTAGAACACATGCTTGGATTCATACAATTGTTACTGTGCATTTGAAACATACATGAATAATTACTGGTGGGGAGGCATAACATTCTGTTGCTTATCACTATCAAATAGAAGAACATTTGAAATGGATAAAATTAAAAAGGAATAACAGGCATGAAAACAGTGAACTTCTGTATACCAGAATAACACCAGTAGTGATATAAATTAATGACAAAAAACATCAAATGTATCGATATAAAAACAGAATCGCCCCCAAAAAACCCATCCTCACATGCATTAGTAAAAACGGGTAAAATCTTAAAACGGAGAACCTGTAGTGAAAAAAACTGAGTGAAACACAAATCACATGCATTAAATCCAAAACCATTGAACTCATTCCTGCACCTCAGAATCTGAACAGAACTGGCATGTACAACACAGGAGGATTTCAGACGATTCCTGGATGGCACACATACTATTCACAAGATTTAAATGTATGCATGTATATACAAATTTCTTCATTACATCATAAGTAGTTTTGTTTGTTTATTTTTTCATTTGATATTGACATCGGATGGTCAGAATAACTACTGAGTTTGGGACTGGGTCAGGCCTGCCACGCCTTGCCAGTGTCCTCTGTGGGTCAAGGTCAGTGCTGATCTTATCACGGTGTTGCAGTCACACCACTGGGAACCAGTCTCGCTACTCTATTCCGTCATGAAGTGGACAAACCGAGATCTTTTCACTCCCCACCAGCATGGATATATATGTATGAATGACTAGGGGACTGGTTCTCTTCAGGCTGCGAATTGTTCACCACTTCTGAAAGAATGTACGCGATATGAGGAATGTTGCCGTTGGCTGTGTGATGGCATACATATTTAAGAGAAATTTTGTTCTTGAACTGGGAAAAAGAAAGACTGATTGAATTGGGAAGAGATCAGCTCCCTTGTTCCCGTATACCTAAAGCAACACAAAACGTGAAATAGAATACCATCCTGAGAGATGTGTGACAAACGATTAAGACAGTACAGTGTGATAACTCAGTTTCAACGTTACATTTAATCTTGGTCAGGTCAATACTGAAATTTAACTCAAAATGTGTTTTTTTTTAATTTTGTTTTTTAGTAAATGTCCCAGACAAAGCAGCCTTAGACTTCTCATAATTCATTATCACAAACCCATCCAAACACATGCCAAAGACACTGCAGGATCAGAAACGGCCTATAATTTTCAGTCAGTATGGCAGAACCATGCACTACTTCATTCTGGATCTATTTGTTTTTTTGCCATTTGGGGAAACCAGCACACACGCCCGCGCACACACACACACACCACATTTGATACTTCACTTTAGATTATTTAAAAAAAAAAAAAAAAATTGTTCTTTAGCTTTTAGAATGACAGACTAGCTTATCTTGGCATTGCATGAGATCGGTGAGAACTGGATTTGCATCAAAATAAAATGTCAAATGGTCACACTTCAGCTGTCAATTCTGATCATACTGACATGCAAATCTTCTTTTGACTGTGAATGTACTGGCACTTGACAGCAAAGGAGTGTCCAAAACACGACCACTTTCTGGAAAAAAAAATGGGGTCATGTCTGAAAAGAAACAATTCAACAGTAAATTTCATGTTGACATTAAGCCCCCTTCTCACAAACTCCAAAAGCAAGACGCTTGTGTTCTGCCAGCTGGTTAGCTGACTTGCACATGAGGGAATTGGTCATATATTCTGGATTGATAGACAGGAGCAAAAGGAAAAGAAAACAAATAAGACATATCTGTGCAATGAATTCCCTCACTTTCATTGTTTTTGGTTTGTTTGTTTTTTTAAATTTCAGATGAGTATGCTCATCCTGATTTTTTCATGGCCAAGTGGTTTGGAAATCTTTCCCTGTTCTGACTTTGAAGCTGTCAGTTTTGTTACTAATTGTATACAGGAATTTTAGAAACTTTAAAATGTGCTCTCGTCCGTTTCTGGCAGAGGTCAAGATTGAATGGAAAAGAATAACAAAAATCATAGACTGATAATAATTCTAAAATCCTCGTATGTCAGATGAGACAACATGGACATGAATATTTACACACAGCTACATGTCTAATGATAGGCATGATAATGGAAACAATCTGGTTCTCACCAAATCTTCAGTATCAAAATACCCAATCATGCTTTGTGTACATTTCTGTAAATTCACATTCACTATTAAAGTAGTTTACCTACATCTGTATACACACTTTGAAGTGATGCCCAGAGCAACAACTCGCACGATGTTTACACCATTGAGTCATTTATCTGTAGTTTTGAAAAATATTCTGTTAATTAATTGTGTTTATCAGATGGTATCTGTACACTTCTTTTGCCGCTAACAAAAGGAAAAAGATGGATGTATACATATGGTTGCTTTTCTGGAATATTACGCCGGCTGGTGCCTAAATAATGATTGTCATCCATTGGGGATTCAATATAGGGTATCCTGCGCAAAATAACAGGCACCACTGAACACCACTAAACTGACTTCGTAACAATACATTCTCTCTTCTGGTGGGTTGTCTCATGACAACTTGACACCGACTCTCCGGTGGATTGATGCAACGAGCCAGAGTATGGCTAAATGGGAAGCCAGAATAGGCAGTATGAGGGTAACGCCACTGGAGCAGGACAGAAAATAAGCCCCCTGCCAACCTCCCCAAAAATCGGGACATAGATGGCTGGGAAAATCTGATGTAAACTTAATGTAAGACTCTTCTTTCAATCGCTGTTGTTCCCTCTTACCAGTATTTCTGTTTTCAGGTTGAAATCTTGGAGAATTGGAAGACATAATGGAATGGAGGCAGCTTGTAGAAATGTGAATTACTCAGGTTGCATCATGCTGGAATGTAATCAGAATAGAGGTGGTATGACTGGTCAAGACATGAGTTACTGTTAATTCTACCTGCAAAGACACAAGTTCCTGAATTCTCTAGCCAGTCGAATGCGCCTGTGGCAGTATAGGACAAAGGTTGATAAGCTTTGAGATGATTTTTAGAGTAACGGATGTTCACTCAAATCAGAACATGTCTTTGGAATCATTTGATATATCAATCTCCATGCTCACACTTTGAACAAGTGATTAGTATAGCATGCCATTCAAATTGTAGAAACGACTTTAAAGAAAAAAGCACACACAACCATTGATCAGAGGCCATAACATCACTTTAAGCCTCTCTTGATAGAGGAGCTGCTATTTTACTCTCAGCTCTTGTGTAGTACATTGCAAATCACAAGTGTCGTGTTTCGCCCTTACACCAAAGGTGGACAAAACACTGCAAAACTAAAGTTTCTGACAAGCCTTGTGCACAAGATGAATGTGGGCTCGAAGTAGATGCAACAACATGGTTCTCTTTGCAGAACAGAATAGAATGGATCCCATTTGCTGTTGATGAATTGATTTATCTAAATGTGAAAAAAAATGCCCTGTCTTCCTCTACAACCTACCCTTGATAGTGACAGAACTGAGTGGATACTGTGTGGTGTCAGTGAAGCATTTAGCAAGTGATTTATATATAAGACCTTCCGTCTGTCTCTCCATCCCACCCTTTTACAATCACAGAGTAGTTTTCTAGCACTCAAAACAAAAATGATACATCCCAAGGTTCGGACAGAACCCAGAGATGCACTGTCTTCCATTGCCAAACCAACCAGGTAGGAGCGGTCCTGCCCCACCCTTGGAAGCCTGATGACCACGTGGTCATCTTCCAGTGTTATCTTTTTCTCTTCCACTCCTCCTCTGAGGATATTGGAAAACTTGGCACTGTTTTCTCAAAACTAATCTGTGGAGAGAGTATTTCAGTGCAAAGTTGCAGCACTGTTTGTCGTAAATTTAAAGTGGTTTGCAATGTTTGAACAGGCCATAAAATCTTCCAAAGAAGTGCAGCAAGAAAAAAAAAAAGAAAATGAACATCAAGGGTCACGTTAACATGAATATTTGCATATGATCATTGCTCCTTTCCTCATTATCGTACACGCATTTTAGTATGCAAATTGATTAGCAACCATTGAAGGGATCATACCTGTCAAGAGAGCAAAGGCTTCTCAGCTTTTCAACAGCTGCTGCTGCTTCAACATGGGCTATGTTTCCATGATAACAGTAAACATGAACATAAGCATTTTTGTCAAACCTTCATTAAAGTGCCACCCTTTGGGAAAACAACAAACTAAAACATGCTGTGCAACAAACACAGCCTACCACACATTTATGGCTTAAAAACGTTCCGAGCTTCCAGATCTGTTCACAAACAAACGTGGCAGTTCCTCGGACCATCCCACCTCAAGACCTACACACCCCAGTACCTACATCTGTACAGTCCAGTGCCCACAGCACAGAGTCCCGTCCACATCAGACTCCATTGACATGCGTTTCGTTCTGGTCATCTGATGCACGGTAATGGTCACGGCAGAACTGCTCCATGCGGTCACAGGCTTCATCTACTTTCTCTGAGGGCACGGTCAGCACCACACGGAAGAACCCGGGATACTGGAAGCACTGGGAACACAGAAGTGACATTTACAATATATGTCACGGAAGAACCCGGGATACTGGGAACACAGAAGTGATCTTTACAATATATGTCACGGAAGAACCCGGGATACTGGAAGCACTGGGAACACAGAAGTGATCTTTACAATGTATGTCACGGAAGCAAATGTTTCATTAAAGAATGATGGGCACAAAAGAGTCTGTTAATTTTGTTTCAATTGCCATCATATATTGATTCCCAACCTCGGTAACTGTCTATACTTCAGAGCATGGGGAATGTTATTCTAAGAAGCTGCTTTGCAAAGAGAAAGACAAATGACAGATATAAGGTAGGAAGACAGAAAGACCCAGGAAGACAGAAAGACCCAGGCAGACAGAAAGACTGCCGATGCCGGTAAAGAGAAAGTTGAGAAAGACGAAAGATGCCCCCAAAATGAGGTTCACTATTGAAGGCAGACAGACATGAGAACGACAAATGACAGAAACAAGACACTTGCTGTGGCATGCAGACTGAAAGACGGAAGGCAGAAGCGTAAATTCACAGCGGCAGGCAAAACAAAAAATGTTTAACAGAAATGAAACACTATGGCAGGCAGGTGGAAAGGCGAATGACAGAAGTGAGACGCTTACTGTGGCATGCAGGCAGTGATAAGAAAGGCAGAAACATACACTCGCCGTGACAGGCAGACAGAAAGACGAATGTCAAAAACAGACTCGCTGTGGCGGACAGACAGGGCGATAAATGACAGAAGCCTACACTCACTGCAGCAGGCTGACAGAGACAGAAATATAAATGACAGAAAGTTACACTAGTAGCAGTCAGACAGACTGATAATTGACAAAAAGAAAAAAAAAAATATATATATACTTATATATACTTGCTGAATCGCTATACAGGAAGATAAATGACAGAAACATACACTCACTGTAGCAGGCAGAGAAAAAGACAAATGACAGAAATAAGACACTGTAGCAGGAAGACAAATTAAATGACAAAAAAACGACCAGCCACCGTGGCGAAGTGGTTAGCACCGCGGACTCCCGGTTGGGAGGTCGTGGGTTTGATTCCCATCAGAGTCATGTGGGATTTTTCTGCTCTGACTGGCTCCTACCCAGAGTTGAGTTTCCTACAGGCTCAGTTGGGGAGACTGGGACCACCCAGTCGAGTTTCATCCACCTAAGGGATGCGTCTCTGAGATTCTTGCTCAAATTTCCTGACCAACACTGCGGGTGTCTGTATCTCTCGGGCCTGGTTGACGCTGGGATATATCATTATGAAAGGAAGCATAGAGTACAGCCCTGTCATGCAGTCTCAGACTGGAATGGAAATCCGTAGCATACACTTTCACTGTTGCAGGCACACAGGAAGATAAATGACAGAAATACATTTTCACTGTTGCTGGCACACAGGAAGATAGATGACAGAAATACATTTTCACTGTTGCAGGCAGGAAGATAAATGACGAGAAATACATTTTCACTGTTGCAGGCACACAGGAAGATAAATGACAGAAATACACTTTCACTGTTGCAGGCAGGAAGATAAATGACAGAAATACACTTTCACTGTTGCAGGCACACAGGAAGATAAATGACAGAAATACACTTTCACTGTTGCAGGCACACAGGAAGATAAATGACAGAAATTCACTTTCACTGTTGCAGGCAGGAAGATAAATGACAGAAATACACTTTCACTGTTGCAGGCACACAGGAAAATAAATGACAGAAATACACTTTCACTGTTGCAGGCAGGAAGATAAATGACAGAAATACACTTTCACTGTTGCAGGCACAGGAAGATAAATGACAGAAATACACTTTCACTGTTGCAGGCACACAGGAAGATAAATGACAGAAATACACTTTCACTGTTGCAGGCACACGAAAAATGACAGAAATACATCACTTGCAGCACACAGAAGAAAATGACGAAATACACTTTCACTGTTGCAGGAACAGGAAGATAAATGACGAGAAATACACTTTCACTGTTGCAGGCACACAGGAAGATAAATGACAGAAATACACTTTCACTGTTGCAGGCACACAGGAAGATAAATGACGAGAAATACACTTACTGTTGCAGGCACCAGAAATAAATGACAATACATTTCACTGTTGCAGGCACACAGGAAGATAAATGACAGAAATACACTTTCACTGTTGCAGGCACACAGAAGATAAATGACAATAACTTATTCAGACACAGGGAAGATAAATACAGAAGTACAGTCACTGAAGCAGGCAACAGAGATAAATGACAGAAAGTACAGTCACTGAAGCAGCAGACAGAAAGACGATGACAGAAGAGACACTCATTGTGGCAGACAGAAAGACGAATGACAGAAAGAAGACACTCATTGTGGCAGACAGAAAGACGAATGACAGAAAGAAGACACTAATTGTGGCAGACAGAAAGACGAATGACAGAAAGAAGACACTCATTGTGGCAGACAGAAAGAACGACAAACAACAGACACATCTCACTGGGCCAGCCAGACAGACGGATACACGACAGAAACAACTGACTGTAGCAGACAAGACAGACAAACGACAGTATGTGGCAGACAGACAGACAAACACAGAATGTGGTGGACAGACAGACAAACAAACGACAGAATGTGGCAGACAAACAACAATGTGGTAGACAGACAGACAAAAGACAGAATGTGGCAGACAAACAACAATGTGGTAGACACACAGACAAACGACAGAATGTGGCGGACAGACAGACAAACGACAGAATGTGGCGGACAGACAGACAGACAAACGACAGATTGTGGTGGACAGACAGACAAACGGCAGAATGTGGCGGACAGACAGACAAACGACAGAATGTGACAGACAGACAGACAAACGACAGAATGTGGCGGACAGACAGAGAAACGACAGAATGTGGCGGACAGACAGACAAACGACAGAATGTGGCGGACAGACAGACAAACAAACGACAGAATGTGGCGGACAGACTGACACACAAAGGACAGATGCCAGACGACACTCACTGTGGCCGGCAGGCAGAACACACTCTGCTCTGTCACCATGCTCTCTGTGAACTGCACGTCAGTCTCAAAGTCTGGGTAATTGGCCATGTCGATCCCCACCTGAAGAACAATTAATGCACTATGGCAGAACGGCTTCACAGATGGACAGTGAAATGTCGTTACACTGTCAGTTAACACTCTCTCTCCTCCACATTCCATTTCCCTTTTAGAGTGAAATGCCATTACACCTCAGTTAACAATCTCTCCCCCCATACTCCATTTCCCTTTTAGAGTGAAATGCCATTATACCTCAGTTAACAATCTCTCCCCCCATACTCCATTTCCCTTTTAGAGTGAAATGCCATTATACCTCAGTTAACAATCTCTCCCCCCATACTCCATTTCTCTTTCCATCACCTCTCTTTCAGTGGAAGGAACAATGAGAAATGAACGTTATACAAGAACAGATTGTACTCCTTATAACAAACTACGCTTGCATCATGTAAGTTCAGTAAGTGTATTAACTCGCTTTTTTTTTCTTTCTTTCTTTTTTACTGACCTTACATTCCTGTGTATCCCTTCGCGCCTTCTCTGCCTATTTAAAGGTAGGGCCTCTGGGCGAGAGCCAGAGAAATAATTTTTTTTTTTTTTAAAGGGAGAGAAGCCCATTTCAAGATCCCTGAACTCATCAGAGTATGTGCCCGTTACAGTTTTAGCCGACTGCATATCCATACACGTTCCGTTTGCCCTGGGCACGTAGTATGTGCCTGTTACAGTTTTAGCCGATGGCATATCCATACACGTTCTGTTTGCCCTGGACACGTAGTATGTGCCTGTTACAGTTTTAGCCGATGGCATATCCATACACGTTCTGTCAGTAAGATTAGGGCGGAAAAGGAAAGAAGCGGGGTGAGGTGGGTGGAAACAGAGTGATGGTGTGTGTGTTGGGGCTAGGGTTGGAAGTGGGGGTCCTTCTTCTTCTTCTTTCCCTTGACTACCGCCTTCATCATTTTGAAGATTCTGTAGACTATTAGGGGGTTTTGTGTGAAGCTGAAGTCACTTGAGGTAGTGTTTGCTGGGCTGGAGGGGGGGGGGGGGGGGGGGGGGGTTGGAGGGATGGGGACAGGGGGGAGGGGTGTGGGATCAGATTCGGGATTTGAAGCCCTCCAGGGTGGAGCCGAGGGCAACCTCAGCAGGAAGGCTGTTCCAGTCAGATATGGTCCTGGGGTGCAGGCCTAGTTCTAACTTTTATGGCGCCAATGAACTGATCTGTGCAATGTGCAACATTCGATGCCATAAATTCATTTGATGACCATATGATATGTCTCTGTATGCATGCCAAGTCTGGAAATATTATTACAACAGCGCTTCCACCTCAGTGGTGTGGATACATGGGCAGACCACACAAAGTGTGTCGTGTGCAGTACAGTGAACGAGAGACAACGAAGGATAACCTTTTCACGGCTGGTTGCAAAATCTGCCTGCCTTGATGTTAACAAGATGCAAAGCATATAAACGTACTCCCAGTTTACCTTGAATACGCGTGAGATATTCCATAAAGAGGGAAAACCGTTTTGGGCTGTTATAGCCGTTAGTAACGGCTATTCTGGTAAAACATGGGCCATCATCTGTGACCCATAATGAACATACCTTCAAATTCTCAGAAAAATCGGCCAAATACTTTCTGAGATTTTCCATAAAGAAGAAAACTGTTATGGGCAGTTATAGTCGTTAGTAACAGCTATAACGCTAAAAGAAAACATCGGGCATGATCCGTGACCCATAATGAACATAAAAATAATAATAATATAATAATGAATACTTATATAGCGCCTATTCTCGGCTAGAGACCAAGCTCTAAGCGCTTTACAATCAACACTCGCTTACACAACGGGCTGCCTACCTGGGTAGTGCCGACTGAAGAGCTGACAGCTGGCGCTTCATTCAGTCGTTTCCCGTGTCATCCAGTCAATATCGTTCAATATCGTTCACTCAGTTTCTTTACTTCCTTCACTCTTTCCATTTCTTACGCAGGGTGCATGCTGTGTGTAACGTGTCATCCATACCAACGGCCAAACTGGCCTACTCTTCCGAAAGTTGGTGATGGGATTTTACGTGTGTGCAAGATATTATGCGTGCGTTCACACACGGAACCTCGGTTTATAGTCTCATTCGAAGGACTGCATGGGGAATGGAGTCAGAACTAATGTTAACTCCGAGGGAAAAATCCCCCTGTACCGAAACGCCCCGGCGGAGATTCGAACCCGCAACCCCAGGATCACCAAGATTACGAGTCAGGCGCTCTACCAACTGAGCTATTCCGGCTCCCATACCTACAAATTTTCAGAAAGATCGGCCCAGCAGCTTTGTCTGGAGTGAGTGGAACACATTTTGACCACGGACGGACGGACGGACAGACAGACAGACACACAGACAGCATTTCTTCGTTCCCATTGTAAAGTACAGTTCTGTGCTGTGTAATGTAAGTAGCAGTACAGCCCCTTGTCCAACGTTTCGTGTGTATGCATGTTGTACGAGACGGAACATTTTGCATGAGATGGAGTATGATAAGTTGCTGCATGCACACGTACGTGAAAGCTACTTACCATCATATACATGGCACCTTGCGGCATAACGGGTTTCAAGCCTGGAATTTTGCAGAAACGCTGATAGAATCGCTCCGCATTTTTCTGTCATGAGACAAAAATCGCAAGCCATGAATATTTTATGGAAGAGAGAAAAAGACACAAGCATCAACACATTGTCTGACCGCTACACCACTCCTGGTCTGTCTTCATCAAAGGGAAAGATAAATGCAAAGTTTTGCTGATGTACGGAAACACTTCAGTCGGTCACTGACAAAATTTAACAAGTTTTCAAGTCTTCTTTTCATGGAGATACATTTGCTGAAAGAAATCACAGTTGTTTCAAATGTGTATATACCTAATCTGCACTATTATGTTAACAAAGCTGTTTGCTTTTAGCGATTCTCTGCAGGACATTAATTTGACAGCATTCATTCGTACATTTATATCATTTCTTTGTCCTAACACAGGGGCAACAGTGATGAATGATGACTGAATTATGTCCCTTCATCCGACGCAAACGACTTTCTCTTTTTTTTTTTTTTTTTTTAAATAAATGGTTTCATTTACACACTTTATGATCACTTTGACATTTTCTGACACCATCACTCGACAAACTGGTTTAATTTACACACTTTATGATCACTTTGACATTTTTTGACACCATCACTCGACAAACCACTTGAACCGGAGTGCCAAAGCTGAAAAAAATATCACACTGTCTTTCTTTACTGGTGGAAGAAAAAAAAAAGCAGCTAGAAGACAGGGAGAAGAAAAGTAGACCACCTGTATGTACTGCAAAGTCGTGCTGAAGAAGTCGCGCGGAGTGTTCTGGAAGATGTCGGGCAAGGCCGCTTGGATCAGGGTGTTGGGGCCCAGGATTCGCTGTGACAGACTCAGCAAGCCGCGCCGTACCTGCCACAGGGGGTGAACGAAGGATTTATTCATGCGCATGTGTGTGTGAAAGAGTCCCCTTTCACTCGGCATATGAGAGACTCATCACTCCACACATGAAAGATGTCTCATGAAAGAATGTCCTTTCACTGCAGATGAAAGAATGTCATTTCACTCTGCAGATGAAAGAATGTCATTTCACTCCGCAGATGAAAGAATCTCTTTCACTCAACAGATGATAAAGAATGTCATTTCACTCCGCAGATGAAAGAATGTCATTTCACTCTGCAGATGAAAGAATGTCGTTTCACTCTGCAGATGAAAGAATCTCCTTTCACTCCACAGATGAAAGAATGTCCTTTCACTCTGCAGATGAAAGAATCTCTTTCACTCCACAGATGAAAGAATGTCATTTCACTCCACAGACGAAAGAATCTCCTTTCACTCTGCAGATGAAAGAATGTCGTTATCACTCTGCAGATGAAAGAATGTCCTTTCACCCTGCAGATGAAAGAATGTTATTTCACTCTGCAGACAAAAGACTGTCCTTTCACTCCGCAGATGAAAGAATGTCATTTCACTCCGCAGATGAAAGAATGTCGTTTCATTCTGCAGACGAAGGAATCTCTTTCACTCCGCTGATGAAAGAATGTCATTTCACTCCGCAGATGAAAGAATGTCCTTTCACTCCACAGATGAAAGAACAGGATATCATTTCACCCTGCAGATGAAAGAATCCCTTTTCACTTTGCAGATGAAAGAATCTCCTTGCGTTCCACAGATGAAAGAATGTATTTTCACTCCGCAGATGAGAAGAATCTCCTTTCACTCCGCAGATCAGAGAAATGTCCTTTCATTCAATAAGTTTTCCTCTACACCGAATTTAAACGGATTTTTTTCAAGCATTACCAAGGACGACCTCAAGGAGCACCTCTGTACATCTGGAATGTTGTCAACAGAAACACATGCCCCACTTCCCTTCCCTGATTGTTTCTCAATCTCACTTCAATGAACGAAACCGACAGAGGATTCACGCCTCTGTCAGAGCCTGCTTTTGGGTCTCACGACCTGGCCATCAACACTATCACGTAGCTTCTGCGGAATGAACAAGTACAAAACAGGACGTTGTTTTACACACACAAAAATCATATGAAATTCATTTTAAGAAACACACACACACACACACACACACACACACACACACACACACACACACACACACCACTTAAGAACTCGAAATGAATTGCATTCTGTAAGGTCAATGACCTCTTCGATTTACAGACTAAAAACTTGATGCTTTGAAAACAAAGTTTACTGATGACATAAAATGCATTTGTGGTGGAAAAATCAAATATGCATATACTTCTAAAATGATTATGTAAGCAGTTGAAAAAAAAATGTGCCTGCTGTATCTCAGTCTTCCCTGGATGAATTTTTTTTTTTTACATTAATCCTCACTAATATGTGACATTGGATTAGCATTAACTCAGAGTCAGATTTTTACTTACCTGTAATGCGATGCAGATATTGTATGTTTGTGTTTGATGTTACTTGGGTTATTTTCAATTGTTGCTGCATTCAATTTTTTAAATTCTTCTTTATTTTATTGTCTAAGATCACATAACGTGAATAGACATTAAACTGAAGACTACACACACACACACACACACACGCATACGCATGCACGCACGCATGCAAGCACACACACACACACACACACACACACACACACACACACCACACCCCTGAAAAGACGTTATTTCTGTCATAGACAACGATCCAACCCATCCTCCATCCAGGCACCAAGAACCTGCCCATCAGACGTGACACACCCACCATCACACACTGCACAGTGATAACACAATGCATAGATACCATGCACCACCATCACACACTGCACAGTGATAACACAATGCATAGATACCATGCACCACCATCACACACTGCACAGTGATAACACAACACATAGATACCATGCACCACCATCACACACATGCATAGATACCATGCACCACCATCACACACACTGCATAGATACCATGCACCACCATCACACACTGCACAGTGATAACACAATGCATAGATACCATGCACCACCATCACACACTGCACAGTGATAACACAATGCATAGATACCATGCACCACCATCACACACTGCACAGTGATAACACAATGCATAGATACCATGCACCACCATCACACACTGCACAGTGATAACACAATGCATAGATACCATGCACCACCATCAACACAATGCATAGATACCATGCACCACCATCACACACTGCACAGTGATAACACAACACATAGATACCATGCACCACCATCACACACACACTGCACAGTGATAACACAACACATAGATACCATGCACCACCATCAACACAATGCTGCATAGATACCATGCACCACCATCACACATACACTGCACAGTGATAACACAGTGCATAGATACCATGCACCACCATCACACACTGCACAGTGATAACACAATGCATAGATACCATGCACCACCATCACACACTGCACAGTGATAACACAATGCATAGATACCATGCACCACCATCACACACTGCACAGTGATAACACAATGCATAGATACCATGCACCACCATCACACACTGCACAGTGATAACACAATGCATAGATACCATGCACCACCATCACACACTGCACAGTGATAACACAATGCATAGATACCATGCACCACCATCACACACTGCACAGTGATAACACAACTATAGATACCATGCACCACCATCACAACACTGCACAGTGATAACACAATGCATAGATACCATGCACCACCATCACACACTGCACAGTGATAACACAACACATAGATACATGCACCACCATCACACACTGCACAGTGATAAACAATGCATAGATACCATGCACCACCATCACACACTGCACATGATAACACAACCATAGATACCATGCACCACCATCACACACTGCACAGTGATATACACAACAACACTAGATACCATGCACCACCAATCACACACTGCACAGTGATAACACAATGCATAGATACCATGCACCACACATCACACACTGCACATGATAACACAATGCATAGATACCATGCACCACCATCACACAATGCATAGATACACATGCCACCACCATCACACACTGCACAGTGATAACACAACACATAGATACCATGCACCCACACACTTCATCACACACACTGCACAGTGATAACACAACAATAGTTTACCATGCACCACCATCACAACACAATGCATAGATACCATGCACACAGCCATATCACATACATACTCCCACAGTGATAACACAATGCATAGATACCATGCACCACCATCACACACTGCACAGTGATAACACATAGATACCATGCACCCCCATCAACACATGCTACCATGATAACACAATGCATAGATAACCATGCACACCATCACACACTCACACAGTGTACAATCGACACACATGATACCATGCACCACCATCACACACTGCACAGTGATAACACAATGCATAGATACCATGCACCACCATCACACACTGCACAGTGATAACACAATGCATAGATAACCATGACACCACCATCACATACACACTGCACAGTGATAACACAATGCATAGATACCATGCACCACCATCACACACTGCACAGTGATAACACAATGCATAGATACCATGCACCACCATCACACACTGCACAGTGATAACACAATGCATAGATACCATGCACCACCATCACACACTGCACAGTGATAACACAATGCATAGATACCATGCACCACCATCACACACTGCACAGTGATAACACAATGCATAGATACCATGCACCACCATCACACACTGCACAGTGATAACACAATGCATAGATACCATGCACCACCATCACACACTGCACAGTGATAACACAATGCATAGATACCATGCACACCATACCATCCAACACAATGCACAGTGATAACACAATGCACATAGATACCAATGAACACCATCACACACACTGCACAGTGATAACACAATGCATAGATACCATGCACCACCATCACACACTGCACAGTGATAACACAACACATAGATACCATGCACCACCATCACACACTGCACAGTGATAACACAATGCACAGATACCATGCACCACCATCACACACTGCACAGTGATAACACAATGCATAGATACCATGCGCCACCATCACACACACACTGCACAGTGATAACAAAACACAGATAGCATGCACCACCATCACACACTGCACAGTGATAACAACAATGCATAAATACCATGCACCACCATCAACACACTGCATAGATACCATGCGCCACCATCACACACACACTGCACAGTGATAACAAAACACGATAGCATGCACCACTATCACACACTGCACAGTGATAACACAATGCATAGATACCATGCACACACCATCAACACAATGCATAGATACCATGCACCACCATCACACTGCACAGTGATAACACAACACATAGATACCATGCACCACCATCACACACACACTGCACAGTGATAACACAACACATAGATACCATGCACCACCATCACACACACACTGCACAGTGATAACACCAGTGCATAGATACCATGCACCACCATCACACACTGCACAGTGATAACACAATGCATAGATACCATGCACCACCATCACACACTGCACAGTGATAACACAATACATAGATACCATGCACCACCATCACACACACTGCACAGTGATAACACATAGATACCATGCACCACCATCACACACACTGCACAGTGTTAACACATAGATACCATGCACCACCATCACACACACTGCACAGTGATAACACATAGATACCATGCACCACCATCACACACACTGCACAGTGATAAACACATAGATACCATGCACCACCATCACACACTGCACAGTGTTAACACAATGCATAGATACCATGCACCACCATCACACACTGACACAGTGATAACACAACACATAGATACCATGCACCACCATCACACACTGCACAGTGATAACACAATGCATAGGTACCATGCACCACCATCACACACTGCACAGTGATAACACAACACATAGATACCATGCACCACCATCACACACTGCACAGTGATAACACGACACTAGATACCATGCACCACCATCACACACCTGCACAGTGATAACACAATGCATAGATACCATGCACCACCATCACACACTGCACAGTGATAACACAACACATAGATACCATGCACCACCATCACACACTGCACAGTGATAACACAATGCATAGTACCATGCACCACCATCACACACTGCACAGTGATAACACAATGCATAGATACCATGCACC
>CM065730.1:7901664-7911664 GCA_033310375.1 Conus canariensis | reverse complement strand
GTGTGTGTGTGTGTGTGTGTGTGTGTGTGTGTGTGTGTGTGCGCGTGTGTGTGTGTGCGTGCTGTATGTGTATGTGTGTGTGTGTGTGTATGCGTGTGTGTGTGTGTGTGTGTGTGTGTGTGTGTGTGTGTGTTTCTCGTCTTCTACCCAAGTTGGCCAAGTCTGAGCACACACACCACACACACACACACAACACACACAAAACACACACACACACACACAGAAACAGCAGACAACGGTGGAGGGAGGGCGGACTCACAAAGTGTTCGTAGATTTCATCAGCGATGAGGGGCACCTTGTTCTTGTCGGCGATGCGGAGGATGGCCTGCAGGTGCTCCTTGCTGTAGACGGAGCCACAGGGGTTGGAGGGTTGTTCACCACGATGGCCGCCGTCTGGTCGTCCAGCAGCGACACCAGGTGCTCCAGGTCCACCTCCCAGGACCTGTCCGGCTGTCAGGGAAACGGGTCATTTGGTCAAGACATGCTGTTCACCGCTCAGCCAACCAACTGGGGACACATGGGGGATGGGGGGTGGGGTGGGGGAGGGTCTGATCAGGAAGACTAAGGAGACGGTGATTCACGCATGTGAAAGGGAGACAAATGTTAAAGGGAGACAAAAAAAAAAAGAGGTACTGATTCAAGCACGTTAAAGGGAGGCAAAGGAGATACTGATTCAAGCATGTTCAAGGGAGACAAAGAAGATACTGATTCAAGCATGTTAAAGGGAGACAAACGTTAAAGGGAGACAAAGGAGGTACCGATTCAAGCATGTTAAAGAGTGATAAAGATGGTAGTACTGGTTCAAGCATGTTCAAGGGAGACAAAGGAGATACTGACTCAAGCATTTTCAAGGGAGACAAAGGAGGTACTGATTCAAAGCACGTTCAAGGGAGACAAAGAAAATACGGATTCAAGAGGGGCACAAAGGAGGTACTGATTCAAAGTGAAAGTAGACGCCATCTTTTGTTTACAAGGCCATACCGACTAATCCTAAAACATGCTTTCCCGCTCATAATTACACACACACACACACACACACACACACACACACACACACACACACACACACACCTTGAAGTTGGTGTCATCGATTAGTATGTCACAGGCCAACAATCTTAAAAACAGTCGTTCAGTTTTTGTTGTAAGATTATGGAAAATACTTTATAATTACACACACACACACACACACCACACACACACACACACACACACACACCACACATACACGCACACACACGCACACACACACAACACACACACACACAAATTATTAATTAATCAACCACGGCTTCAGCTCTATACAGGAAGCCACAATTAGACTGTTCTTGGAATTTGTACTGTGTCTGAAACTTGATTCTCCTTCTTCTCTTTCAAATGCCCATCACGATAAATGCCAGGTGTTTCCAAGCAGACAGATTAAAACGAAAGGAACAACGCTGTTTTCAGAATGCCAATTAGCGGAAAGAGAGGGTCGTGAGGGAGCTCTGAGGCCGGTAACGTGACGTCAGCTGAGGCGACTTCAGGTCCGAGTCCAGAGATACAGATTAGGCACAAAACGCTGTATATTCTGTATCACACGCAAAAAACACTTTTTTTTTTTTTTTTTTAAACACAGAAGCTGGGGAGATGGTGAGATAGAACTGAAAAGATGACGTCAGAATTAAAAGGAGGACATAAAAATATGAATATGAAAAATCCTTCGGTGACAGTTACGAGACCATATGAACCATTTTTTTTTATGTCCATCCAGAATCGACTTTCTTGTAATGTAATGTAATGTAATGTAATGTAATGTAATGTAATGTAATGTAAAAGGATATTTATAGTGCGCTTTACCTCACGAGAGCCCAAAGCGCATATTACAGAAATACGATAAAATACTAATTCTAACTCAAAGCACACACACACACACACACACACACACACACACACACACACACACACACACACACAACACACACACACACACACACACACACACACAACAACACACACACACACACACCACACACACACACACAGAGTGTAGAATTCAAGGTCAAAGTTGGACGAAGAAATAGGGGGGAGGGAATGGACTGCTACACTTGACTTCCTGGACTGCAGTCAACCTCATCAACCAGCCCTGCAGGATGGTGTGTGTGAAGGACTCGCGTTTCTATGTCTCTCACTTACGAGGAGATCGTAGAGCTTGACGGAGACCCCCAGGGACTCGGCCAGGGTCTTGTAGATGGAGAAGCCGGGGCGAGGCATCAGGATGTTCTGCCCTGGGTTGGCCAGCACGGTGATGCACAGGTCCAGGGCCCCGGAACATCCGCTGCACAGAATGACGTCCTGCACAACAGGCGTGGGCATCGTATGTCACTTGATAGGGTACCGGATGTTATCGCACTAATTCATAATATATCCAATTGGTATAACAGAAGTTCTGGTCACATAGTCTGATATCACAATAGTTTATATGACTTCAGTTAATATTACGTCGTCTGATACTACATCAGTTGATGTTGCAACAGTTCGTTATTGCATCAGTTGAGTTTAACGAGTTCTTAACAACGCCACGAATCTGTATAGTATTATTCGTCTCTATCAAAATAACTAGGATATGATGCCTTGGGGAAGGAGGGGGAAGTGGGCTACTGCCTTCAACCTTGAATGAGCTCCTAGTCAAACAAATCAAAGTTCATTCTTTCGACCGGAATTTCATCCTGCGCAGAGTGTGGCTTCTTGTGTGTCAGAAGTTATTAAAAAAAAAAAAAAAAGAAAAGAAAAAGCCTCATAGTGCCCTTTGACCCTACGAAATACACACGCAAGAAACTATAGCCTTTATCTGTGAAGCTGCATATATCAGATGAGCCTCAGGAATTCAGTGTTTGAACGCTAACAAACAAGCGAACAGCCACAAATTATCAGTGTGTACATAACCACCACGAGTTGTAGCCAGCTGAGACGTGGTCTCATCGCTCTCTACTACTAGCATGGGCAGGGCTAAGGTAAACTCTGTGGCATTTTTGGAGTCCCTGGTGCACAAGCTGCCTGGCAAAATGTGTCTACTGGGAAGCATTCCTTTCTTCAAGGTGAACAATGATCCAACTTTCGTTCTTCTGTGCTTGCTTTAAGTCAGCTGAAGGCCATGGTCAACGCGTGCCGAGTGAGAAGCCAGGCTTTACACAATGCTTTGGATCTCAACTGCCTGGTATGAGGTATGGACTGTGAGATCTCGTACAATGGAGGGAAAAAAATCGTCACGGCTTGTAAACTGGGACTTTAAAACCCTGTTAAAGATATTCATATCTGGAACATTATTAAGTCTACATCTGGACTAACTCAGTGTGAGTAAAGAATTCCATCATTTTGATCTTCAGCCTTCTTGGACTTGGTTTGATTCAACAGCTTCAAACACGTCTCGCCAGTGCCATGACCGCTGTTGATCACATGACATACAATTATAATAGTAAGACTTTTCCACACTCGCATCAAAGCTTCCCTAAGATTGCGACATTTTGAGGATAAACTGTACGCCCTGTATATATCCGCTTCTGGCTATGCCGCCCCCCCCCCCCCCCCCTCCTCCCAAAAAAAAATCAAATTGCTTTTATTGTATCGATTACTGACATGTTGTTATTACACCATTTTTTACTGGATGCAGACCACCCAAAGCCACTGAAACAATCCATTGTTCTGTTCTTGGCGCTGACACTGTTCAAGGTTCTAACAGGTTTTGTAAGTTACGTCCTTAATGTGTGTGTGTTGTGTGTGTGTGTGTGTGTGTGTGTGTGTTGTGTGTGTGTGTGTGTGTGTTTCTAAAGCAAGGTTTGACCGACAGATAAAACAAGACAAACGGGCTAAGACTTCACGAGCGCTTAGAACTTAACTGACAAAAGCTGGGATCTTGGGAGTAAGTTCTTTCTCGGAATATTTATTTTTTTTTGTTTGTTTTTTCCCAAATGGTTTGTCAGGAATGATTCAGTGACTGTGCATGTGCCTCGCTCAGTAATGCACGTCTTCAAGACCGCGTGACCTCTGTGTCAATATCACTGTTAATACCATCATCATCATCATTATCATCATCGTCGTCGTCGTCGTCGTCTTCATCGTCATTACTATCATCATCATCTTCGTCGTCGTCGTCGTCGTTGTCGTCGTATTCAACCTCGTCGTCGTCATCATTAACATCGTCATCATCATCAGCAGCAGCAGCAGCAGCAGCAACAGCATCAAAGGAGACTTTCTGGTGTAACCTTGAATACATGCCGAGGTCTCTGTAGCCGATCTATGTATATCGACACAACTTCCAATATGAGTGTGACCATTAAAAAAAAAAAAAAGGAAAAAAAAAAAAAGAAGAAAAAAAAAGAGGTTGATTTCGTTCTATATTCCTTTGACCCCCTTGCTACCAAGGTCATGACACCTTAGGTAGGCCTACTTAGAAGACAGTTCTCACTTTTTTTTATTTTTTTATTTTCTTTTTTATTACTGTTTTATTAAGTTATACTTGCCTTCTCGTCACCCGATAGGACTTATCACCCATATCACTCATGGCTGCCCCGTGCTTTACGGAGAAATCCCAGACTTGTCACCTACACCGAGAGAGCTTTGCTCGAGACGTGCCGAGTCCCATCCCAGCGCTACAAGCAGACAGTGTCATTCTGCCTGAAGTTCGAAGGTCGGAGAAAGACAAAGGGGCTGTAAAAGATCGTGTTGGTGAGCTGTATTCCCCCCACAGCGCTATGAAGGGGGGAAGGGGGGGGGGGGGGCCTTGGAGCTGTCAAATGGAAACGTTACCCGAAGAATTTGACCGTGAAACCTCTCGTCTCCTTTGTGGGACAGTGAGGTGATGACTGGAAAAGGGAGGCAACACGGGTGGAGACTACAGGTCTCTCACTCGGCTCACAGCGCAAGTCACTTGTTGTTTGAATGACACACGCACGATCTGGCGTGAATTCTTTGGTTTTAAGGCTCTCGGTTTGTTCGCGGATGATGAAGCTTCTGTCAAATCTCTCTCTCTCTCTCTCTCTCTCTCTCTCTCGTAGGCACACACACTCGCGTGCACACACACACACACTCTCTCTCTCTCTCTCGGGCACACACACACACACACACACACACACACACACACACACACACACACACACACACACACGTCCACGCACGCCGACTCATAAAGCCAAAAAATGTTGGAAAACATGTATGTTACTGAGTGACCACACTGAATCATAGCGTATCATCAGCTTCCCCCACACTCTTTCTCTCTCTCTCTGTCTCTCTCTCTCACACACACACACACACACACACACACACGCACGCACGCATGCACGCACGCACGGGCGCACGTATGGACGCGCATACACACACACACACACACACACACACACACACACACACACACACGCACACACACACAACATGCACACACACACGTACGCAGATGAATGAACCCAGGGAAATGTGGGAAAATATGATGTCCTATTTCAGAGTGATCACAGTGGATCCTAGCCTGTCCTCCCCCTCCTCCCCCCCCTCCTATCCTGCTCCCCCCCTCCCTCCCCCACCTACCCTCAAGGTGCGCTACTGCCATAGTTTTTTTTTTCTTTTCTTTTCTTCTTCCGAGTACGCAGGCTGACACTCCTGCGGACACTCCCTGTAAAGACAGGCAAGGATTAATTCCATCTACCCAACCAAGGGAGTGGTGGAGTTTTTGCCGCGTGTATGACCGTTCTACTGACAGAGTAGATCTACGCATTACCTGTTATCTTGAGTGAGAGTGCCAATACACCACACATTAGAACATTAACAAACCCAGACACTTCGTATCAAACGCCAATACACTTAAATCCATTTGAGAGAACACACAGACATTGCATGGTGTGTAAGAGACTGGCTGGAGTTTAAAAAAAATAAAAATAAAAAAGGAAAAAAAAAAATGGTAGTGGAAATTTTTTTTTTTCGCGTTATTTTTTTATTTTATTTTTTAAAATTTGTTTTTGCAGATGAAGAGGACAATGTGAAGCACCAAAAAAAATGAAGAGGTGGATTTCGGCCTTTGGGGGGAAAAAAAGTCACCGCCTTAGGTGCTCCATTGATCCGATAACTGATGCCACAAAAAAAACAAAAAAACAAAAACAAAAAACAAAAAATCTACACATTACCTTCGCTTCCACTGTTGCAGAGGGTGTCGACACATATTCGGCCACAGCTTTGCGAGACTTTTCATACCCTGGAAAACACACACACACACACACACACACACACACACACACACACACACACACACACGCACACACACACACACAATATTAGCGAGACAGTGTGAACGTGTTCTGCAATGTGTCCAAATGACACAGACGCGTGGCGGATTGTTACAGCGCAGGTAAACAATACAACAACAGACAACAGTCAATACACAAACAAACAGCTAAAAGGACGACTGATACATCTGAGATACAGGTAAATATAAAACAACACCAAAGAACTACCATCAGAACAATGCAATACAGCAACAAACGACAACCGATACACCAACAAACAACTACAAGGACGATTGATATATTGACAGACAGGTTAAAATATAAACAACAAAGAACAACACAGAAACAAACATCAACCGATACACGGATAAACAACTAAAAGGACGATTGATACATTGACAGACAGGTTAAAACGAAAACAAGAAAAAAAAAAAAAAAACTACGATCAGATGCAAAAAAAAAAAAAAAAAAAAGAAGCCTCAACGACAACAACAAATGGAGAAGATGCTCAACAACTGAAAACAGCCAGCATCAAAGTCAAAAGAATAGACACGGTCTCCCTCTCCTCCCCCACCCCATCTCCTCCCCATCCAGAGAACGTGAGAGTCCAACCCAGACTGGTCTGTACTCAAGCCCTGACATGGAACCCGCAGGGGAAAAGGAAGAGAGGCCGACCTCGCAGCAGCTGGAGGCGAGACACTGAGGCAGAGATGAAGAGGCAGGGGACCAACTGGACAGGCATTCAGCGAGCAGCCCAGAACCGAGGGCCGTGGCGGAGTGTTGTCGATGATCTATGCTCACTCTTGAGCTATGGGCCTGGGCCTAAGTAAGTAAGTAAGAGCGGTCTGTGGCGATCCTTGAAGACAACTTATGTGTACTGCCATTGAAACGTTTTTCCTGACCCAGCATGCTGTGAACTTCACACTCTGAACCCGATTCTGAGACTGTGTGTGTGTGTGTGTGTGTGTGTGTGTGTGTGTGTGTGTGTGTGTGTGTGTGTTGTGTGTGTCTGTGTGTGTCTGTGTGTGTGTGATGACCTTTTTTCGGTTTTGCAATAGAGAGAATAATAGCATGCACAGTATATCCAACCATACATAACAGAGAGAGAGAGAGAGAGAGAGAGAGAGAGATCAGTCAGACAGACAGACAGACAGACAGACAGACACAGAGACACAGAGACAGACACAGAGACAGGCAGACAGACAGAGGCAGAGACAGAGGAGGGGAATGGGGGGTAGGGGGGTGGGGGGTAGGGGGGGGTCAGATACCTGTGGAGGGGCCGTAACCGTTGGATTTGCGTTGCTTCAAAGCTTCCACCACAGCATCTTCGGCAGCCTCCGGCACTGGCAGGTTGCCAAACACTGTAGGATCACCTGCAAGGGGGGGGGGGGGGGGGGGGGTAACAATGTGTAGGTTGACAGACACAAATACACGTACAAAGACTGTCTCTCTCTCTCTCTCTCTCTCTCACACACACACACACACACACACACACACACACACACACACACACACGCGCGCGCGCAGCACACACACACACTCACACTCTCTCTTATTCTCTCACACACTCTCTCTGTCTCTCTCTCTCTCCACACACACTCTCTCTCTCATTCACACACACACACACACACACACACACACACACACACAACACACGCTGTCAAGAGTAGACAGACAGACAGACAGACAAACGTGGGCACGCGAGCACGCGCACGCGCACGCGTAACCACACACACACACACACACACACACTGTCAAAGGTAGACATACACAACACAGTGCGCGGGCGCACATTCATGCGCACACTCACAGACACACTATAGTAGGAAATTAGATAGGTACAGATAGTCAGGCAGGTAGACGGAAAGACAGACTGAATAACAACCAGATCATCACACATACGAATGGACAAACAGTCAGACACTCTAATCTGTTTTTTTTTCCCCTTTTTTTTCTTTTTTTTTTTTTAGTATGATGAATTCCTTTTAAAGTCCAAAACAATGCAGAACATTAGACCTTGTTTATCACAAACTTTGGGGGGGGGGGGGGGGGGGGGGTGGGGGGGGGGGGGGGGGGGGGGGGGGGGGGGGGGGGGAGGGGGTGTTGTTTTTGATTTTTTTCTTTTTATTGAAGTAAACTAGAGACACCAAGCTACGATCATACATTGGGCACATTTTTTTATTTGGTTTTTAGTTGTTCGTCTATAAACACAATTGCAGCGAAAGCCCTCAATTTCTCCAGGATTTCAGCCTCCTTGTCAAACTTCACTTTTATCGCAGTTTAGTACTTTTCACTGAAACGACGAATTCAGAACGTCTCGGCGTGCACTGAGTAAACAATTAACACAGAGCGAAACGCCTAACTGAAGAATGAGCTCCGCAGTAAAAGTAACAAGTCACGTGACCAATCCATCTCGATTCTGCCAGAGACGTAGAGGACGGACTGCTTTGCAACAAATTCGCCTGGCGTGACAAATAAATGGTGTGGCCAGTTCAAGAGCAAGCACGAGGATGACGTCTAGTTTTTCCACTCGAACGAGAGACTCGCACTGTGTGACAGGAGCTTTAGCTATGGACAGGGCCATTGTTCTTGCACTCGAACGAGAGACTCGCACAGAATGACAGGAGCTTTACCTATGGACAGGGTGATCGTTCTCGCATTCGAATGAGAGAATCGCACACTGTGACAGGAGCTTTACCTATGGACAAGGCATTTGTTCTTGCACTCGAACGGAGACTCGCACTGGGTGACAGAAGCTTTAGCTACGGACAGGATCATTGTTCTTGCACTCGAACGAGAGACTCGCACTGTGTGACAGGAGCTTTAGCTATGGACAGGGCCATTGTTCTTGCACTCGAACGACAGACTCGCACCGTGTGACAGAAGCTTTAGCTATGAACAGGGCCATTGTTCTTGCACTCGAACGAGAGACTCGCACTGCGACAGGAGCTTTACCTATGGACAGGACGACCGTTCTCGCACTCGCACAGTGTGACAGGAGCTTTAGCTATGGACAGGGCCATTGTTCTTGCATTCGAATGAGAGAATCGCACAGTGTGACAGGAGCTTTACCTATGGACAGGGCCATTGTTCTTGCATTCGAATGAGAGAATCGCGCAGTGTGACAGGAGCTTTACCTATGGACAGGGCGGTCGTTCTTACACTCGCACAGTGTGACAGGAACTTTACCTATGGACAGGGCGATCGTTCTAGCACTCGCACAGTGCGACAGGAGCTTTACCTATGGACAAGGGCGATCGTTCTGGCACTCGTACAGTGTGACAGGAGCTTTACCTATGGACAAGGGCGATCGTTCTGGCACTCGTACAGTGTGACAGGAGCTTTACCTATGGACAAGGACGATCGTTCTAGCACTCGCACAGTGCGACAGGAGCTTTACCTATGGACAAGGACGATCGTTCTTGCACTCGTACAGTGCGACAGGAACATTACCTATGGACAAGGGCGATCGTTCTTGCACTCGCACAGTGCGACAGGAACATTACCTATGGACAAGGGCGATCGTTCTGGCACTCGCACAGTGTGACAGGAGCTTTACCTATGGACAAGGGCGATCGTTCTAGCACTCGCACAGTGTGACAGGAGCTTTACCTATGGACAGGGCGATCATGGGCTTGTCAGGGTTGGGGGTCAACTTCATGCCGTCCACGATGCTGCGGATGGGGTTGAAGGTGTTCCTGGTCGGCACGGAATGGCGACCTCCCACTGGGGGCTTCTTGGCGGGACTCCATGTC
>CM065730.1:7886664-7889164 GCA_033310375.1 Conus canariensis | reverse complement strand
TGAATAGAACATGAACAATTTTTACTACTGTGGACACATGTATCCAAATTAGGTTCAACAATAACAACACCAACAACGACGACAACAACAACAATGAGAGAGAGAGAGAGAGAGAGAGAGAGAGAGAGAGAGAGAGAGACAGAGACAGAGAGAGAGAGAGAGAGAGAGGGGTGGGGGGAGTTACCGCTGGCATTTTCTTTTACTCAGCTGAAAAGATCATCAGACTCCTATTTTTTTTTGTAATAAGACGGCCTTAACTCTTATTCAGTAAATTCTCTGCTCCTGAAATTTTGTTCTGTGTGGGGTGAATGGCAGTTGTTGCTGTTGTTGTTGTTGTTGTTGCTGCTGCTGTTGTTGTTGTTGTTGTTGTTTGCAAATATCAGTAAGCATGGGAATGAAAGATTAATTGGAACGTGTTCTTGATGAGCGTTTTTTTTTTTTTTATTAGTTTTGTTTGTTTTTTTTTTCTTCTTTAACTGAAATCTTCCTGACACATTTGTGTGTGGTGTGTGCATGCTAGGGGAGGGGAGGTGGGGGTGGGGCTGGGGGCGCTGGGTTGTTCGCCAAGTGTGTGTGTGTGTGTGTGTGTGTGGCGCGCGCGCGCGCGCGTGTGTGTGTGACAGAGAGAGAGAGAGAGAGGAGAGAGAGAGAGAGAGAGAAAGACAGACAGAGACAGACAGACAGACAGACAGACGGATAGACAGACAGAGACAGAGACAAAGAGAATGAATTAACAAAATTAGAAGCTGCTCCATAATCGCTGTGGGCGTGTCTGTGTCCGACTGGAAGTGAAGAAAGCCAGAACGGATTACTTTCTTTGTTAATTGTTTCTCAAAACAACATGGTGTTAGAACACTGAGAGGCACTGCGTGCGAGGCTTATCTCTGCAGGACTGTATTAAGAAGTAAACGGCATCTCTTTGCATTGTACACTGACTTTGAAAATCCTCAACTGTATCAAGAAACAGCTTCTCTTTCTATTGTACATTGACTGGGGGGAGAAAAAAAAAACAAAAACAAAAACCTGTCACTGATTTGCGGGCTCATGCAGCAAGAAACCGAGATTCAGCAGTGTTTACGCGTACAGCACAAGTTTGGAGGATCAGGTGACTTTTAATTATCAATTTCAAAAGGGTCGACGGATGTCTGAAGCAGATTTGGCAGTGCGTCACGACGTGTCGAATGCGGGTCAGCAAGCCCTCCCGAGCGGATCGGAAAAGAAAATGAAGAAAAGCCCTCCTGATGGTGGCATGGCATGTCTGTGTTCGATACCAATGGTCTCACCACTGCCACTGGTGGAGAGAACACCATCGAATTTGTCAGTGGTATGTGAATTTGTCATGGTGTGTGAATTTGTCAGTGGTGTGTGAGAATTTGTCAGTGGTGTGTGAATTTGTCAGTGGTGGGTGAGAATTTGTCAGTGGTGTGTGAATTTGTCAGTGGTGTGTGAATTTGTCAGTGGTATGTGAATTTGTCGAATTTGTCAGTGGTATGTGAATTTGTCGGTGGTATGTGTGGTATGCGAATTTGTCAGTGGTATGTGAATTTGTCAGTGGTGTGTGAATTTCTCAGTGGTATGTGAATTTCCCAGTGGTATGTGAATTTGCAGTATGTGAATTTGCCAGTGGTGTGTGAATTTCTCAGTGGTATGTGAATTTATCAGTGGTATGTGAATTTGTCAGTGGCATGTGAATTTGTCGGTGGTATGTGTGGTATGTGAATTTGTCAGTGGTATGTGAATTTGTCAGTGGTGTGTGAATTTGTCAGTGGTATATGAATTTGTCAGTGGTGTGTGAATTTGTAGTATGCGATTTTGTCAGTGGTATGTGAATTTGTCAGTGGTGTGTGAATTTGTCAGTGGTATGTTCATTTGTATGTGGTATGTGTAGCCCGTCATTGCCAGTGCCAGTATTACTGACTACTCTCGCCCAGCACGAAACATTGGTCTTGTAAAGTAAGGAATATCATCACCACACTCGCAAATACGTTTCTAGTGCACCGCATTGCGTCCCAAACAACAGGACGAGGTCACTGCCTTTTCCTCTCACATTTCGCGCCTCTAAAGGAAAAGAGCTAAAATTAACTACCCCTTCACTAAACAGGATGCTTCTGAACGGGACCAGTAAACACCTCACACCCAGTCCAAACAAAGCTTCCATCAAGTGAAATTAAATCGATTTCGCAAATTTGGTGCTGACTTTTTCAAGTTAAAAAAAAAAAAAAAGAAAAGAAAAGAAAAAGAGATAGTCTTAATCCTGAAATTATCGCTTAATTAAAAGTTATGCTTCGTTGCTTGAGAGAATAAGCATTCAAAATTTTTTTTAAAAAAGGGGAAAAAAAAACCACAAGTTGGGTAACTCTTTGTTCCCGTGATGAACTATTTTTTGTCCCAGTAACTGACAAGAGAAAGCAGATGGTGGTGCCTGAGGGTGGGAACTGGGAGGGAAGGGAAAGGAAGGGAAGTAGACCAAGAGTCAGTTACAGTCAGACGGACAAAGACG
>CM065730.1:7879164-7881664 GCA_033310375.1 Conus canariensis | reverse complement strand
ACCTCCACCTCTGTATATCAAGTGACAATTCACCAGGCTGAAGATGGGAGGCTCGCATTCCCGTGGCGTGTGCTCCGCTTTCATCATTGCATTATTTGGTGGGGAAGGGAGGGGGGAGGGGGGGGGGGGATGAAGAAAAAAAACCCACAGAAAAGAAAAACAAAACAAAACAAAACAAAAGGAAAAAAAAAAGAACAGATTGAAGAAAAGTCACATACACTTCTTCTCAACCCCCCCCCCCTCCCTCCCTCTCCCTGTAGCTCGAATCGTTATGAAATCGTACTTAAATCTCTTGTGTCACATCTGTTGTCTTATGTTTTTGACCAGCAACGAAACCTTCTGCAAGAATGAAAGAAAAAAAAAAAAAAGAAAGAAAGAAAGAAAAAAACAACAACAAACAGACACAAAACCCCCCAACCCTAAAGCTAGTACTTTGTTACCAATTTTACTATTGGACAGGGAGGGGGGAGGGGGGTGGGGGGTGGGATGAAAGCAGAGGGGACAGGAGGGGAGGGGAGGGGACTACTCTGAAGTGACCTTAACATACCGCTCTCCTGTTCTTCTGTGAAATCTGCATCGCTTTTCTGTATCTCACACACACACACACACACACGCGCGCGCGCGCGCACGCACGCACACACTTGTATAGTACTATATATATATATATACATATACATACATACATGTATATATATAGTACTATATGTAGTACATATTGGTAGTGTATATATATATATATATATATATATATATAGAGAGAGAGAGAGAGAGAGAGAGAGAGAGAGAGAGAGGATTACTTTTCTTTTACTTTTCTTAAGTCTAGATCACATTATGACAGGGGGGGGGGGGGGGGGGGGAATCCATATTAGTGTAACAACAGCGAAGGAGTTCACCGATGATGATGATGAAATACACGGGGGCAAAATCCAACTCACCTCTGGGTTCTTCTGTACGTTGTATGGCTCCTCGATATACACCACGGACACGACGACTACCTGACCACTGTGACTGATTCAACCCGCCAACACAAGGTACCAATCAACCCTCTGGGATGAATTAACCTTCATTAATTAACAACACCTTCACTTATCGCTACAGTCGCTGACCTTTTTTTTTTTTTTTTCTTCTCTTCCTTAGCTGACAAAAGAAAAATCACAGGCCAAGCTGTCACCAAAATTCGCATGCAGCAAAACCGGTGGACTAAACTTGGATCGATCCGGGGAGCCGTTTAAAGAGGGTTCGGGGCTTGGCTCAGCGCCTTTGACACCGCACGTGTTTGTTTGGCCAGCGGGCGGAAACGGGTCACCTTGTCACTGCGGTGACCTTCGCGCTGATTGGTGGAAAAGGTGGGCAGGACCCTCTCTGTATGCGTGGGGGTGTGACAACGCGCAGGGCGATAAGAAGTTGAGAAACATGGCGGAGGGGGGTGTTATATGTCCTTGTCGGTGGGTCGTTGTTGCACTGCATGTGCAAATCCTTGAAACAGGTGTTGGGCGCTGTCTCTGCCTCTCTAGCACCCCCCCCTCTCTCTCTCTCTCTCTCTCTCTCTCCTACTTGTCCGTTATCGACTGTTGTTTACACTGTTCCCTGCCTCGTTCTAAGATTTCCCTTTCGTACCAATCAAACCGAGGTTGGCTGTATTTGTTACTGTTCGTCCGTGTGTTTGTTCGACTTGATTCAAGATGGGAAAGGCGGCTGCGTCAGTCTTGAATATACATTAATTTGTGTTTGTTCACTTCTGCAGCAGTGGTTGTTGCACTGTTTTGTTATGACGGGTACATGATATATGGGCAAGCTTGGAAATATATATATATATATATATAATTTTTTTTTTGTTTTGAGGGGATGTCTCCTTGTTTGTTCTGTGTGCTCTGTGTTGTCGTTAATTTGTGCTAGGCGATTCAGTGTAGTAAGCAAGCATTCGTTTGAAGTGATGGGCGTGTATTTATTTCGTCAAGGTAGCAAGAGTTACCTGACTTGTTTGTTCTTCCCCTCTCCAGTCTGAAGGAAGTTCACAGAAGGCCACACGCCACAATTAGGATTTTCCACTAAAACACTGTATAATCCATGTCAGCACTAAAACACTGTATAATCCATGTCAGCACTAAAACACTGTATAATCCATGTAAGCGTTTTGAGGTCTAGCATAAATTTGAGCCAGCATTTCATGTTAAACTGATAATTGATCAAAAGAACAGATCCGCACCAATTGTATCCCTTGTTTGGGGGGGATTTTCACCGATGAAATCACAAGCAATCTTCAAATACATGCCCTTCCCTTAGTTGACGGCACATTTCAGACCTTTACGCTCACCTGTGACCCTCTCTTTGCACTAGCTTGAAGCGCCCAAAGAGTCCCGTTCCTTTGATTTTAATCTGTCTGCTTGGAACCGCCTGGCTTGTAACTTGATGGCCATATGAAAAAAAAAATGAGGAGAATCAACTTTTAGACACAATAAGAATTCTCAAAACATTCTAAATGCGCCAGTCAAGAAATGGT
>CM065730.1:7869164-7874164 GCA_033310375.1 Conus canariensis | reverse complement strand
CCGTGACCAGCAATGAACCATAGCCGAAATCCCTTCATGACCCTAGTCTCCTTGACCGTTTAATGGCCTCCCAGCCAGCTGTGAAGCCTATAGCCAGCAGGTATGGACAGATCGAAACACAGCAGAGCAACGAAAGCCATTGTACAGCAGTGTAGGACAATTTTCTGCCCACTGGCAGTCGGATCGTCTGGGTATGGTTTTGCGTCTATTATCCACATTCTTCTGCAATTTCACATGTTGTCTGCGATGTGTGAGAAAGACATTCCTTTTGAAAACCCGTTTGTCTGTGTCGTATTGTTATTTGAAAAGGTATTACTTTGACTTTACCATATCACAAAATTTGACTTTGACTTCTTTCAAGTTCACAACACACTATCGCGCGCACGCACGCGCTGATGTTGTGGTTAGATCATCATCTCCAGATGCAACGTCCACGTTGTACCCAGTTTGAGGAGAGAAGTGATCGTTCGTTCTTCGTTTTCATTGTCCTGAATGTTGTAGATCTTGCCTGAAGAACCAAAGATGTCGAAGCGCGTCGTGTTTTGTCTTGTAATTTATTTGTCCCTTTCGTCCTGCGGAATATAGGGTAGAGGCTTAGAATGTGTACCAGTTTCCAGTTTGTACCGCACTGATTTCAGTAAAACCATTGGCTGAAATTTTCCAGTTGGTCTCTATTTTGAAAGCTTACTTCATGTTGGCTTATGGCGCAAACTACAATGGCGGCATCCACTTCACGTGAAAAGCGGTAAGTGATGACATGTTTTCTTCGTAGTTGCTGTTAAAATATCAACACAAAAAAGTGTGTGGCAGAGAACCTTAAGACATACGTTTGAAAAATGTGACGTATTTGGGGATTACTTCTGTCACACACAGACAAATAGATGGTAGACTCTGCATTTTATATTTCACCATTGCGCCAAGGGGGGGTCCATGTGTAGTGTTACCAGCATAGCTACATATTGTACCATTCAGTAGCGTACATATTGTACCAGTGGTACGATTTGAAAGCCACTTGGTACAAAATGTAAGCTAAGCAATAAGAGATGTGTTTTCTTTCATTCATAATGTTTAAGATTAGATATGACTGACAACATTGTTGACAGCAGTAACGAATTTATTTTGTTGAAAAAATACTTGAATAATAGTATAAATGCGATTTTTTTCAGGCGGTATGGTGCTTGGAGTACAGAAGACATGGAACGGGCAATGGCATCATACAGAAATGGGGATCAAGGGTTAAATGAGACTTGTCGACTGTACGGGGTCCCCAAACCAACACTGAAGAGACACCTCCTGTCAAAGAACAAGTTCGCCAACGGTGGACAAAAACGTTTTGGAAGGCAGTGCACACTGACTGAAAAATTAGAAAGAGAACTTGTTGAGCATGTGCTGCTTTTACAAGATCATTTGTTTGGGGTAACGCGTAGAGATTTAATGCTGGCGTTCCAGGTAGCTGAGAGAAATCAGCTTTGCCATGCCTTCAATAAAACGAAGCAAACAGCGGGAAAAACGTGGTTCTCACGATTTCTGAAAAGACGTCCTGAGCTGGGGCTTCGGTAACCTGAAGGAACATCTCAGGCTCGAAAGGAAGGCTTCAACAGGGATGAAGTGAATCATTTCTTTGATCTCTTGGAGAGAACAGTTGAGGATAATGAAATCGATGCTACCAAAGTCTACAACATGGATGAAGCAGCGATAAATATAGTTCACAGGCCACCTAAAGTGATCACAAAGAAAGATGTCAAACGGGTGAGCGCAACAAGTGGAGAGCGAGGCGTTAATACAACCGTTGTATGCTGTGTTAGTGCGTCTGGAAACTATGTCCCCCCCTTTAATACTTTTCAAACGGAAAAGAATGACCGATGCTTTGGCAGAGGGAGCACCGCCAGGAAGCCAGGTCATCTGCAATGAATCAGGGTGGATGGAAAGACACGTGTTCGTGCGGTGGCTGCAGCATTTCATCAACTGCACAAAGCCAACACGTCAGAGACCTGTCATACTCATTTTAGATGGCCATAACACTCACACAAAAAATGTTGAAGCAATCGACTTAGCAAGACAACATGGCATCATCATGATTTTACCACCACCACACTCCACACACCGGATGCAGCCACTAGATGTGGCGTTCTTCAGGCCTCTCAAGCTCTACTATAACCAAGCAGTTGAAAAATGGCTGAGAACAAACCCAGGGAGAAAAGTGACCACATATAATGTGAGCAGACTGTTCGCTGAAGCGTACACCAAAGCTGCAACAATGGCAACAGCAGTGAATGGCTTTGAACGCTGTGGAATCTGGCCCTGCTCCAGACACGTCTTTGAGGAGCATGATTTCTTGCTATCCACTGTCTCCCCGCCAGTGTTGTCTCCTTCACCTTCAGTTGATGTGGGTTCACTGTCTTCACCAGAGCCACCAGTTCCGCCACGTCCAGTAAGGCCTGACAGGGGCAGCTTGCCACCACCTGTGCCACCAAGACCATCCCCACCTCCTTTACCACCACGGTCTTCAAGGCTTCAAGGTCCGGAGACACCCCAGGTGCCACGACCAGAAATACACAGTCCCATTCCCGCCAGACCTGAAAAGGAAAACAACAACCGGACACACGTCGATTCTATCAGAAGCATCACTGTGAAGATTATTCAGACTAATCCAGATGGAAGATGCTTCTTCAGAAGTGTGGCGATATCCCAAGACCAGCGATTGCAGAATGCGGTGAGGAATAGAAACTGCCTTCCTGTGGACACTTTGCTACGAATGAAAGAAAAACCGCTGGCTGACAAACTAAGGGCTGAGGTAACAGATTACATCTGTGACGACTTTCAGTCATACTCTGCCCTTCCTCTGGACGTTATAAACGCTGATATACCACAGGATGCAAGACGATACAAGTCAATGGAAGAAAGACTGCGCGCAATGTCAAACCCAAAAGCAATGCCGGGAGAACTTGAGGTCGTTGCCATGTCTAAGGTCCTCAAAAACCCATCATTGTTGTGGACAACAATCTCCACAGCATCATGAAATATGGGGTGGGGGATTTTGAAGAACAGTGTCCACTGCACGTCATGTACACAGCGAGGGTCGCGGACGTGGGCCACTATGACTGCGTTATCGCCTCTGAAAATGAAGGTCAGTGAACTTGAATTAGTAAATCAACACGGTAATCGTTCACACTTTCATTCAGAAGGTAGAGCGATTACATCAGTACCTTTTGGATTTGTTTTTTCTTTAATCATTCATTTTGAGAAAACTGTCTAAAACTATCATTCTAATATAGGCCTATAACGACGATCAACATTCAAACTTTGATCAAGCCGAGAGAAAGTTAAAGAAATGGCCCAAGTTCCTACTGTGTGTTTTCTAAAAAGCGGAAAATGTTTTCTGTCACATCAATACAAAAATGAAAAGTGATAACACACAGCAGGTCTCCTCATATTGTGGTTACTCTGTTGCAGGACATAGTGAACCGATCCCCTGCGGAGAACACCAGGCCAACAGACTACCTGTGAGGACCACCAGGCCAACAGACTACCTGTGAGGACCACCCAGGCCAACAGCCTACCTGTGAGGACCACCCAGGCCAACAGACTACCTGTGAGGACCACCCAGGCCAACAGACTACCTGTGAGGACCACCCAGGCCAACAGACTACCTGTGAGGACCACCCAGGCCAACAGCCTACCTGTGAGGACCACCCAGGCCAACAAACTACCTGTGAGGACCACCCAGGCCAACAGACTACCTGTGAGGACCACCCAGGCCAACAGACTACCTGTGAGGACCACCCAGGCCAACAGACTACCTGTGAGGACCACCCAGGCCAACAGACTACCTGTGAGGACCACCCAGGCCAACAAACTACCTGTGAGGACCACCCAGGCCAACAGCCTACCTGTGAGGACCACCCAGGCCAACAGCCTACCTGTGAGGACCACCCAGGCCAACAGACTACCTGTGAGGACCACCCAGGCCAACAGACTACCTGTGAGGACCACCCAGGCCAACAGACTACCTGTGAGGACCACCCAGGCCAACAGACTACCTGTGAGGACCACCCAGGCCAACAGACTACCTGTGAGGACCACTCAGGCCAACAGACTACCTGTGAGGACCACCCAGGCCAACAGCCTACCTGTGAGGACCACCCAGGCCAACAGCCTACCTGTGAGGACCACCCAGGCCAACAGCCTCAAACAGCAGATCACGAAGGTCAGCAGGTAGGAGTCTCAGACCTTTCATCCCCACACCAAACTGGACAACTTGCCACCCCAGACCAGACAGGTCAGGATCTTTCTCCCAACGGGAACAATGGCTGTCAGTCAGCAAAAAGACTCTCCATTGCAGACATATCCCCTGTGCCAACAAGGGAACCAGTCTCCTGAAAAGGAGCTGTAAAAGGGGCAAGTCTGTAATCCTTACCTCTAGCCCTTATAAAGCGTCTCTCATGACGGCAACAGAGAAAAGGGCAAAACGAGAGAGTAAAAAGGCAAGTGACTCGTGCAATCGAAAAAAGAAAAATCAAGTGGAACAGAACACAAATTCAAAAAAGAGTGCCAAAAGACTCGAGCAGAGTGGAAACTTTGAACACAATTGGCTGTGCTTTTTGTGCCAAGAGTCGCGAGAGGAAGACATGATACAGTGCCAGACATGTGAAGTATGGGTCCATGTTCTCTGTGCTGGTGATCCTGGGGAGCAGTACCTCTGTGACCTTTGCAGTGATTAAGTTTGGAATGTGATGAGATTCACTTTGACACGTGGTCAATTTTCAGTAGAATCGCCTTTTTTCCAGTACGTTCTTTTCCTTTTTTTTTTTTTTTTTTAACGAATTCATTTCTTTTTGTATGTATGGAAAAAATGAATGCATGCCTGCTAATCTTGGCACAACCCTTGGATTTTTTTTTCACATCTTAAGTTTTACAAAGCTACAGTCTACAAATTACAAATTTCACTCTTGGCAGTATGTTTTGTTTTGTTCTGATGCGAGTCAAATCATTTTAATTTG
>CM065730.1:7861664-7864164 GCA_033310375.1 Conus canariensis | reverse complement strand
GGAGGGCGGGGGGGGGGGGGAGGGTGTTGTGACCTACACTCTGTCCAGTCTACAGCCACTGACGGACAGCGCAGTGTCTACAGCCACAGACGGACAGCGCAGTGTCTACAGCCACAGACGGACAGCGCAGTGTCTACAGCCACCGATGGACAGCGCAGTGTCTACAGCCACAGACGGACAGCGCAGTGTCTATCAGCCACAGACGGACAGCGCAGTGTCTACAGCCACCGATGGACAGCGCAGTGTCTACAGCCACCGATGGACAGCGCAGTGTCTACAGCCACAGACGGAAAGCGCAGTGTCTACAGCCACAGACGGACAGCGCAGTGTCTACAGCCACAGACGGATAGCGCAGTGTCTACAGCCACAGACGGATAGCGCAGTGTCTACAGCCACAGACGGACAGCGCAGTGTCTACAGCCACAGACGGACAACGCAGCGTCTACAGCCACCGACAGATAGCGCAGTGTCTACAGCCACAGACGGACAGCGCTGTAACACTCTGTCCAGTCTACTGACACAGAAGGACAGCGCAGTGTCTACAGCCACAGACGGACAGCGCAGTGTCTACAGCCACAGACGGACAGCGCAGTGTCACAGCCACAGCGGACAGCGCCGTAACACTCTCTCCAGTCTACGGCACAGACGGACAGGCAGTGTCTACAGCCACAGACGGACAGCGCAGTGTCTACAGCCACAGACGGACAGCGCAGTGTCTACAGCCACAGACGGAAGCGCAGTGTCTACAACCACAGACGGACAGCGCCGTAACAGTCCAGCTACGGCACAGACGGACAGCGCAGTGTCTACAGCCACAGACGGACAGCGCCGTAACACTCTGTCCAGTCTACGGCCACAGACGGACAGCGCAGTGTCTACAGCCACAGACGGACAGCGCCGTAACACTCTGTCCAGTCTACAGCCACAGACGGACAGCGCAGTGTCTACGGCCACAGACGGACAGCGCAGTGTCTACAGCGACAGACGGATAGCGCAGTGTCTACAGCCACAGACGGACAGCGCCGTAACACTGTCCAGTCTACGGCCACAGACGACAGCGCAGTGTCTACAGCACAGACGGATAGCGCAGTGTCTACAGCCACAGACGGACAGCGCCGTAACTCTGTCCAGTCTACGCACAGAGGACAGCGCAGTGTCTACAGCCCAGACGACGGACACGTCGTAACACTTGTCCAGTCTCCAGCCACAGACCGACGGACAGCGTTGTAACACTCTGTCCAGTCTCCAGCCACAGACGGACAGCGCCGTAACACTCTGTCCAGTCTCCAGCCACAGACGGACAGCGCAGTAACACTCTGTCCAGTCTCCAGCCACAGACGGACAGCGCAGTAACACTCTGTCCAGTCTCCAGCCCCAGACGGACAGCGTAGCGGACAGAGTGTGTCAACGCCAGGGCAGTGCACTGGTAAAGAAATTGGTGGCTGTATCAACCGCCCCGTTGGTGTTTCTAAACAACAAGCTTCCAGACTATCACACGACACTTGTAGAGAACTGTTATATTATTTGCAAAGAAACATCCACAGAACTTGACAAAGTGCAGCGGAGCTTCCAACGGGGTGACGATTCCACAGCTGGTGCGAAAGGAAATCCAGACTGCCCATCCCTGGAAACATTGACATTCCTAACCATAAAGAAATCTTCTTCTTCTTCTGCGTACGCAGGCTGATACTCCTGCGGACACTCCCTATATGGACAGGTAAGTATCAATCAACAAAGGGAGTGGAGTTTTGTGTGTATGACCGTTTTTTATCCCGCCATTAAGGCAGCCACACTCTATCTTCGGGGAAGGTGCATGCTTATGTGTAACGTGTCATCCATACCAACAGCCAAACTGGCCTTCTCTTCCGAAAGTTGGTGATGGGATTTTACGTGTGTGCAAGATGTTATGCGTGCGTTCACACACAGAACCTCGGTTTTACAGTCTTATTCGAAGGACTGTATGGGAAATGGAGTCAGAACTAATGTTAACTCCGAGAGGAAGCCCCCCCCCCCCTCCCCCCCGTGTACACTTGATCATTTCGAAACCGCCGAACACAGTTTAAATGCCACAGACTCTCGAATCGAAAAATCAAATAGCTATGTGCCAGTTTTTTTTAGGGGGGGGGGGGGGGGGGGGGGGGGGGGGGGGGGTGTTTTTTTGTTGTTGTTTGGTTGGTTGCTTGTTTTTTTTTCTTGTCTTTTTTGGTTTGTTTTGTTAAATATGACAAATATTTCTCTATTCCAGAAAAAAAAAAAAAAATTGAATGAGTAAAATCCATGCATGCTTGCCATTATTTTTCGATTCAAAATGGCAAGTCTGTCTTAAAATTCTAAAATAAAAGGCAGACTCATGTGCTGTACCTTGCTTGAACAATACTACACCAAATCCGTTTTCTGATAAAAGGTTGTGCACAATATAATGCCCACAATCTGAAGTGGCCAGATTATTGCTGAAAAGAACGTCACAAGACGTGTCAACAAGCTCTTGATACGAGTTGTA
>CM065730.1:7781664-7859164 GCA_033310375.1 Conus canariensis | reverse complement strand
TGGGTTGGGGGGGGGGGGGGGTAGGAAGGCAGGGGAGGGGGGGGGGGGGGGGGGGAGGAGGTACGGGGATGGTTACAGAGAGGAAGGGAAACTGGTGGAAGGGGTGGGGGGTAGCTGTGAACGTCGTTTACTTTTCAATAGGATTTGCCAGGAGCTGCTCCTTTCTTGTCATGGGATCTTTTACTTGCAAGAAATGAATGCTGCGTATAGGGCCTTATGACGCAAACGTAATGCACCGGATAGATCCACTTACAGTTGTACGTGGAGCCAGGGGGGGCACCAGTGATCCAATCTGTCACGTTCTGTGGCCTGTGACACGTCTTGCCCGGAGGGGGAAAGGAGGAGGGAGGATAGGGGGAAAGGAGAGGGACACAACGGATTTACAGCTGCGACATTGGTGGTGAGTTTCTGATCAGTTGTGATATAAAACAATACTAGACCCCTATCTTCTTTCTTCTTTTCGCCTTTCTAGCCATGGTGTATCCTCAGTCTGGTTTGTAAGGCGAAGTCCACAGTCCTCCGCAGAGACCCCACTGATCCCTACAGCTTCTCCTGGACCTCAGCCGGACTGGGCCACGCCTGGCGTCTTAAGGCTTGAAAGGAGGGGCAGGACTGTGAGATGTTGGGATGGGAGGTTGGGAGCCTGTGCCACAAGGGCACTGGTCAGTATGAGAAAGTTTGAGACGTGAGAGATGGGAGAGGAGCTGGCAGTGTCCTGCTCGCAGCCTGAAGATGTAAATCCATCTGAAGAGCCTCCAGACACCAGGAGGGGAGCAAATAACCAGAGCCTTCAGGGAAGAACTCAGTCTCCTCCAACAGAGAACCGCTGTGGTCCTGCAGTGGATCCCTTCTCACTGTGGCATTGAAGGGAACGAGGAAGGCAGACCATCTGTCCAAGATCGGCACAGGCAGGAAGTCAGGGCATCCAGTGTCCTACAGTGAAGCTAAAACCATCCTCAGGAACAACTTCAGAAGAGCGTGGCACCAACGTCTTGGACACTGGGCTAGAAGAGGACAGCATCCACCAAACAATACATCTATCGTAAGGAAATATGTGAGCTAGTTTACTATCGTTACTTCGTTCATGACAGTAGCTGCAGCAGGATCATTGTGACAGTGATGACAATCTTCAGTCCAGTACTCAGTTATTCTCAGTGTGATGACAATCTTCAGTCCAGTACTCAGTTATTCTCAGTGTGATGACAATCTTCAGTCCAGTACTCAGTTATTCTCAGTGTGCTGATGAGAGGCAGATGTATTCTAAAGAGTTATCTACGGGAGCATAGTAGCGCCAAAAGGCAACGATCGCGTGTTTTCCCCAGGGAAACAACTGTTATTCCTTAGGTAGCCAACAAATTAGAAAAAAAAAAAAACAAACAAACCAACAGTCATTATCGTTGTTATGCCTGTGGATCACAAACGTTTTATTGACGATCACGATTGTTTTCCGAAGATCAACACCGTGTTCCCTTTTTGTTTCCACTAAATCACAATTGTTTTCCGTATTTTCCTTAGGATAATGACGACTACATTTATGTTTTCCTGAGGGCAATGGGTATTATCCGCAGGAAAAAGACAATAACAGGGAACTCATTTCAATCGCTCGTTGTGTTTTTTTTGTTTTTGTTTTTTTTTTTCTGAAAAGCGCATGCGCACTGATAGTCTTAGTATTACATACACAGGCTGCCGGCTTGAACCAGAAAACAGCTGCGATCTCGAGGATTGCGACTGGTTTTCTCTGTATTCGCCGTTTTCCTTCAGAATAATGACTGTTCTCAGCGAGAAATAGGGAAAACGGTTAAGATCCTTAGGAATAACAAGAGCAATAACTGTTTTCCCCGGGAAAAGAAGAAAACCAGTTGTGACCACAGGTTGTGGCGTATGACGCTAGTATGCTGCCATAGTCATCCTCCAATCTTTTCTGCCTGCCTCGTCCCCTTCCTCCCGATCAGAGAAGTGGAAAGAATTTTCGCGTTTACACATGGCCTTCACAAGTCAGGCATATAATTTTTGTCTGTCCCATCTTCTGTGCCACCTCAGTGGCATTGCACCCACGCCGCTCATTCTGACTCCTCGTCCGCAGCTACAGCCCGGCCCGACCCGCCACAGCCCCGTCACCGGCAATCCCCAGGGAGCAGTCAATGTCAAGTCATCGTGAGGCAACCCACCAGAGGAGACACTGCGCAGCTGCCGAATCACTTCGGTGGTGTTCAGTGGTGCCTGTCTGATCTAACAATACGCAGGGACACCACTTACTAAGCCCCCTATAAACGACAATACTTGCTTAGTCGCGGAGCAAGCACGAGTGAGCTGTTCCTCCGGAGGGCGGGTCTGGCAACTTTGTCACATGATCGTATCCATTCATCTCTTGCCTGCAGAGGATGGAGAAGAGGTCGCCTAGTCTTGTGGACCAAAGGCTGCTCTTACACAATAATCTGAAGATCGTCGTTTGTAATGCGGTGTTTGAACCACCTGGCCACGATCGATTTTCAGGTAGCATTTCATCTCGAACGTGTGAATTCTTCTCTGGAAATCAGCTGCGGGAGTCCATCACTCACATGCGTGGAGGAGGGTCGAGATGACTAGAGAACGCGTGCATACCTTGTGGCATGACAGTGATGTTCTCATGTTGTTGTTTTTTTTGTTTGTTTGTTTGTTTGTTTGTTTTTCTCAGTTTCTCGCACCTTGTAACCCAGAATGAATAGACCTGAAGAGGGAGAGGGGGTGAGGGGGGATAATGTAGCAGAGAGAGGTGGGGGGGGGTTAAGGGTGGATGAGGAGAGAGAGAGAGAGAGAGAGAGAGAGAGAGAGAGAGGGGAGAGAGAGAGACTTGACACTTTGACACTGATATTTTATTGTCATTACCAAAGAGGTCTTTTGACAAGGGGGAGGGGGGCAACAGAACAATAACATTTCCCTCTTCCTTTCCTGTAACAAATAGTACACATTCATTCCTAATGTGTATCAAATCAAAGGTTAACAGAGAGAGAGAGAGAGGAGGTAGGTTAGGTAATGATGCTTATAGTCCAGTCGGGGAGAGAGAGAGAGAGACAGAGACAGAGGGAGACAGACAGACAGAGAAAAACACAGAGACAAAGAGAAACTACTTTAATAGAGACGGAAGTTTAAGAAGGACAGACGATTGGGAAAGAGGAGAAAGAAAACGAGAGAAGGGGATGGATAGAGGTGGGGGGAAGGAGTGGAGAGAGAGAGAGAGAGAGAGAGAGCGAGCAGGGTGAGAAGAGGGGGTGGACAGGGGATTGAGGACAGGGGGGGGGGGGGGAGGGGAGGTTATGGACAAAAACAAAGGGGCTGTTTGACTGACATAATGGATGTCAACAGATAAGAAAAAAACGTGTGAACGAAGGCCACCTACTTGTCAGCATTGACAGATAAAGGTCAGGCACGTGCTTCTCAGTCACATCACCTGTCAACGAAAAAACCAGTACAGATATTGCTGGTATTTCAACAACAGCAACAAATAAAAAGGTCAGGAAAGGGAGAAAACCTTTGGAAAAAAAATTAAAACAAAAGAAAAGCAAACGGGGGCAGGAATGCGAGAACCTTACAGCACGTGAAAACTTGATTTAGTATCGGCAAGATGAATTAAGTTCGTATGGATCGATTGGAGGTGATGGTACCACGTGGAAGTCTGGTAGCTAAGTCGTGTTGGCTCCGGAACTGAAAATAATCTTTGTCGTCAACAGGCCTACTAGAGGAGACTGAGTGGGTGACGTGTTACGCATGCTGGATCAGAACAGGTAGCACTAAGCCCCACTGAAAGTGATTCATCAGCACTGCAGTGTTTGCACTGACAGGTTGCCGTGTGGCGGCTTTATCTTCACTGCTCTCTCTCTCTCTCTCTCCCCACCCTCTCTTTCTCTGTACATATATATGTATGCGTGTGAGTATATATAATATATATATATCTCTCTCTCTCTCAACAATTAAGTAGTGGGGAAAAACAAGTGCAGGCTAACAATTCTTCAGTCATTATAGTAATGACTTTGCAAACATTTGAACTTTTAGAAAAAAAAAATTGAAGGTAAAGAAAATGGGGGAATATATTATAAATATGAGAAACCCTTCGCTAGCCACCTGAGGGCACCATCGCAATCCCTCTCGAAGGCACATCTATTTGTATTGCCTGCTCCTAGGCCTTTCGTCCGCTGGATCGGACTCATCAGGGAGACACGGCTGATAGTGTCTGTGCTCTTGGTGTCAAATAGAGACCCATCACAGTCCATAATTCTGTGGTGTTCTCATCACCAAGGGTTCAAAAGATAATGCAACAGCACCCCCGAAGCAGCCAGCGAAGGGTAGCAAAATGGAACAAAACGAAAGTGTGGAGAGGAAAAAAGTTACTGAAAGACTAAAAGCATTATGCACACAGTATAAGATGTAGGGGACAATCTTTGAGCCTATGCTTGAGGATCCATTCAAGGATACAAGGGAGATCAAAAGATGTGGAACAATCTGAGTGGTCAGCTCTGCTGTTCAATAACCCAAGCATTGTAAGTGGCTAAGAATTGTACAGAACAACCTTTACTTGGATCTCCTAAGAGATGCAATCTCCCACTGATTGACCAAACAATACAAAGCTGAACAATATATATATATATATATATATATTATATATATATATAATGTGTGTTGTGTGTGTGTGTGTGTGTGTGTGTGTGTGTGTGTTTTAAATAGGCATGGGTTTGTGCGAGCGTCTGTGAATTAATGCTGAAGGTGTGTTTCGGTCAAATAAGCTTATGCATTACGAACCATTTTACTCTAGTCTGTGGCTTGTGGGAAGAATTTTTTTTTTTTTTTTTTTTTTTTTTCATTCTTTAAATGAATCCACATAGGTGTCAACCTATACGGTTTTCCCGTATTGCTGTACGGGAAACCTACGATTTCGGGTCTGCATGGTCGTATACAAGTTTCAATACGGGTAAAACTGATTTATACGGGCAAATATTAAATCACCGAGGCAAATTGCGAGTTGAACACATTTTCATAGCAGACGACACGGACTCTTATCGCTGAAACGGGAACGAACTTAAGTAGATGATCGGTCATGCGCAGAAAACAATTTGTACTATTGTTCAGGTAATCTGCGCATGCAACTTCCATGTATGCATTGTTTGAATCGAGAATGGCTACGACCCCCCCCCCCCCCCCCCCCCCCACCCCCACCCACTCCCCCCTCCAGCTGAAAAGGCTCGAGTTGGCAGTGGGCGACACCTCAGGGAGTTGGAAAACCCATCGTTAATTTGAGAAAGAGAGATACGCTGGCTTGATCAAGCCCTCAGAGAAAGGCCCAGAGTATACGTACTACATTTCATGTCGCAGAGATGTGAAAGTTTGTGCGTCTGGCGTGTACGATCTGCGGGTACATTTTTTGACAAAAACTCACAGCAGTGCTGTTGCAAAGACCAAGTCGTACAACGCAATAGATGAAAATTTCCTGTGCGCAATGAAGACAGAGAAGAAGAAGAAGAAGAAGAAGACCCCGGAGTGATTTCTGCCATTTGTTTCAAGAAGTTCTGCCTGGTACTGAGTATTACATTGTATTCACAGCAATTTTTTTTTTTTTTTTTTTTTTTGGCGTTTTCCGTAATGCGTTAGGTTTTGGGGCTTGGAGTAAGGGAAAAAGTACTTTTCATTATGGGAAGTTGTAAAATGAAGAAAATTGGGTTGACACCTATGAATCCACGAGGCTAGTTGCTGTGAGAACCAACTTCACCCCTGGTTTGTGCGGGCTCAGTAATGTGGAGTCACACAAGGCTAGACGAAATAGTCTTTGTGTGGCTGAACATGAGTGTCGAAAAACAACTTGTGTGTGGGTGGAAGATCAAATAAGTGCTCGATTTGGGCGAGTTGATAGCCTACTTCTTCTGAGAACTCTTTTTTACGCAGCGAATTTATACGATGATTCAAGCAGCCGTTGATATCAGCAATTCATTGATTGTCTCAGTCATGTAACCTACTTCTGGGAATTCTCTTATACGCGATGAGGTCATACAATGATTGAAACAGCCATTGTTGTCAACAATGAATTGATTGTCTCGGTCATATGAAACATGTTCCTTTGGAGAGATGGGACTTACTCAGTTAATGCAAGACACATACACACTTTAAAGCAGACTTCATGAAAATCTTGGTTAGAGATGTGCCACCTAATGGGATTTTTAAGTTGTTGAAAGAGATCAGTATTTTTCATTTGATCCAGGATTTTACGGAAGAAAGTTTTTTTTCACGAATTTGTGTGTGTGTGTTTTTGTTTTTGTTTTCATTTTAGAATATGTTTTAATGAGATGAGAGAGAGAGAGAGAGAGAGAGAGAGAGAGAGAGAGAGTACGTGTTTGTGTGTGTGTGTATGTATTTGCGCGCTTGCGCGCGCGCGTGTGTATGTGTGTGTGTGTGTGTGTGTGTGTGTGTGTGTGTGTGTGTGTGTGTGTGTGTTTTGACGGTTGACTTCAACAAGATGACAGTCCTAATGTCGCCTCATGCGGTCGGCAGGACTATCAGCAATATCATTTCTCCCCCTTGTGAAGAGAGAGAGAGAGAGAGAGAGAGAGAGAGAGAGAGAGAGAGAGAGAGAGAGAGAGAGAGAGAACTATAGAGGCATCTAAAACAATTGACCTTGTTTTAAACACGGCAAAATGCGTAATGCAGGCCTGCATGTAATGAGTTACAGACTATGAGTTACAGACTAAGATGCATTGTGCAGCATGCAGATGATGAATGACTCATGAACACTGTAGCAGAGCACCTGATCTCTTGCTGTCATCTATGTTCCCCACAACACACACACTCCCTTCATCATGATGACGATGATGATGATGGGCCATGGCCATCATTCCACAACAGACCAGAGATCAGGAAGGGACAGGATAAGTATCTTGTGTCTCATTTCCGCACTATGCATTTTCATTGGAGTCCTGTTCACACGCGCAGGTCACAAATTGTTTCTGTCTGACGCCCTGTCAGTCCTACAGGCAGTTGCCATCACTGACCAAAACACGACAAGACATTGCTACTGGCAGAAGAGTGCTGCTGCGGATGCTGATCCATTGCAGGGTTTCTGAAAAACAGCAGGCTGATTTCTTAGCCAAGGAGGGTGCTGGAAGAGAATAACCCAACAACGGTGTCAGTCATGGCAGAATGTGAAGTCATCAGGGGATTTTTTTTGTTCCCCTCGTACGCAGGCTGATACTCCTGCGGACCCTCCCTGTATAGACAGGCAAGGATTGATCCCATTAATCCCATCTACCCAACAAAGGGAGTGGGAGTTCTGTATGTATGACCTTTTTCTTATCCCGCCATTATTATTATTCAGCCATACTCCAACTTCGGGGAAAGTGCATGCTATGTGTAACGTGTTATCCATACCAACAGCCAAACTGGCCTTCTCTCCCGAAAGTTGGTGATGGGATTTTACATGTGCGCAAAATGTTATGCGTGCGTTCACACACGGAGCCTCGGTTTATAGTCTCATTCGAAGGACTGTATGGGAAATGGAATCAGAACCAATGTTAACTCCGAGGGAAAAATCCCCCCTGTACCGGAACGGCCCGGCGGAGATTCAAACCCACAACCCCAGGATCACCAAGATTACGAGTCCGGCGCTCTACCACTGAGCTATTCCGGCCCCCATCAGGGGCCTTAAAATATCGGTGATGTCCAGGGACCACTATCATATAAATTAACCAAGGAGCATCAGGATGGACTGGCCGGGCACACCGGGCACAACAGACTACACTGTTACATGTACTGGGAACTAAGACTGGTGTCCTCTCAGTCTGCAGACAGGAGAGAAGAGTGCAGAACATGTGCCCCATTAACTAGCAAGATTTGTGTGGCTCCTGGACATTCTGCTGAAGACCTTCTCCTTCATCTACCCAACAAAGGGAGTGGAGTTTTGTGTGTATGACCGTTTTTTTGTTTTTGTTTTTTTTAAATCCCGCCATTCTCCAACTTCGGGGAAGGTGCATGCTATGTGTAATGTGTTATCCATACCAACGGTCAAACTTGCCTTCTCTTCCGAAAGTTGGTGATGGGATTTTACGTGTGTGCAAGATGTTATGCGTGCGTTCACACACGCTACCTCGGTTTATAGTTTCATTCGAATGGGGAATGGAGTCAGAACCAATAGTAACTCCGTGGGAAAAATCCCCCTGTACCGAAACGGCCCGACGGCGATTCGAACCTGCAACCCTTGGATTATGAGTCCGGCGCTCTACGACTGAGGTGTCTTAAATCTGAAGAATCACCAGCAACAACAACAACGATTACTTACATAGCGACTATTCACGGCTAGAAACCAAGGTCTAACTGCTTCACAATCAACAGTCGTTTACACAACGGGCTGGCTAACTGGGTAGTGCCGACTGAAGAACTGACAGCTGGCGTTTCATGCAGTCGTTTACCGTGTCAGCCAGACAATCTTGTACGATATCATTCACTGAATTTGCTTACTTTCTTCCTTCAGTCTTTCTTTCATGTTATCCATACCAACGGTCAAACTGGCCTACTCTTCCGAATGTTGGTGATGGGAAATGCAACTTCGAAGGGAAAATCCCCCTATACAGAAACGCCCCGGCGGAGATTCGAACCCGCACACCCAGGATAACCAAGATTACGAGTCCAGCACTCTACCAACTGAGCTATTCCGGCTCCCCGACAAACATCAAGATTTTGCGCTGAAGAAGTCGTCACCAGATTCCTCTGGCACTATCGGTCGGTCGTGGTCCAAGTCTTGGATCCTGCAATGATTTCCCTGTTCATTCTGCGACGTTGTAATAAGTCCATAGTGTTTTTTTTTTGTTTTTTCCCTATCTTCCCCTCTGTCTCCTTTTTTCAACAATTGCCTGGAGAATTGTTTAGTTTAGCAAAAAGGCCATTGAATCTTGTTACCAGGCTGTGCAAAATGGCAGTTATTTTTCTTTTCTTGTCTGATAACACCATGTTTGCCGTGTTCAAACCATGCAAATCATGAGCTCAAAAGCCGGTTCCAAAAACTAATGAATAACGATTCAATTGTATTTGAAACACATCATAAGTGTACTTCTTTCATAAACCATCAAAAATACCCCCCCCCCCCCCCTCTCTCTCTCTCTCTTCATGAAAATATGTATAAACACAAAGTTCGCGTATGTGCATGCGCCTCTCTCTATCTCTCTCTCTGTATATATGTTATGCGCGTGCGCGCACGTGTGTGTGTTTGACAGTGGGGCCAGACGGAAGTTATGATGGATGAGAGAGAGAGAGAGAGAGAGAGAGAGTGAACAAGAGAGAGAGAGAGAGAGAGAGAGAGAGAGGGGGGGGGGCAGGAGTGTGAGAGGTAAGGAGGGGAGAGTTTGAAAAAAGTTGTTTCTCTTTTTTGCTGTTTCTTCGAAGATGGTTCCGTTATTAAAATCATTTCGAATTATCATATAATCTGAAGTATTGCTAAACTGGTTGTATGTTGTTGTTTTTCTTGTCTCTCCCCTCCTCCATTTGTGTGTGTGTGTGTGTGTGTGTGTGTGTGTGTGTGTGTGTGTGTGTGTGTGCTTTCTACCTTTGTCGTTGCTCTGATGTGGGCACGGTGTATGATCCAGGCAAGTTAAGTGATAAACAATGTAACTTGATTATCAAAATTAATAACCATTTCTGACCTCTGTGTGGTGTGTGTGTGTGTGTGTGTGTGTGTGTGTGTGTGTGTGTGCATGTGTGCATGCATGCACACATGCATGAACGCATGCATGTGCTCGCATGTACGCGTGTGTATGTGTGTGTATTTGTGAGTGTACGCTTGGATGAGTGTGCGTGTGTGCGCGCACACAAATGTTTGTGTGTGTGTGTGTGTGTGTGTGTGTGTGTGTGTTTGTGTGTGTGTGTGTGTGTGTGTGTGTGTGCTTAGACCCCTGTTTTTGTCAATGTTTGCCTTCACATTTGCAAGTATTGGGTGAGACTGAAGTCGGTCAGGGACGGATCAAATTCATCCATCATCATGTTGGGGTATACCATGCACTGTACTGCACACGTGCATGATAGAGAGAGAGACTGGGATAAAAAGGTTGGGGAGGAGGATTCTTTATTTTGAAAATCACAAAATGAGAGAGAGAGAGAGAGAGAGAGAGAGAGAGAGAGAGAGAGAGAGAGAGAGAGAGAGAATCTTACAAAGACAATCACAAAACACGTGGTTTCAGTGCATGCGTGCGTATGTGCATGCGTGCATGGTTGCGTATGTGCATGGGTGCGTGTGTGCATGCGTATGTGTGTGTGTGTGTGTGTGTGTGTGTGTGTGTGTGTGTGTGTATGCATGCACACATGCGTGTTATGAAAGAATTTTTCTGAGTCTGGTATTCCTTTTTTTTCTTTTTTCTTTTAGTTCTCCTAGCTGACCAGACTGTGAGGAGGGAAGGAGTATTGTGTGTGTGTGTGTGTGTGTGTGTGTGTGTGTGTGTGTGTGTGTGTGTGTGTGTCTGTGAGGGGGGGGGGGAGAGAGAGAGAGAGAGAGAGAGGAGAGAGAGAGAGAGAGAGAGAGAGAGAGAGGAGAGGTAGTATGTACTTCAGAAGACAATCATAAAATGTTGTTTTCAGTGTGCATCCTCTCTCTCTCTCTGTAGTGTGTGTGTGTGCATGTGTGTGTGTGTGTGTGTGTGTGTGTGTGTGTGTGTGTGTGTGTGTGTGTGTGTGCAAGTGCGCGGGTGTGTATGTGTGTGTTGTCAGTACAACTATGGGTTAATCTGACAATAAATTGGTTTCAGTCAGTCAGTATGTGTGTGTGTGTGTGTGTGTGTGTGTGTGTGTGTGTGTGTGTGACCATGTGTGTGTGTGTGTGTGTGACCATGTGTGTGTGTGTGTGTGTGTGTGTGTGTGCGCGCTGTGCGCGCATGCGTGTGCATGCGTACATTTCTTCAGAATAGAAATTCTGTTCATATCCTTTCTTTCCTGAGTTCTTATCAAAGGCATTCACCGAAGGTCAAGCATTTAGAACTGCATTTATTATGCAATAGTAAATGTTATTATGAACACCATAATACACCATGACCACGTTCACTGCGGTCAGTGGTCATAATAATAACAATATTCATGATTGAGTGTAATATTATCATGACAGCAGAGGAAATAAAAACAATAATTATTATCATTATTATCGTTGACATGCAATAGGTACTTTTCAAGTTCAGCTTAAATATCACTCTCAATAATGCTTATAATATTTGAAATCTTTTGAACTGGACACCAGTCCACCCATATTCCTTTCTCCTGGTCTCAACACAGCTTTCTGTCACTGACTGGCACGAAGCAACCAGGCTTAATTAAGTCCTATTCAGTTGTCGAGACATTTTGAGACCAAAATGGACATGTCATCAACCACAGGTCATGTGATCAGTCTTGTACTCCAATCCATGGGTCTTGCATACATAAAATTCATTTTTTATATGGCTTCAAGTTTTTTGTTGTTGTTTTTTTTTTTGTTTTCAATCAGGCCACAAGAAATAAAACAATCATAAAAGTCACAGTCAGTCAATCAGGGAGGTATATATATATATATATATATGTGTGTGTGTGTGTGTGTGTGTGTGTGAGTGTGTGTGTGTGTGTGTGTGTGTGTGTGTGTGTGTGTGTGTGTGTGTGTGTGTGTAAATCAATCTACCATAAATTTTGTTTTTTCCTCAAGTTGTGTGTTTGACAAACCTACCAATTTCACAGCTCTGCAGCTTCTAGTTCTAATATTATGAGTCCACTTCAAAGATGCAAGTGCTTCAATAATCTTCTTTTTTTCACCCGCCCCCCACTCCCCCCACTAACAGATCTACTAATATGTCAAGAAGTGCACAGTAGAAACCAAAATACTCAACAACAAATCCATATTGTAGACATTGCATTTTGTCAACAATGTACATCTACTACAGTCCGATTTTACACAGCTCTGGATTTGCATGAATTCCAAAGATGAGTTCCATTCAATAGGCTGCTTGATCTTCTTCCTCTTAAAGCAGTGCACAGTGACTTTGTGCTTCAGTCCTTGGTCCCTGATCTCGCTAGATGAATACATGATGGGGAAATAATCTGAAACTAATAACAATCCAAAAAAAAGAAAAAAAGTCAGTGCTTTGGTTTGCTACTGGAAAGATAAGGGTTGGTGAATTTGGTAGTTTTCTTTCTCTACTCAGCTCTCTGGACTTTAATGGGCGTGGGTGAGACTGCTATTACAGGTCTGTTTTCCTTTCAAGAGGAAACAAAAGAAAGGCTGGGATATATAAGAAGAATTTAGACAGGGGATGCTCCGATCGTTCAAAATATTTTTGTCTCACCTTACGGCGAATATTAATCATTGTAAAACTTCCATGTCAAATCTTTCAAAGTAAAACCTTCGGCTTCTGTTTCAGACCCTTTCTGTGGTGTTGTCACAAAAAAGAAAAAAAAAAAAATCTAACAAGGCAATGTTCAAATTTTTTTTTAATGAAAACAGCCTGTATTTATTCTTAAAGAAAATAATAATAAAAGTAAGATATACAAGAGAACTATTCAAATCAATTCATGAAACGATTGCTCATGCATTCCTTACAGTGGCTATGAGAATGCTGTGTGCAGCAGGCTGCCTGCCAGCCATTCCATTCGAATGCCACAATCACTCCGTCTCCCTCCCCCGAAGTCGGAGTGTGGCTGCCCACGTGGCAGGGTAATCAAAAACGGTCACACATGTTATGTCCTCATCCCCAGCTGATGCATTTGTACCATAGTGTTCAAGTACTTCAGCTGTTCGGATGATCCCTGGAGTCTTTTAGCCAGGGTACGACAGCAACAACAACAACAACTCCATCTCCCTGAAGGTTTCCATTTTTCGTAAGAACTACAGTGCCAACTCAAACAGACTCAGAGAGAGTTCAGTGCTTAACCCCTTTGTTGTTCTTTGTTTCTGCTGGTACTGGCCTTCTTCATCATGATGCAAACAAGGCTCTTCGGTGTGTCACTACTGCTGCTTTGTCTCTGATCTCTTTGGTGCTTCCCAAGTGCCTGTTTATTCTGGCTCTGCTACGTACGACTACACAGGGATACATTTCTGTCACAATACTGTAATTACCAAAAGCTACTATACTTTCTTTTTTTTTTTTTAGTTGTCATAATAACTTCTGTAAAATCTGAGTATATTGGTCATTTTCTACTGTCCTTTCCTAACTTAAAAACAAAAAAATAGTAAGAACATGGGGGGAGGGGGGAGGGGGAAGAAAAAAAAGCAAAAACAAACACACAATTGCACCGATTCACCCATGTTCTAGTCAAATACAGCTAAACTATTCACAATTGTAGTTACGTTTCATTTCTTGAATTCTGATGTAAAACTAAAAGAAAGTAAAGTCTTGAAATGTAAATGTGCAATACCTTTCATGATTTACACAATACTTGTGAAATTCAAGATCACACAGACTTTGATCTTTTACTTTTCTTTTTTCTTTTCTTTCTTTTTTCTTTAAAGCAGTTTAAGTGCTTTAGTTCAGGTCGGGGGGTGAGGGTGGGGTGGGTGGGGGTTGGGTGGGGGTGGGGGTTGGGTGGTTGGATGTAGCATTTACTATTAACTGTCATATTAGGACAGATTGAGACTCATCGTTCCTCTGAACACATCTATAACAGAATAATTAATTTTGCTATTTTTTCCACCTTTCTTTCTTTCTTTGTTTAGTATTTTGTTTTTGTTTTAAAAGACATTTTATTACATATTTCACTTCTCAGGTTTTAAATGAACTAAACTGAAACTCTTCAAATTTTCTAAAAAAAAAACGGGTTACACATTTAGAGAAAGGTTGTGAAACAGACATTAATACACTGGTACTATTTCAAGACTTATTTTTAGTGTGTTTCATTTTCTAACCTCTAAATAACAAAACATGCTAAATGTTAGAATTGTATAAATTGTGACATTTTGATTTTTTGCAAGGCTGTAAATGTTTTACTCAGACCTTGAAGCATTAAGGAACATTTTTTTCCCCGTTCTTCTAAAGAGTTTCCTAAATATGTTTCATGTATTACACTCTGGATTCTAAAAAAAAAAAAAAAAAAAAAAAATAGAATCATGATAAAAAGAATTACAATACATGTATGCAAAGCTTCCAGCATCCCAGTTATGTTTCATTTATTACACTCTGGATTCTAAAAAAAAAAAAAGTAGAATTATAATAAAAAGAATTACAAGACATGTATGCAAAGCTTCCAGAATCCTTATTCAAACAAAATCATGGCATTGAGAACTAATTTTTCTGAAATGACTTTTACATTTCTTTTTTGATGATCCTGATGAAAAGAAACTCTAAGGTGTATTATATATACCAGGCTTAATACATTAAACTGATTTATAAATGCAACACTTGTAAAAGTATTCACATCAAACAGATGATGCATTGACTGGTAACTTTTCAAGCCAGAAATGAATGTTTCATTTCCTAGATTCTCAATGTAGTGCTTACAAAATGTTTGAACATATATTGTGTAACACATGTATGCAAGGCTTATCACAATCCTGCTCAACCAGTCTTGGATGTATAGCATAGGGGGGTGGGGGTGGGGGGAATGCTGCAGTCCATTCATGCATAGCTTGTGAAATTCCAGGAATGTGACGACTGTATCCTTAACGCTTAGGCTGACCCTCAGTTACTGCTGATCTTTTAACTATCATCACTTTCGTTCTGTTAAAAATATGTTCTCAACTGCTGCTGTTAGTTTTGTTTCAACAGAGTTGATGAACTGATAATTCACTGTCATGTAATGTTGATAAACTGATGATTCACTGTCATGTAATATAACCAAATCTATCGTCCAGAGAATGATAAATGTTGGTCATCACAGGCAATTACTAATGTAGCCAAGTAAAGTTTGTGTGAGAACACTTTTTAAAAAACATCATCACTGAAAGAAGAAGACCATCATCAGAACATCATGAGCAGTTAAAAGCAAAAAAGATCATGATAAATTATCCATGAGAAAACTTTACATAGCATTTTTTATATATTTTGCAGTAACTCCCAGACAAGTTTATGGAGATAGTACTTAGTACATTCTCATGGTAAATCCTGCAGTTTTTCTCAATATGAAACAGTTCTCTCATGAATATATTCACTGTACATGTCTGCAGTATGATATGTTATTATAAGTTTCTAATAAAACAGTGTTTTGGCAATCAAACCACAAAAGACCCCCACAAAACTCAAAGATTGTCACCATCTTTGTCAGTTTAGTTGGCCCACCTGCAAACACATCTCTTTCGTTTGTTTGCAAAGGACAGGTTTTGGCAATCCTGGTTTACATACAAATGTAAGATTGCAACGTAATCAGCTTAACATGAGGTAGTATCATCTAAATACCGTCATGCAACACCCGATCAGTCAAGCAACCAAGCAACCATGAACAGCACCTAATCAGTCAATCAATCAACCCAAACCATGATCAACACCCAATCAGTCAATCCATCATCCAGCCATGAGAGTAACTGTACCTGTACATCACTGACTTCACCTTTCTCTGACATTGCTTTTGACCGTACTCTTCCAACGATGTAGACTGTCTATGACCTATATACTTTATGTGGGCTGGGCTGTGTGTGTGTGTGTGTGTGTTTTTTTTTTACTAAGTTAACCCCTCTTCTGATCGTTACAAAACATTCAAGTACTGCATCCGCCAAAATAAGAACAAATGAATGACAAGACAAAATACGACGCGTTTCAACCTCATAGGTCTTCTTCAGGCAAGAGAAACAACACTCAGGACAACAAAAACGAAGAACGAGCAGTCACTTATCTCACTGAATTTGGTGCAAAATGGGCGTTGAATGGTCTGTTTTGCACCGAAGTGGATGAAGATATGCAATTGCTCATTCATTTTCATTGCCCTGAGTGTTGTTTATCTTGCCTGAAGAAGACCTAAGAGGTCGAAACGCATCATGTTTTGTCTTGTCATTCGTTTGTTCATGTTTGGTGGATACAGTACTTAAGTTTTTTTTTTTTTTTTTACAGATTTGTTGAGATCTCCACCTGCAGTTGCCCCCTCTTCTGATGATAAAGGTCATCCATGACCCATACTCGTCATAGAGTCCTCAAAGGTTTATGCTTCAGCTGACAATGCAAGTCACCCTTAACCCATACTCAAATATTTGCTGTATTGAAGTACCGCTCTTTCAAGTGTATGGTTCAAAAGGTACAACTAATTATTTATTTCCCTTGTAATTGCTTGAGAGGTAGTTAATTGCCTGTGTGTGTGTTGTTGTTGTTTTTTTTACAAATACCCCAAAAATTCATTTGAAAATTTGAAATAATTCATTCAAGGGAGATTTCTTTTCTTTTTTTTTAATGTGTTTTTGTGTCTCTAGGTCATGACCGCCCAGGAAGCAGGGTAAAAGTTCAAATGTGTGTGTGTGTGTGTGTGTGTGTGTGTGTGTGTGTGTGTGTGTGTGTGTGTGTGTGTATTGTGTGTGTTGTGTGTGTGTGTGTGTGTGTGTGTGTGTGTGTATTGTGTGTGTTGTGTGTGTGTGTGTTGTATTGTGTGTGTGTGTGTGTGTGTGTGTGTGTGTGTGCATATGTGTGTGTGTTTGAGAGACAAACAGCTAGATAGATCTATGTGTGTCATTGCATGTACATTTTATGTTAACATTCATATTCATACAGATATTCAGTAATGTGAACATCTAATCAAAGGTGTCTAATCATGACATATATAATCATTACTACACATACAATTTTTTCTCTGATGAATGCTGGAGCATGACATGAAAATATCACAACTGTTTGCATATCTTCATGTGCGCCTGAAGATTGTACTTTCTGGTAAACCCCTTTTGGCAGCCGGAGCAGACAAACTCTTTGACAGTGGAATGGGTGGAGGCATGGTTGGTAAAGCTGTGCTTTGTGTAAAACCCCTTGCCACAATGTTCACACATGAACGGCGCCAAACCCGTGTGCTGGGTCAGATGGCGCTGCAGAGGCGTCTTTTCAAAAAAACGTTCTCCACAGTGCTGGCATTCGTAAGGCTTGTGCTTTGTATGTTCTTTACGCACATGTCGTCTCAGAGTGGGGGCACAGACAAACTGCTGGTTGCAGTAGTCACAGCTGTAACGTTTGATCTTCAAGTGATGGAGAGCGATATGGTCTCGCATGTGTCCCTTGGTCAGGAAACCTTTGCCACAGTACTCGCAGTAGTGCTTGTAGCATGACACGCCCTGGTGAACCATTTTGACGTGACGGCGGCAAGCATGCTTGTTCTTGAAGACTTTTTCACAGGAGGCACAAGGGAAGCCGAGTTTGGCGCCCTGCCTGTAGGCCTGCACGTCGTCCTGACTGCGGTGCTGTTTGCGATGAGCTTCAACAACGGCGCGGTTTGGGCACCACACCCCGCACTTCAGGCACATGTCTCCTTTCCCATCTTCCGCCCAGATGTCTTCTGAACATGGAGCATGCCCATCAAAGTCTTCCACGGATTCAAACTTAATGCCACATATGCTGCAGAGAAACAAACTCCCGTTATGGGTTCTGCAGTGTTCCTTGTAGGCTGTTAGGTCCCTGAAGTGCTGGAAGCATTCACAGCAGACATGAGCCGCATGATGCTGGTAATAGTGCACTCTGAGTGTGCTGTACGAGCTGGGCAACTCTTCAGCACACAGTCTGCAGTCATGGAACCTCATTTCATTCAAAGTCCGTTCACAGTCATTGACGTGTCGGTGGACATGTTTCTCCAGGTTCTCAATCCCAGTTATGTCTGTGTTACAGGTGAAGCAGAAAGCCTGCTTCTCCAGCTCATGCACACTGAATACATGCAGGTTCAGGTCATGCAGCCCATGAAAAACAGACCTGCAGCGTTTACATTCTACAGAATCAAAGGCAGCAACTCCCTGTTGATGCTTCTCAAACTCCCTGTGTGACCCAAACGTTTGCTTACACACACTGCAATGGTCCTCCATACCTGTCGTCCCATCGGGAACATTTAAAGGTGCAGAATCAACACAACGTGTCTGAGCAACAGCTGCTGGATCAGACTTGCCATTACAGCCCACAAGAGACTGAGGCATAGGAACAGCGGTGTCAGCATTCACATCATAGTTTGCGGGGTGTACAGACATTGCTGCAGGAACGGTGGGAAGGGGACGAATGGCAGGAGGTGGTACTGCATGAGAATGAGAGAGACTGGACATGTTCAGTCTCTGCCCTGAATACTCCCTGACATCCACCTGAGGTTGAGGGCAATCACCTGCACTGTGAGTTGATACCACTGGAGCTGCGTTTTGAGCGTACGGCTGAAAGTTCACTGAGTCTGACCTTTGCGATGGGATGTTCTGAAGAGGTGAGTAGAAGTCTGCCACCTGAGATGTATAGAGAGAATTTTGATGATGATGCTCGCTGAATGCACTGCCATGACTAGGGTACACTGGTTCATGAGCACGGGAGCTGTCCATAAAAAAGTCATGTGAACCCTGTGAAAACACGTTCATCAGGAAATTGCGATGAAGCGCAACATCCTCTTCATGGTTCATTCTCTGTACTGGAGGGTTGGAATGATGAGCAAGACAGCTGTCCTCCAAGTTTATACACTGAGCTCCAGTATCATACTGACCATTCGTCTCTACTGGCATTCTGAAATTCTGTGTATGAACACTTCTTGCTGTCCGATCATACAGAGAAACACCATACAGTTCCCTGACCGCCTGTTTTTCTTCTGGTGTGAGGATTCTCCTGGACTTCTTCGTCACCTTCTCCCCAGCTTTCCGCCCTGCATCTAGTAACCAGGGTACACAAGAGGTGGCAATTTTGGACTTGTCAATCTGTTTCCACTTCCTGCTGTCATGTCTGTCCAGCTTTGCACATTCTTTATCTTTAAATGACTGAGTTGTCTTAGCTCCACTATCTCCAGCAGTTGATTTTTCTGTTTTCACATGTGCTAACTCTGAGGTCTTACAGTGCAGCTGTTCTCTTCTTTTAGGCCGCTTCTTAGATGCAGTATTTGCTGCATTAGCTACGCTCCCATTATTCTTATCTTTCAATGTTGTTTGAACACTTGATGGCTTTCTCCTCCTATGATTAAAGCACTGTTTCATTTGCGACAAGGTAGATTTTTTCTTGGGAGCTGTTTGAAGTTTCCTCATCTGTTTATCGGTCTTCTCTCCTGCTGTTGCAACATGTTCATCATACCCAACATTTTCATCCAACCCCTGACCATTTTGCTCTGAATCTATAGAATGGTGCCTGCCACCCCACAAATTAACAACAGTATTTCCATGTTTTTGACTGGTTTTGGCACTTTGAACTAAAGTACTTTTTCTGTCGCGGATCCTCTTCGGCCTTTGACGAAATTGTCTTGATTCTGTGACTGTCGGTTTCTCCACCTGACACTCCTTTCCCAGCAGCTGATTCTTCCTGATTTCCAGTGACAAAGTCTTCAACGGCCAGATGGGTGTGGAGGGGAAAGCTGTATCCAGCTCACCATCACTGTGGCAGCATGTCCCCCTATCACTGGCGGCAGAGGTCTGGGATGACGGAAAAGCCAGGTGAGGATGGGCCGCCTGAAGATGCTGGTCTATGCTGACTGTCCTTTTGTTGTGCACCTTGCAGGAGATGCATCGCCAGTGGCTTCTGCTCACCACCAGCACCACTTTGGGATACATGGTGAAGAACAGCAATCAGCTTGGAATGATCCCACTTTGACAACTCAGTGGTGTCGGCAGTCAGGTGACACAGAGGAAATCTTTAATGGAAGACTCTGAAGTCATCTCTTTGAAGAAAGCAACACCTCAGAGACTTGACCTGCAACACAATTATAAGTTGTTTAGACTTTCACCACTGAATACCATGGTAAAGTACTAATGGAACATCTTGCTATGAAATCGCAAACTGGAACTGGAATTTCAAACTGTAATGCATATCCTATCTTTTAAGCATGGCTTTGTGATTTTGTAACACGTTGGTGTCAAAATGGCTTCTCGCATCGATCTGCAGTTAAGTATATGAGATCTTCACTATCCACTGTAAGTCAGTAGCCAACTTTCTGAGCAAAAACATCTTTTAAATTTTTTGTGACAAAGTGACAAAGTCTTCAACGGCCAGCTGTATCCAGCTCAGCATCACTGTGGCAGCATGTCCTCCTAGCACTGGCGGCAGAAGTTTGGGATGATGCAAAAGCCAGGTGAGGACGGACCGCCTGAAGATGCTGATCTATGCTGACTGGGGGAAAACAATTTCCTTAATTTTAGCAAACCACTAGCCTGCTGAAGACATCAGTCCCCACGGAGAAGTCCACCAGCAAAATCAGTATGTTACGCGTTCATAATTACCCTAGTGTCAAAGTTGAACTCTGAGCTGCAGAACACAACAGGTTAGAAACATCAAGATTAAAATAAATTGAGGGCACTGTAACATGGAGAATGTATATGTAGGTTTAGTTGCGAGACAGACCAATGTCCCAGAGGAAGGTCCTGAAAGGGCCAAAATATTGCAGAAAAATTTAAAAGAAAAACAAAGGAGATGACAAGCGGTTTAGTGGTCCAGTTCTTTCTTTTTTCCACTTTATATATATATATATATATAATATATATATATATATATATAAAACAAGTGTTAAGAGGAACATTAAAATTATCTACAAATTTGTTTCTAGCGCTTGGCTATCGTCAGGATGGAGTTTGGGTTGCCCACCGCCGGTGTTATATAGTGTGTGGGGCCCGGTTGCAGCTGTTTTTACGTGCGTGTTGGTTGCACGTGTTTTTTTTTGGTTTTCAGGTTGTTGTACGGGGTGTGTTCACTAGCAACGATTTCCATTTGTGCCTGCAGTTGTTTACTATTTCTGTTTTAGTATTAAGAGTTGCTAAGTGTGGTTTACATAGTATTAGCCATTTTTCAGTTAGGCATAGGTTGCATCTTTTTCAAATATTGCTGTATGGTGATGCCCTTTTTATGATTTTCCAGGATATGTTATAGTTTATTTTTGTGTCTTTAAGTTTCCAAATGTATTTGCTCAATTCAGTTTGGTTTTTGTATTTTTCTTTGTTGAATGACTGTTTGTGGTTTGCATATCTGGTTTTGAAGTGGTTTTCAGTGATACCTATGTATGTTTCTTTTTCATTTTCTGATGTCATGGTAGCCTGGTATACAAAATTGTTGTGAAGACATTTATTGCTTAGTGGACACTGCTCTTTTTTGGTGCAATTGCAAGATTTCCTTTCTTCACCCTTCTTTGCTGTGTTGGTTTTCATTTTGTTGGATGCATCAATTAGGTTTTTGAGGTTGGGCATACATGAGTACGATAGTTTGACAGTGTTTTTGTTAAATATTTTGGACAGTTTGTGTTCTTTTGGAAATGAAGTTTTTAAGATTTTGAAGAATTCTTTCCCAATGTTTGTTTTGAGTTTCCCGTCGTATGGGGGGTTGTACCATATGATTTTTCTTTCTCTATTTTTCGTTTTTATTTGTGTTGTTATCTGGGTTGTATTGTAGTTTGTAATTGTATCCACTTCTTTGTAGTGCCTCCTGGTATTCTACTGCTGCATTGTTGAACACTCTCTCACTGCAAGACAGGTTTGATAGTCTCTTGTTTATGCCGTGGGGTATGGTCTTTAATACAGATGGTGGATGGTTACTTTTGATGTGTACATAAAGAGGTGTGTCGTTGGGTTTCTTGTATGGTTTATATATGTGATTATTGAGATCCAGTGTTATGTCTAAGTAGTTCACTACCTTTTTGTTTGCTTCAATGGTAATTTTTAAGATGTGATTTTGGAAGATTTTGCATAGTTCTTTTTTCTTACTTTCAATGGTTCTTGGGTTGTTGGTTAGTGCAGCAAGGCCATCATCTCTGTATAGTCCGACTTGCTTTCCGAGTTTTTTCTTGATGCTGGATGTTTTTGTCAAGGAGAAAAACTACAAAAAAGCCGACAAAAATATACATGACAGTATCCGCACTAAAGAAAAAGAACTTGCACAGCGCATAGACCGAAGTGACAGGGTAGAAGCGACAGCAACAAAAGAAGCTTTCATAACACTCAAAGACCACAAGCCCAACTTTCATAACAATCCAACATGTAGACTCATACTCATGTATGCCCAACCTCAAAAACCTAATTGATGCATCCAACAAAATGAAAACCAACACAGCAAAGAAGGTGAAGAAAGGAAATCTTGCAATTGCACCAAAAAAGAGCAGTGTCCACTAAGCAATAAATGTCTTCACAACAATTTTGTATACCAGGCTACTGTGACATCAGAAAATGAAAAAGAAACATACATAGGTATCACTGAAAACCACTTCAAAACCAGATATGCAAACCGCAAACAGTCATTCAACAAAGAAAAATACAAAAACCAAACTGAATTGAGCAAATACATTTGGAAACTTAAAGACGCAAAAATAAACTATAACATATCCTGGAAAATCATAAAAAGGGCATCACCATACAGCAATATTTGAAAAAGATGCAACCTATGCCTAACTGAAAAATGGCTAATACTATGTAAACCACACTTAGCAACTCTTAATACTAAAACAGAAATAGTAAACAACTGCAGGCACAAATGGAAATCGTTGCTAGTGAACACACCCCGTACAACAACCTGAAAACAAAAAAAAAACACGTGCAACCAACACGCACGTAAAAACAGCTGCAACCGGGCCCCACACGCTATATAACACCGGCGGTGGGCAACCCAAACTCCATCCTGACAATAGCCAAGCGCTAGAAACAAATTTGTAGATAATTTTAATATTCCTCTTAACACTTGTTTTAATGTTGCTCCCCAAGGGGTTGAGCACTTGTAAAATTGTTTTAGGCTTTTTAACCACACTGATCTCTCTCTCTCTCTCTCTCTCTCTCTCTCTCTATATATATATATATATAGAGAGAGAGAGAGAGAGAGAGAGAGATAACATACTGAACAATTCAGTAGTGGGGGAAAACTTTAAAACTACTAGCCTGCTGAAGACATCAGTCTCCACGGAGAAGCCCACCAGCGAAATCAGTATGTCACACGTTCATAATTACCCTAGTGTCAAAGTTGAACTCTGAGCTGCAGAATTTCATTGGTCTGTCTCACAACTAAACCTATCTATACATTCTCCATGTTACAGCGCGCTCAGTTTATTTTAATCTTGATGTTTGTAACCTGCTGTGTTACCTATGTTTTTAGTGGTTGTGTGCTGGGGTTCAACTGGAAATGAAAATATTAGCTGATATGTAGTTACCCTTTCCTGTCCCAGAGGAAGGTCCCGAAAGGGCCGAAATATTGCAGAAAAATTATTTGAAAAAAACAAAGCAGATGACCAAGCGGTTTAGTGGTCCAGTTCTTTCTTTTTTCCACTTTATATGTATAGATAGATTGATAGATAGATGTTATACTGAACAATTCAGTAGTGGGGGAAAACAAGTGCAGGCTAAGATTTCCTCCATCATTACATTAATGACTTGGCAAAGATCATAAAAAAATAATAAAATAAATAAAGGAGGAGGGAGGGAGGAGGAAGGGGGGAAAGAAAGAAAATAAGAACAGCATAACTATCAAATCCTTCACTGGCAGTATAATTATGGGAGCTACTGTAATCCATCTTGAAGAGAGAATCATTCATGTTGCCTGCACTCATACACACACACACACACACACATATACAAACACACACACACACATATATATATATATATATATGTATGTATGTGTGTGTGTGTGTGTGTATGCATGTGTGTGTTTGTGTGTTTGTGTGTGTGTGTGTCACTGTGTGTGTCACTGTGTGTGTCACTGTGTGTGTCACTGTGTGTGTCACTGTGTGTATACTACTTCTTTATAATGATTTATTTATCCATTGCTGTGTTCACCTAGCAGTAGTCCCATTCCACATCATTTTTAGTATATTGTCCTCTGTGGTTAATACAAGTTGTTGTTGTTTCAATATATAAGCAACATTCTTCTATTGTCATATCATTTTTTTTCCCATCTAGGGCTCATCTACTTGAGATCTTCTGTATGTTAACCAAGTCATCTACAGTGAAGTCATTTCAAATGCTTGAGCTGCCTTTTGTAGCACACAAATCCAATAGCAGGGCATCTTGATCACTCTTCCCAATAGGACTCTGATGTTCTACAACAGAAATTAAGTCCTGCATGCTAAAAATTATTAATTCCTCACATGCTGGTCTCTCTGCCCTTCTTGCCCTCTTATAGATCTTTTGACACACTGAATGAGAAACGCGCATCTAACTGTTTGCACATAATTTTTTTTTTTTTTTTTTTTTGCTTGAGAGACCAGTTGACCTGTCTGTCTTGGTGAAACTGAAGTCACCCATGATGCAACATGGTCAAATTTGTTAATACAATTTAATTAACTCAATTAGTTGATATATATTCATGGTTTTAATCGGTTTAACAGGGTCTCCTATAACACTTCAACAAGAGTCTTCTTTCCTGAATCCAACGACAGCTGGCATCGAACACTCTCCTGAAACAATTCATCACTTTTAAGCAGCCAGGCTCTGTTGAATATAAAGGACCACTCTATGTGCTTATTTGCATAAACTGCAAAACAATCAAAGCTGGGAATATAATATTCTGCTAAACATATTTCATCACTATTTTACATGTAATTTCTATCAGTGCCACACTGCTTGCCGTTCTTTCATCTGTAACTAGTGTAAGTGTTAAATGTTCATTCTTCTCGCTCTAAAAGCAATTCAGGTTTGCATAAATTATTGTGCAATGGTCTACATCTGTGCTGGTAACAGAAGAATACTGAAAATCTGAAACTATACAACTATTTACATGTGTGTGGTGTGTACTCTCCTGTCATTCTGTTGTTCTGTCTGCTTAGTTCTTCGTAAAGAAGCAAATCCAACCCAGTTGCCAGCTGAGTAACTTTTTATGATAATTTTAACAATTTTCCCACTATGAATAAAAAAAAAAAGGATGGCTTGTTCAACTTTTGCCTGTCATGGAGGATTTAACAAAACTTTTAGATAATGGCAACAATGTAGATATACTTTATTTAGACTTTAAAAAGGCTTTTGATTCTGTTCCCCATGAGAGGCTTTTAGTGAAATTATCATCATATGGAATTACAGGTAGAGTGCATTCATGGATAAGGGATTTTTTAACTAAAAGACAGCAAAGAGTCAGAGTAGGAAGTTCATATTCAGATTTTACAGAAGTTTTAAGTGGTATACCACAAGGGAGTGTTTTGGGTCCCGTATTATTTACAATATTTATAAATGATTTGCCAAACTCGGTGGAAAGTATTTGCAAAATATTCGCTGACGATACAAAAATTTATAATACAACTTATAATCATAATACATTACAAAATGATATTGATAATTTGTCCAAATGGTCTACCACATGGAATTTGCATTTTAATGCGGACAAGTGCAACGTGTTACATGTTGGACGTATGAACCCAAGATACCAATATACAATGCTAAACAGTAATACTGGTGAGCGTGCAGACATTTCGACATGTGATTATGAAAAAGATCTTGGTGTCACTTTTGATTCTGGCCTGGTATTCGATAAGCATATTCAAAACTCTATAAATAAAGCTAATAAAATGATTGGTATAATTAAACGTACTTTTATTCACATAGATAAAGATATTTTTACAAAACTATACAAGGCTTTCGTTAGACCACATTTGGAATATGGCAATACAATTTGGTATCCTCGATTAAAGAGGCAGTCTGCTGCTCTGGAAAGAGTACAAAGAAGAGCAACAAAGCTTGTAAAGAATATACAAAATCTTCCCTATGAAGGTAGGTTAAAAGCTCTTGGACTGCCTACTCTAAAAACAAGACGAGTGAGGGGCGATTTGATCCAAGTCTATAAAATATTTAATTGTGTTGACAATATTCCTATTTCAAAATTTGTTACTGCATCAAGAGTTGATATTACCAGAAATAGTGTGGATAAAATTTATCATGAATATTGTTGCACTAACATAAGGAAATTTTCTTTTAGTAACAGAGTAACAAATCTTTGGAAATAAATTAACCCCTAACATTAAACGTGCACAAAATACTAACTTTTTCAAAAGCTCTATCGATGATAGTGTATTATTGAAGACCATTTATTTTGACTATGATAAATAAAGACTTGAGCGAGTTAAAGACCTGACCGTATAAAGACCAGATAACATACAGAAGGGACATGTATACAGAAGGGACATGTAAAGCCAGTTCTGGCTATAATTGCTAAAGGCAATTGTCCCTGTAAACCTAAACCTAAATCTCACTAACTGATCTGGACTGCGTTTGTGAGACTTCGTCACTAATCTTCACCATTTCCAAATAGCAATTTGGTGCTGATCAAGACCGTTTCTAACTCATGACGATTAAAAGGGTATTGACTGGTGAAAAAAAAAAAAAGCTACGCCCAGTCATAATGAAAACATTCCACCAAGTCCCATAACTTACCAACACAAAAGAGAGCAGAACTTGAATCTCGCGCAAGAAATTTCACGGTCTGTTTTCAACTTGTCTCACAGACGATGTACTTATCTGTGTTAAATATTTTTGAATCTAAAGAGGCATGAATCTAGTCTGATGTTTTTTTTTAAAACAAAGATTATGATCGACATTATGCAGCCCTCCATGAACAAAACGCTCCAGGTGGAGAGAGCGAAGATAAAGGGGGATAATTGCGGATAACTCGTCGATGACATTGACGTTTCAAAGCAATTATAAAACCTTCGAGGGTCAGATAGGCGACTGATTTATATACAGATTTATAAGCATCCACAACTAATTATTGCAAACTGGTTACATGCCTTCAAAAATACAAACTGGTTACATGCCTTCAAAAACACTGTTCGGCCGTGTTTTCGCAAAACTCCATTTACCAAGTATCGAAGAGTCGCCGCCCTTTGTAAAGTGGTCGCAAAGGTTCAAGCAGACGCGGTTCCACTGAATCAATAGGCGTACAAGTCGCAGTTGTTGTAGTAGTAGTAGCTTAAAGGTACTGACTGAAGCCGAAGTCACGTGGCTCATGTATGCGACAATACCTCCTAGCATTCATGTTGAGGTTTACCGCTCAGCATGGCACGCACAAATTATTAAGTAATCAGAATCCGATCGACACGACTGTAGCCACGGCTTGGGTAAGAGGACCTTTCCTGCAACTGTTACTAACAGATAACAGAAAAAAAAAGATAATTTGACATTAAGGTAACAGTACAGTATAGTATAGTATAGTATAGTATAGTATAGTATAGTATAGTATAGTCGGCTCCAAATGCAGGTAGGCCTTTAGTTCTGACGATGTAATTATGACGATGTTAAGGTATCAGGTATGGGCCCTAAGCCTCGCGGCTTATTATGGGCTCCCACACTTGCTTCCAGTCGTTGGCAAATGTGGTCTATTTTGTGCACCAATGTGTGCTTGAAAATTTTTTTGTCTATTTTGCCTTTGAAATCATCCAAGCTGGTACTCAGGACTATATCATCACTAAGCCTATTCCAGTCTTGAAAGACTCTGCTAGTGAAATGATACTTTCTACAATCTTTTATTCCATTTAATTTTTTTAACTTAAAGGTGTGTCCACATGTTCTGTTACCTTTATTAAAGGTCACTAATTCGTTTATGTCAATATTGTCCTTTCCCTTGATAAGTCTGTACATCGATCAACTGGGCTGGCCGTCTCTTGAGCAGCCTGGAAGAACCGCATGCCTGGAGTTCCTCTATAAGATCCATCATGGACTAATGTGCATGCGCTTTTCAAATTCTCAGAAGTGGATTGCACGAGAAATAATGAAGGCAAGATTTTTATCAGACATTGCCATACTAACAAAAGAAAGTCTTGTTTTACCTTCAGAATTGCTAATTATTGGAATGCACAGCCTACTAACACCAAATATGCACCTGACATCAACAGCTTTAAAAAACTCCAAGATGAAGACCCAAAATTGAAAGATCTTTTCTTTAGTGTGGATTGAATATAATGTTATTTATAAGATAGGCATGCAACCAGACCGAAATTAAATTGAAAAATAATGAGGGGATGCAAACAGGCCGTAAGGCCTAAGGCTAACAAAAAGCCGGTCCCTATTATTACTACTACTACTACTTAGGCCTGTCGCCGATTCTTTTCAGGTCTCAGTTCTTTCCTTCTTATAATCTTCTGCTGGTCTTTTGACCAGTAAAGCTATCTACAACTTTTTGCTAAAATCTACTGATCTTTTGATTCACAGATAAAAAAAAAAAGAAATGAATAAACGAACAACGTGAATGTCTCGCTTCTTGATAAGTGCCATCGATGCTAGGTACTACTGTGTTTAATACGTGCTTATTGCTGGTACTTGGGTTCTCAGATAACGTGACAGGCAAACCAGTAAAAGTGCATAATTATGATATGAATATGCCAGAAGTACTTGGGTTCTCAGACAATGTGACAGGCAGACAAACCACTAAAAGGGCATATGCCAGACATATTTCATTTTGAATCCTCCACACCCCCCCCCCCCCCCCCCGCCCCCCCCTCCAATGCAATAGATCCATTTGCTCAAACATTAATGGTTTGGGGTTTTTTGGTTCTTCTTTCCTTTGGTGCTCACGATCTTGAGGATGATCATTCTGGCACATAAAGGGGGGGGGGGGGGGGGTTGTAGGCAGCCCATTTGTATGCTCTGATCACATTCACTATCATTCTCATTGTCCGTAAACCATAGCCAAAGTCCGTTACCGTAAGGGCCACATGGTATCAGGAAACTGTCACTGTTAGGCGGAGGTTCATGACACAAAAGCGTTGACTGTTGCTGCCTCTACTGTCTCACTGGGAAGATGGTTCCAGTCCCTAACAGTCCTGGGTAGAAATGAGCCACCTCTGTACTGAGTTCTGGTGTTGATGAGGCAGAACTGCTGTTTGTGGGTACGGTGCTGTCGTGGTGGGGGTGGGACTAGCTTGCTCTTGGTAACTGGGCACTGGATTAGTCCATGATGGATCTTATAGAGGAACTCCAGGCGTGTGGTTCTTCCACGCTGCTCAAGAGACGGCCAGCCCAGTTGATCGATCATCCGGCTCGCACTTGACGTGTTGTGGTAGCGGTTGAGCATGAAACGGGAGGCACGTCTCTGAACAGCCTCCAACTTGTCAATGCTCTTCTGTGTTTATGGATCCCATTCTGATGATGCGTAGTCAAGAAGGGGTCTCACGAACGCCTTATATGCCTTCTCCTTGGTGGAATTGGAGCTGATCTTTAAATTGCGCCTGAAGAAACCTAGCGTTTGGTAAGCCTTGTTCACTATGTCGTTGATGTGGGTGTCCCATGTCATTTCGCGTTGTAGTGTGACGCCCAGGTATTTGGCTGTGTGGACGGTGTCCAGGTTGTGGCCGTGCAGGACGTAGGTGTGGTCCAGTGGGCTCCTGCTTCTGGTGACTGGCATGCATACGCACTCTGCAGGGTGAAACAGCATGTCCCAGGTCTTCTCCCATTTCGATAGGCGACTGAGGTCTTGCTGTAGCTGGTCTTGTTGTTCGCTGTTGGCTACAACCCTGTACAGTGCTGTGTTGTCCACAATCGTGCCAGTGCCGTCAGCTTGTCCGGAAGATCGTTGATATAGGCCAAGAATAAACAGGGACCCAATACAGAACCCTGAGGTACTCCTGACCTAACGCTGACGTAGGAGTAGTGGTGACCATCAACTACGACTGCTTGGCATCAATCATTGAGGAAGCTGTTGATCCATGTGAGGGTGGAGCCTTGTATGCCATAGCGTTGGAGTTTGTGGATCAGCAGACTGTGGTTGACCCGGTCGAAGGCCCTTGCGAAATCCATGATTAGGATGTCCGTCTGCTTCCCACTTTCCAAATTGATGGTTAGCTCCTCTACGAACTCCAGGAGTTGGCTCTCACATGAACGCCCCGGTCGAAATCCATGTTGGCTGTCGTTGAGAATGGCATGAGACTCGAAGTGCTGCATGACAGAGCTGACGACAATGTGCTCCATGAGCTTGCATACGATACACGTCAGGGAGACTGGCCTGTACTTAGCAGGGTTATATTGTTCTCCCTTCTTGAAGATTGGTGTAACGTATGCACTCCCTCGGTCAGTTTGAACAACACCTGAGGAAAACGATGACTGGAAGATGGTGGTCAGTGCTGGCGCTAATTCCTTGTTTGTTAATGCAATGGTTTTATTGCGTAGTCTCTTGTCTTTTAAGAGCATCATAATTTGGCTCAGGCCTAATTAGCCATTTGCCGGGTCTACAAAGCAAGCTGTTGATTTTGCAGCTGTAGGTTGAAGGGATGCGGCAAAAAAAAAGTTTAAATTTTACTCGCTTCCAGTTCATAGTTTGGAAGCAAAATTCATTGTACTGTTTGTCAGCTTGATTTTAAGAAATTGCTATGTTCCTGCTGCAAGTGTCATGACTGAAGTTGGTAGGATGAATGCCAAAGATTTATGTTCCATTGAGTTAAAATGTGTGTAAACAGGTTAGTTTTGACAAAGGATTTATGTGTTTTCATAGAATGCCTTCTTCTTCATGATGTTTTTAAATGGATGGTAATTTTTTACATCATAATAACGATGATGAATTTTGAAGGTCACCTTTAGCTGTTCAGTGTTCAAGGCTGGACAGTTTTACAGATATTAACCATTCTCACAACTTGTTACTTATGCCTATGATTTGTTTTGAAGATCTTCTCTTCATATTTTCCTGACCTGATATGGCCCTTTGCAGTCGGCTGGGCTATAAGCAACATTAGCTTACCTTACCTTCATATTTTCTGTAAGTGTTACATGCTTCTTCAGATTAGGAGACCAGAGCACATTACCATCAGTGTGTTTGGGAACAGTCATGGGTTCTGTCACTTGATGCACCACTATCCCTTTGATTTGTTTTTAAACATTTGATGTCTGTGTCTGTGTGTCCTGTACAGAGAAACGAACCATTTGATTTAAAAAACAACAAAAGAACTCAAAGGGATGGTTGTTGATTGAGAAGTAGCCCAGTCTTGCCTGTCCTGTCACTTTCTAACTACCCCGTTCTTCCGGCACCCCAACTCCCAACCCACTCCAGTTGTCAGACAGTTTTCATGAGGCTCTTGGCCCTGTCATCCTCTCATCCACATCTCACGTTCTTCCCTCCTTCCCCTTCCTTCTTCCATGACTCTTCTCTACAACCTCACTTAGGTGGCCATTTTTGTTGTTGTTGTTGTTGTCAAAAGCGGACTATTTGGGAGTACTCATGCTCATCATCTTCTGCCCCCACCCCCTCTCTCCCTCTCTGTGCTCTGGTGGTTAGGTTTTATTGCTGACCTTTACACCTCCCCCCTTCTCAATCCCCCAGCTCTCATTTCTCCCTCCCTGTCACTGAATTATGGGTGACCCCCACCTCCCACTCCTAACCCTCCCACTCCTCTTTCTGTTTATGACTGTTACTGTATGCTTAAAATGACATTCAGTTATATATAAAAACGATTGTGTAGCTGTTCTTGGTTTCTGAACCAGAACAGAAATCTTGGAACTGGGACTTTTTAGATTTGATAGGCTCTTCATTGGTCTGTAGTAAACAGGTGATCTCAATAGATCAGTGGGCTGTGTGGATTGGGGTACTAGTTGCCGTGTTGTATTTCAACTGTTTCTTCTTCTTTCTGCGTTCGATTGAAGCTGGATGCGTCAGACTTGTAACCTGGCCGCCATGATGAAGCCTGCGGTCTTCTCCAGGTCAGAACGGGCTCCCCAAAGCTGCGCCTGTAACTCCGCTCCCCCCGGCCAGGTTTTGTGTCGTAGAGCTGCGTGAGTAGGACAGCGCAGGAGGACATGTTCAGGGGTCTGGGGTCCAGTGCCGCATGGACACTGGTCAGTGTAGGTGATCTTCAGGCGGTTAAGGTGGCTCAGCAGTCTGCAGTGGCCGGTCCTCAGTCTGAAGAGGATTGTCTGCTGGTGCCTTTGGAGCTGGTGGATCAGGTCAGCACCACTCTCTGCACCCAGCCTTCTCTTCCACTGGGACTGAAACTGGTTGTGGATGATGGTCTTGGCCTCCCTGTAGGTCACGGGGTGGCTGAACTGCTCCATTTTGCTGCCTGCTTTGGAGAGAGCATCAGCTTTTTCGTTGCCCATGATCCCACAATGAGATGGGATCCACTGAAGCGTAATGACAGACTGTTTTGAGAGTTCATGGAGGGCAGCCTTGATGTCTTGCGTATGTTGTTCATTTCTTGTGTTCTGAAGTCCCTGCAGCAGAGATCGGCAGTCTGTGAAGAAGACAACCTTCTGTGATGGGCTGGCCGGTTCCAGAAAGATCCTCACTGCGTGGAGCAGTGCTATTGCCTCCGCTCTGTAGTTGGAGGAGATCTTTCCAGTAGGGAAGGCCTTGTGTGTCAATCTTCCATTGGTGTGTCTGATGAAGAACCCTGCTCCTCCATTCTTGACTGCTCCTTCTGAGGATCCATCTGTGAAGACATGGGTCCACTCACTGGGGTTGTATTGGTTGGCGATCATCTCCTGTGCTAGAGCTTTCATTACTTGAGGGGCTTGACGGTCCATTCTTTTAATGCCAGGAACTTCGGTGATGATTGCGACATCTTCCAGGTGATTGTCTGGTTCCTCAAAATTTGGAAGCATCTCCATTTCGGCTGGTGAAACAGGCAGCAGGTCTTCATTGCTGCGATGCAGGCTCTTAGACAGGTGGTTGAAACTTGTTCTCTTCAGCCTGTTTTTGGTGGGGTTCTGCATCTCGGTGTGCATGGGGTGGGTAGGCATACGCAGTAACTTTTCACTGTGGATGAAAACCTTCTCCTCGCGTCTGTCTTCGAGGGAATGTAGACTAGTAAGCTTCTCCATGGCTTGGATTGGGGTAGTCTTCATCCCACCAGTGATCAGTCGCAATCCTGCATTCTGCACTTTGTTCAGGCGACTGGTGTTGGTCTTGGATGCAGTGGCCCATGCAGAACTGCCATACTCCAGGGTTGGTCTGACGGTACCCACATACACCTTCTGCAGGATGCTGCTGTTTGCGCCCCAGGATGTACCGGCCAGCTTCTTCATGATGGCGAGCTTCCTGACTGCTTCGTTTTCAATGTTCTTGAGGTGCGGATTCCAAGTAAGCCGCTTGTCCAGCTTGATGCCTAGGTATGTTGGGTTGTCTTCTTGTTTTAGCTCTCTTCCATTTATTTTCAGGCTGATGGTTTCTCGCAGTGGCGACAGCGAGAAGACTGTGGCCACTGTCTTGGTGGCATTGACTTCTACGCCCCAGTCAGAGGCCCATCTTCCGACGTGTTCCAGTGCTTCCTGCATCCTGTAGCTGGCTGTGGTTAAATGTTCTGCAGCACTCCAGGCAGCAAAATCGTCGGCGTGGAGAGCTCAGGAGATGTGCTTGGTGAGCTTTTCAGCGATGTCATCAATGAAGATGAGAAAGAGTGTAGGGGAGATGACTCCTCCTTGTGGTACACCTTGTTGTAGAGTGATTCGGTGGCTAATTTTCCCATCAAGCTGAACTCTTGCTGTGCGGTACTGGAGGAAGTTGCGTATCCAGCGGTACATATTCCCTTCCACTTTCTTGTTTAGCAGCTTCAGGAGAAGTCCTTCCTTCCATACCTTGTCGAAGGCTTTGGTCAGGTCCACAAAGACAGCGAGTACCTTTTTCTTCTCCTGAAAGGCGTTTTCGATCTGTTGGGCGAGGTACACAAGCTGGTCTTCCGTACTGTGGTTTTTCCTGTATGCTGACTGTGTGTTGCTGAGCAGGTGATTTTCTTCCAGGTGTTTCAGCAGTCTTGTGTTCACCATTCTTTCCATCACCTTGCCCAGACAACTGAGGAGGCTGACTGGTCGATAGCTGGATTTCTTGGTTTTGTCTTTTTGCTTCTTTCTGATGGGGATGATGACTGCTTCTCTCCATCGGTCTGGGAATTTCCCTGAGCTCCATGACTGGTTGATGATCAGAAGGAGCTTCTGTTTTGCTGTGGTTCCAAGTCTCCTGATCATGTCATTGGTAACACCATCTTTCCCTGGGGCTTTCTTTGGCTTTAGTTTTTTAATGGCTGCATTGAGTTCAGTCATGGAGAAGGCTGACATCATGGACGGTGTAGGGTTCTGGTGTTTCAGCTTCTCCCTGGTTTCCTTGCTGACTTCCTGCACTCGGGCAATGGGTATTGTTGCTTTGCTTTCCTCTTTGTAAAATTCTGCCAGGATGTTTGCTGCTTTCCTTCCCGTGTGGTGTGTACCATTTTCCTCGATGACGGTTTTGCTGTGTCCCGCTCTGGTGTCTTCATTCAGGGCTTTTGTCAGATTCCACAGCTTGCTGGTGTCCTTCTCCATGTTTAGGCTGCTGGTCTTCTCGTTCCAGCTCTTTTGGAGTTCAGCTTTCTTCTGTTGGTTGAAAGCTTCAACTGTTTCAAGTCCATTGTCCTTCACTAGGGAATGATCACTATGGATCTTCAGTCAGACGTGGTGGCTGCAGGCTTAGCTGTGTTGTTGGAACTACTGTCTTTTATGATTCAGTGGAGTGGCAAACTTCAATGCCTTTTTCAGATGATTCTTCTGTGACAATGTATGGTTCTGTTGGCTTCAATTTGACAAGAATGATTGTGACATCATTGAGCAATAGTTGCTTTTGTCCAGGTGTTGGCAAGGGCAGATGGATCAGTGCTGACTACATAACCACCTTCTAGAGGAGGTAGTTCTTGGTGTGTCTGCCCAGGTTATTCTTTTGCTTCATTTGATTGGTACATAGCTTTAATTTGTTTTCCATTTCAAGGCTAAGATTTGGTCTGAGGCATTTTTTCTGAAGTCAGCAGGAGAGTTCTTGTTCACCTGATGAAGAATCATTGGGCTGGACTAGGTCCCAGAGGACCGACTGACTGAAAGTTTGGGGGGGGGGGGGGGGGGGGGGTCCTTTTTTAAACTGTGCTAAGAATAGAACTTTTTCTTTGTTTTCTTTAGCAGTCTTTGCTGTTTTGACTGCAGAATCAGCCTTGACATTGTTCTTGCTGTTCTATTGGCTTGATATACACAGTGTTTTAAGTCTAGAGAAAGGTCTTTAAGTTCTCTGAACTGAGGTGTGGTCCATGGTAGTAATACACGGTGATCCAGAGCATGCGAAATGTGCTTTCAGCTTTTTTTTTTGTCTTTATTGTTCGCCTTTTAATGACAGCAGTTGATTTGGTATTTTCAAGTCTATCAGCTTCCCAGAACTTTCTGAAGTAATTAACGATCACCAGGTAGTCTTTTCCATCATGCTCGAATAAGTCTACACCACCTTCTGTCACTGTCCAGATTACAAGATTGAACAGTTTCTTGCTGACCGGGCTGATTATTAACTTTCATAAGTTTTTACAAATAAAGGTGAAATGTTTGATATCACCAGCCACTCCTGGCCAAAATACACTTTATCTGGCTCTTGTTAAATACCAGAATGAGATGAGAAAGAGATGGGAATGATGTGGCTCTTTTTTCTTTGAGGATCAGTCTGTAATGACCTTACATCTTGTCATGGAAACTAGAAGTTGAAAGCAGGGAGGTTTTGTATTTCATCTGGTCAACCATTCACTGATTTGAGAAGTTGAAGAGACTGTCTTCAAACATAACGAGGCTATCTGAATTTCTTCTGGTTCAACTGTGTGACAGAGCTCAAGATAAGATGACATTGCTGATCTTGAATAAACGTGAATATTGGTTTCAAAATGAAACAAGGTCTCACGCTGACCAAGTCTTTTTCTCTCTCTCTCTCTCTCTTGCCCTTCAATCTCACACAGTTATGCATACATGAAAATCTATCCTGTGCATGTGTGTCAGATTGGAATATATTGGCAAGCTTAGAGCTTCGTTTTGTAGTGAATTTCCCCAGATTGTGTGTGCCTTTAGTCAGCTATGTTCAGAATGAACAGGTACCTGAAGCAGCATTAATTTGGAATATGTGCATGCGATTGTTTTTTTCATGGGAGACAAAGTTATCATCCTTGCTTGATGTTTGCATTCTTCCTTCTTGATGTTTGTATATCTTTGTCACACTTCGGGTTTCCTGTCAAGAAAAACATAACATTGATTTATTGCAAGGGGGACTAGAGTGAAATTCTGACTGATGCACATATTTAAGGATGTAAATAAATGAAAAAGATCCATGAATTTCAGACAAAAACAATATCACACAAAATGAGCACAGACACATACCAGAAGAAAAATTGAAAATAGACAGACAGAAGGAAGCATTGATGGGAGACAGCACTAGAGATTGTGTGCGTGCGTGTGCGCGTGTGTGTGTGTGTGTGTGTGTGTGTGTGAAGAATGACATTTGAAGAAGAGCGTTTGTGTGCGTGTGTGTGGTGTGTGTCTGTGTGTGTGTGTGTGTGTGTGTGTGTGTGAAGATTAACATTTAAAGAAGAGATATGAAAACCATGGCTGTAAAATTCTTAGATTTGGACAAATAGGTTGTATTATATGAAAGTTTTTTTTTTTTTTTTAATCCGAGTTGGATCCTTTTAGTTCTGGAGTGTAGGAACTTCGTTAACTCTTAATCAGGAAGGAAGTTTAGATATGTTTACCATACCAGTAATGTAAAAGAAGGTGGCTGCGTGTATGCATTAGGATAGATGGTAAAAGACAAATTTGGAATAACTGCATTGATTCGTAGAGCTTAATGAGGAACGAAAATAACTCAGCTTATTGCAAAGAATGACTATTACAGCAGTCTTCTTTTTGTATTCTTTTTATATAGCGGCTGACTGTGTCAGAACTTTCCAAATGAATGTCTAGGCAGTATGAGGAATGTAAGCTTTATATTGAAGCACAAGTTTGTAAATATTTTTTGGTATTTTGATGCCTTGATCTCTCATTTCTTCCTATGTTTTTGTACAGATGTTGCTGATGGAGACCAGATCAGCTGTGTAAAGGAGTTGAGGGGAGAGCAAGTGTCTGTCTACCACATCAGTTAAGCTGTATCCAGTCAAGTTCTCCAAGTTCCAGGACAGTGGAAGTGACAGATCTGTTATATGCCGAAAAGTGTGGAAGTGTCAGAATTGTTGTATCCTGACAGTCCAAAATAATGAAGATGAGGTCAAGGAAAAAGCGTTCAACTGCAAGGAGATCTGGCTCTGGCAGAAACCATAAGAGAACTGCCAGTGTGGATGCATGTGAACAGCCCACAAGGGCAGTACTTTGCATGTTGCCACAGAGCAGGACATCGCAGCTGAAGCCCCAGATATTCCAGAACTTGGAACTGCAGGCACTGAAGAAGCTCAAGGTGAGGTAGAATTTCCAGAGGCTGTCGTGCTGATTGGGAAAACTCACTGGCGTTGCGTCACCTGCATGGTGCTTCATCCCCGAGCAAGTAGCATTGATGAACATGTAAACATACACCACAAGTGTCCAGACTCTGCTCTTGCTTTGCCATCCTCCCAGAAAGAGGACAAGACAGAGAGAAGGCAGTATCACAGAGCAAGACTGTCATTCATGTATCCAAAGAATCTGGGCTGGACAATGAGCTGAAAGTGTTGGAACCATCTGCACATCCACAGAAGATGCTGAGATGGAGAACACTGCCAGCAAGAAAGAAGCACTCCATTCCGATTCCAAACCGATTCATAAGGGTATAAGGAATGTGAGGGGAGGAACAAGAAGAGGAGGGGGACGGGGAAGGGGGAGAGTTTTCACAAAACCACCCACTCGTGATGATTCTGACACTGAGGTGGAAACACCAGCTCTAACTTCACCCGTCAAAGCTTTGCCTGAAAAGAGAAAAATAGAGACAACTTTAGGACCAGCAAATGAGGTGGATGTGTCAACTGATGCTAAACAGGTTGAAACAGATATGGCAACAGGCACAGCGGAACCAGGTCCACCATCAAATAAAATAGCCAAACATGGAGAAACTAATTCTGGCAGCAATTTAGCATCTCCATGTGAACTAGCTGTTGAAGATGCACATGTCTCAGTTGAACATGTGCCAAGGGATGCATTGAAAGACCAAATGAAAGAGAAGTATGTGGTGTTTGTGGGGAAAAGTGGATCACTGGATTACTCATTAGACACAGAAGGCCACATGGACTGTGACCCACCCTCCCATTGAAACCCCTCGCTGCAGGCAGATGCTTTCCTCCCTCCTGCCACCCCTCTCTTGCCGGACATCCATGGACCCCCAGAAACTCCTGTTGCCCCTGAAACCCCCCATCCACCAGAAGTTCTTCACCAGCCAGAGCTGTTTCAGCCAGATCACCAGGAGTCTGTAATGCTGTCACCGGGCATCGTGTCAGAAACATTAAGTTCAGAACATTTATCCAGAAGTGAAGGTCTCCACACAGAGCAGCCTTTAATGAGTGGTAATGATTTCAGTTCTGATGGACTGATGACAAGCAAGTCATCAGATAAAGAGTTTGTTTCAGCTACTGTGTGCATGACTTGTGGGGCAGCGTTTGAGTCACCAGAAGAGCTGAGGCTGCATAGGGAAGAAATGGTGAAGTTTGACATAGTATCGTGCAATAGTTGTGGAGACAAGTTCCATGGGCTTCACCAGCTGAACATTCATGTTTTCACAACTCATGAAAGATTTGCCAAAAAATTCTGCTTTCTTTGCGATGTTGACTGCCTTGACAGGTTTGAACTGGAAGAGCACTTGTTGGAGCACACTTCTGTGGAGACAGATGTAGAGGAAGATGTCAACATTCTAGAATCTGTTCAACACACTTGCAAAAAATGTGGAACAGAGGTGGAGGGAAACCTGTCGGATCTGGTGAATCACTATCACACCACACATGATCAGTTTGTCTGCACCAAATGCTACAAGCTATTCACAGACCTGATGGAATATGAAGACCACAAGATGCTGCACTGTACACAAGCAGACGTTGCAGTGGTGTATTCATGCCCGGTCAGTGACTGTTTCCAGTTGTGTGAAGATAAGGAAGCCCTCATGAACCACATCTCTTGGCACGAGGATCGTGACATTGACGAGGAGCAGCAGAGTCTCTTGCAGTGCCATTACTGCAGTGACCATTTCCGTAACATCATCTCCCTGCAGCGCCATCTAGCAGACACCCACAATGAGCCCGACCTCCAACCGTTTGTGTGTGAACTATGTAAAGAAGCATTCAGCCATAGCCTAGAACTTCATAAGCACAATGCTCTGCGTCATGCGGGACTCAAACGTTATGGCTGTGCTTATTGCGATCAGTGTTTTGCTTTTCGTTCTGCACACAGGAGACATGTGGCCTCTGAACATGATGTTGCTGCTACAGTCTTGCACATGTGAGGATCAAATGAGTTTATGGTTTGCTTACTGTATGTGCAGTCCATTCCTTACCTTGTGAAATACTCAGTCATTTTACATTTCCATGAAAGGGTAAACATACAATGATACATAACTTTTGTGTGATGGTGTTGCTGAGGCTCGAGGAACCATGTGGTAAATCCAGTTCAGAGTGGCTATCTCACTGCAAAATATTAAGTTCTTTGGGCGACAAACAACAGTCAAAATAGCTGAATCAGAAGAGAGAACTTGACACAACAAAACTGCGCAGCAGACTTCGTATTTGATTGTGTATTCCATTCAAATATGTTGGTCCAAAGGTCAGTCTTTTTAATAAAGACAGGTGAGCTGCAGGCATATGACACCTGTTACAAAATCAAATCAATTTCTGAAATTACTTCAAAGCATAGCTCAAATAGTTGAATTCATATAAGTATGTCAAACACACGCACTCCCCCATTATTAGGGGAACAGGGAGGGGTTAGGAGGAGAAGTGAGGAGAGGGTGGTAAGAGTGGGAAGGGAAGAAGAGGGGATACAGCAAAAGGAGGGGGGGGGGGGGAACAGAAGGGTGGGATTAGGAGTGGAATGCGGTGAAAATGAAAAGAGGTGGGGGGAGGGTTGTTATTATTACATGGTAATAAAGTTATGTGTTTTTTTCTTTCCATCCCTTCCCTCCTCCCCCTCCCTCCCTCTCTCCTTCCCTCCCCATGATCCCCATCGTACACACCACCCAGCATCCTCCCGTGTCTCCTCTCCTCGGGGTGCATGTGTGTGTATGAATGTGTGCATGTGTCATTGTATATATGTTTGTTTCAGTCTTTCTCTGCCTCTGCAAACCCTTGTTATCTTTCCTCCCTCTTTGGTAATTTCCCTCTCTCACTTTGCTCCTTTCTGTCCAATCTTCCCTATCTTCACCTGCTCCCCACCCTCCCCTCTTCTTTCCCCCTCCCTTCCTCTTCATCTTTTGTCATCATGTCTATCTACATAGCCTTCGTTGCTGTCGAAAACATGTAATCAGGTACAAGTATGGCATTATGTTCCCCCCCTCCTTTTTTTTTTTTTTTTACCTACCTCCCCCTCTGCCTGTATATTCCCTCTACATTCTTCCCATCTCCCCTCCCCTTCTTTCACAGCCCCCCTTCCCCAGACCCCTCCCTATATGGGAGAATTAGCGCATGAATCAACGTATCTGAAGTGTGCTTTACTTGAAGATATTGCTTGATTATGTGGCGAGTGGTGTTTGCAGCTTTCTTGCCCCTGATAAAGGTTCAACTTTGAACTGAGATAATCATTGGAATGGGATAAAGAAGGAGCCTGCCAAGAAGCTGTTCAAAGCTGTTGTACATGAATAAGTTGGTGAGGATAAACAAGTGCAGGTGAATAACTCATCTGTCAGGATGTGGCAGTGCTGGCCAACAAAGGTAGGAGAATTGTTTTGTATACAAAAAAAATATGAAATAGATAAAACACACATATAACAGATAAAAATAACAACAGACTCATCAAATATTCCCAATAGTTTGACCTTCCAAGGTCTTCCTCAGGGGACCTTAATCGTTATAAAATAGACAGACAAATAATCCCACATCAACCCCAGAGCGCACTGAACGCTGAACTCTTTTATACTGACATGTTCTCTAACATTTGTTGTTTTTTTTTTTAAATTCCATTTGATATGGAATTGAGTGGTTTGACATTAAATATGTGCAATGATGTAAATTTATTGCATGTGTATTTGCATGTGTGCCTGTGTGTGTGTGCCCGCGCATGCAGATAAGGCAGTACTGCATTCACTACAGTTTAAAATTATTTGATATCATTGACTGACCTTGTTCATGCTATACAACTGTTGGGGAAAATGCTTCTGGTTCCAAGTCTTTTTTTTAAAGAAGAGAAAGAAAAAAAGAGGAAGTGGCAGTCTCATTTCACATCGTATCGTTCCCATCTTACCTCATGTTAACCTGTTAGGTATTATGGACTACTAGTGCAGGGTCTTTGACAGAACAACATTAGGTGTAGCCGTGCATGAGATGGAATGAACTTCGTGAAAGTAATGACACTGACCAAGAGGGCTTGAAATTTGGACAGCAACATACAAAATAGACAATACTACTATATTACTAGATCAAATGTTTTCATACCTTACAGGGCAAAGGGAGAAATCTGTGAAGGTCACCCACAACACTAGCAGGTAAAGATTTGTAATCAATGGTTTGCTAACAATTATATACAGTTTGACAACAGGGATCCAAGCACTTGAGATATGATTCAGAAGAGTTCCCAGCATCTCCATTAATAAGGAGCACCTCACAAACACTGATCAGCAGGTCCATCCAGTAGCAGATGAGTCACTGTGTGGACCTGTTGACCATAGTCAGGAACAGAAAGCAGAAATGAAGTGGACAGGTGAGGAGATCAGGCAGACTCTCCAAGACCTTCCTTTGAGGAATGGTTCAAGAGGAGATGAGATCCGTCATGCCAAAGTAGACAACATTGCTGAGTGGACTGGGGAGAGCTCTGTCACACGCGACACACTTGTCCACAACCGCCAGACGTGGAAACAAAAGATGTAATGTTCATCATTTCATTGCCCCCACGGCCACGGTGGGCTTCAGGATCAATGGTGATGTCTTGTAATCAGAGCATGTTTTAGTGGCTTGCAGGTTTGTGTCAAAAATTCTGAAAGAACTGTATGATAAATAATACTTACAGAAACTCATCCACTGTTGCGAATCATTGATTCCAATGACTTTGCCATTATAAGGCATGGTTATCCTCCAGTTTGGATCAATGCATTCTTAAAATTGCTCTGGACTCCCTCTTCAAAATTATGTGTGGGCATGTGATATACAAACATGCATATGTCTCTCACAACCACATTTCAAGGAAAATGCACTTATCAGATACCACACGGTTCTTCCACGTATGCTGGTGCATGCAAATGTACATGCCTTTGTGAGGATGCCAAGGTCTCTTTCATGACAAACAGTATCCCTTTCACCTGGAAGTTCTGAGCTGGTCATTTCCAGTTTCCCGACACTTTCTTTGACTCCGTCTTTTTTTTTTTTCATTTTGTCATTCACTGGTTTTCCTTTTTTCCTGCTTTCACAATCCATGCTCCTGTTTTTGTTAAAAAATGTTTAAACTTTTTCCCTGGCCTCAATTAATCATATGCCAGCTTTTGGGGGGTGGTAAACTGGCTACTGGTGGTAAACTGGCTACTATTGAGACTGTACACACACTGTCCAAATACTAGGTGTCCGTTCTGCAATGTCTGTCTGCCTATGTGGCTTTTTGCGTCTTGTGTTGTTTAAATCATGTTTTTTTTTTTTTTTCCCTTTCTTTTTTCCTTTAATTCTCCCGATATGTATCATACACATTTGACATATACATTTTCCACATTACAGCAAGAGCATACGGATAATATATCAATGCATAAAAAAGTATGTTGCTTCAAATGTACATTCAAAGACATGTCAATTCAAGTATGAGAATCTCAAAAAAAAAAAAAAAAAAAAAAACTTGAGAAATGGATACTGGGATTACGGAGATGCATATTAGATTGAGATTTTGTTGTTGTTGTTGATTTTTTTTTCTCTTTCTTTAAGTATTTGTGTATAAAATCATCGGCATGTAATTGTACCATTCATCATCAAACCTGTTTTGATCAGTTTAAATCATGTTTAAACGTCTTTGATTAATTCTTTTTACTAATACTTGTAATGAAAATATGCAATACTAAGGGGAATAACATGGCACTTGTGACCCCTTTTGAGGCATGGAGGACTTAAAACAAATCAAACAAATGTAAATGAAACACATCAAACTTCCGAAAATTTTCCTGATAATTAACACACTGAATATAATGTTACACAACTTTACTAAGTTTTAGAAACTTTGCTAAGTTTAGCAACACACACACACACACACACACACACACACACACACACACACACACAACACACACACACATACATGCGCACACAGTCACACAGACACAACACACACACACACACACACACACACACACACACACACACACACACACACACATTGGTAAACTGCTATGGTCAGAGATTCAGTGTTGTAAAAAAATTCACATTTTCAGACTTTCTTGTATCCCTACATTGATCCATGAACAACAACAACAAAAAAGATAATGGTTGAAATAGAAAGATGTCACATACTGTATGTGTGTGTGTGTGTGTGTGTGTGTGTGTGTGTGTGTGTGTGTGTGTTTGAGAGAGAGGTGTGTGTCTTTCTGTGCCTGTGTGAGCATGTCTGTGTGTGTATGTGCTTGTGTGTAGAAGGTAGAGAACCAGACAGCCCTGACAAAGTGATGCATCTTACAGGTGTGATTCCATTCGTTCATTTATGATCATGGTTGCATTTACCGTGTCTGGCAAACGTTTGTGTGTGCACAAGATGGGCAGTCACATCGCACAGAACTGCAAGCTTTTTAACATGGACAGCTGTTTATTTCTCTCTTTTTCTTTCAGTCATGGCATGACTTCACTCAACACTGTTCCTACTTTTGCAGATCTACAATCCAACATCTGCAATATAAATGGGTCTGATATTACTGTGGTCTTTCTAACTGTAGTCAAATGGATTTACGTTTTCTCTCACCACTTCTGTGAGCTGCTCTTGTCTTAGTTGTGTGCAAGATTACTCGCCTTAGGCTTTGAGTTCCAACAATAGATATGGAACAACAACAAAAGTCATGAGAAATTATGAGAATAATTGCCACATCCATCCATTAACCTGCCTGGTATGGCATCGATCACAACTACACACTCCAGTCAAGATGAACCTGTCTGTAACCGCATCTATTGCTATATCCAGAAATGGACAAATGGAATCATGCCCTTTTTATTTCTGCGTATTCTTTTTTTTTTCTGTACCTGCAAACAGGCAAATGGAACTGTATTTTTAGCCATGTTTGGTTAAGTGACCACACTGGCATGAAATCTTTTCCAACCAGTAAATGGCAAACAGTTAGGAGGAAACAAACGACTGGAAGCTTGTCTTAAGAACCTTGTCTTTATGGTTATCTCTCTCTAGTGAATCACACTTATTCACGCACGCATGCACGCGCGCACAACACACACACACACACATTGCACCCAAAATTTTGGCAGCAAATATTGTAGACAATATAGAGGCTGTGCACTGCAAGTACTACTCTCCTTCCTCTCTCTCCACCCCCCACTCCCCTTTTTCCTTCCCACCCTCTCTTCTATTCAAGGTTTTGATGAGTGTACGTATTTCCACATGCTGAAAAATCAGCCACACTTAAATGACTTTGAGCTTCTGGAGATTGGTGGAAGAAGGGGAAGGGGTAGGCAGCTGAATAACTTGACCATGGGCCTCTAAGCTAGCTACAGTGCGGTGGTATGTGACTCTGCTGATACACCTTAAGCATTTTTTTTGGGGGGGGGGAGGGGGGGGGGAGAAAGGAGGATGCGTTGGGTTGGCGTAGGGGCGAAAGAAGGTGGGGGACAGTAAGACTGAGAAACAAGACACCAGCCCAGTAATGAGCTCAGCCCACAAAGCACCGCACCAGCAAGACCAGGTAAGGTAATACTGTTTATAGCCAGTCGAAAAGTTAATATCAGGGCTGTCACTGCGTTGAAGTCAACTCACAAGTCTTTTAAATTACAAAAATTCAACAACCTTTGAAATACACTTAAAAACATGCTGCAAATTTTGTTAAAAAATCTTTCTTCTGTAAAATCTTGGATCAGATAAAAAATAAAAAAAATGTTGATCTCTTTCAGAAATTCAAAGATCACATCAGTTGAGATATCTCTTAACAAGGTTTTCATGGAGTCTGCTGTAAAGTACTTATGTGTCGCATCATGCAAGTCCCAACACTCTAAAAGAACATGTTTCACTGTGAGTGGTACACGACATGGAATGCACCATGGAGCTTTCTCACCTTTCAAAAGATAAGAATGGGTGTAAAAGGAGTGGCCTGTATGCAAATGGCACAAGACTGTTTCTTCTTTATAGCCACCTCCCGAACATGGTAAAAACTCTTTCAGGTTTGGATTGATTTGGGATTCTGAACAATTTGTTATCCATCTGCAAGTTCCGTTCCTCTTGCCAGAGGTCTTTGCTGTTGGATTTCAAGTCAGTGAGAAGGGGTGGAGTTCGGGGTGTGAGGGTGCTTTAAGAAATTATGCCAGTGATGCCATCCTGAATGAGAAAGATTCCAAGGATGGCTCTGTGACTACCTCAGTAGACAGGCTGTTCCTCTGTGTGTGTGTGTGTGTGTGTGTGTGTGTTTGGAAGACAGCAGGGAGAGTGTTTGCTGTGTCCATGGTGACAAGGCCATAGTTGAGAGGCGGGGCCGGAGTAGCTCAGTTGGTAGAGCGCCGGACTAGTAATCCAAGGGTTGCGGGTTCGAATCTCCGCCGGGCTGTTTTGGTACAGGGGGATTTTCCCTCAGAGTTAACATTAGTTCCGACTCCATTTCCCATACAGTCCTTCGAATGAGACTATAAACTGAGGTTACGTGTGTAAACGCACGCATAACATCTTGCACACACATAAAATCCCATCACCAACTTTGGGAAGAGAAGGCCAGTTTGGCCGTTGGTATGGATGCCACATTACACAAAGCATGCACCTTCCCTGAAGATGGAGTATGGCTGCCTTAATGGCGGGATAAAAAATGGTCATACACACAAAACTCCACTCCCTTTGTTGGGTAGATGGGATTAATACTTGTCTGTCCATATAGGGAGTGTCTGCAGGAGTATCAGCCTGTGTACGCAGAAGAAGAAGAAGAAGAGAGAGGCGAGTTTTCTTTCTCTGCTCTTTCAAAGTTGCCCATTCCAAGACCAGGACCATGTACGCTCACACTGGTTCATGTAAGTTCACACAGTCTATACTGGTTTGACACCCACTTCTCTCTTTCTCTCTCTCTTTGTACGTTCAAAGTCAACATTCAAACATGCTGTCAACAATATTCAGAAGATGGCGGTCTTCCCCATCCGCCAATGCAAACCTATCAGCATCAGGTGAGGGGGTAAGAAGTCAAAGAGATTTAAGACATGCACCCCCTTCCTGGTCAAGAAAATAGAGGGAAGAAGGATTGCCGACGGGGGGAGTGAAATGTTGAACATCACATGTTTTTCTTCTAGATTGTTTTTGATCTCGATTCTCAGATTGCTTACGTCCCAAAACCATTATCACCTCCTCTCCACCCCCCTACTCTCTTCAACATCTTAATCCAAAGTGATGGAATGATGGTGAATATCACATGTGGGTGTTCTTTTGTTTGGTTTTGGTCTCAGTTCTGTGCAGTGTTTGTCTGAAATCAGAGGGCTAATTCAGACAAAATTGCTTCAACACAAACAGAAAAAATTGTCATCAACGAGATAATGCCACACTCCCAGTGCCATTAGGGTCCAGTTCCAACAGTTCTCTCTCTGGTCTCCAATGGTACTTGGTAAGACCTTATGGCATCAACTTTTCAAAGGGCAGCTCCATGACGTCACAGTGCCATTGCATCTCAGCACAGGGCCCTCTTGGAGGTGGGCCTTAACGGAACTGGGACAAAGTGGAACCAACCTCAGTCACAGCTGTTACTCTGAGAACTACTTCCATTCGCCCCCAGTTTTAATAGACAGGGCCTGGTATATTTCAATACTGATGAGGTACACAGACTCATCTTACCAGTGGCAGAAATGGAAAATGAATACGGAAACAAAAGTGATTGAGGGAAAGAACGTTTGGGCAGGTTGGGCGTGGAAGGCGAAGGGATTAAGTGAGAGTGGGGACAGAGAGGGATAATTTCTGTCTTTGTTTCTTTGTGACAGTTTCTCTGTCTGTCTGTCTCTCTCCCCCTCTCCATTTTCCGCTTATGTAAACGATTTCCCTCTTCATGATGAAGAATCTTGCGAGCTTTTCTATGACGGTACCACAATTCATACAAGCAGCTCTAACCTTAATTCTGTGTATGCATCATTACAAAAGTCTGTTGACATCTTAAGTGAATGGTGCAGTTTGAATCATATGTCACTAAACCCTATTAAGTCATGCTCATAACAACCTGTCAAAGAAGCAAAATATAAAAGTCCTCTTCTGTTGTTATTAACAATGTATGAACTGAAGAAGTAGACAACTACTGTGTTCTACACATAATAATAGACTACAGTCTTTCAGGAACTGCTCACATCAAACCATCATGCAAAACGGTATCCTGACAAATATATAGGTTATGCAGGATTAAGCACTTTTGGGATTATCATACCAGAAAATTAGTCCTGAATGCATATATATTTTCTTCAGTCAGTTACTGTTTGACTCAATTTGACCTGGCCAGCGCAAATTCAATGAAACCTTTAATCAGTACATGTAAATGTGCCCCTAAAGCAGTTCTCCTAATGTCCTTGAGTCTAAGAGAACCAGCTTGGAGCTCTACCATTGAATGGTATGTTAGCTATCAATAAAGGAATGTTCATGCAAAAAAGATTGTATCTGGATTAGCCCCACAATGTTCATACAAAAAAGATTGTATCTGGATTTGCCCCACAAACGATTAAATCCAATTGTAACATGAATTTCAGAAATTCTAGGGGCTAGGGCCAGATAGAAAGAAAAGCATCTTCTTGCTTATCAGTAACTCTTGGAAATAAAGATTATCAATAAATCAGTCAATCACCTGAGCTCTCTCTCTCTCTCTCTCTCTCTCTCTCTCTCTCTCTCTCTCTCTCTCTCTCCAGACAGGGTCCAGATGTTACTGATATGAACTGGGTCTCAATAGTATTATGCCCTTGAATGATACTGGGCACTAACGCTACTGTCAGGCCTAATTTTACTGCCCCTAACGGGATGACGTGTGCAAAACAGCATAACTGGCATCAAACATTACCAGGCTGCTGGACTTCTGTCATCAACAGCGGAAAGGAAAACACGGATGCTGTCGATTGAGCCAATGAGTGTTCGGTGAATCGATCGGGCTGTAAGTCCGACAGGAGTGATGCAGACGACAAATTAGAAAGCAAGAAGCATAACTCTAATCATTTCCGAAGGAGTGTCTTGTTCTCAAGACATTCACAAAATGTGATATATTCTTTACAATCGTAGGAAGTAAACGTATTTGCATTATTTGTCAATTAAAAAGCAAGTATTAGTTTTTCAGAGCAGAAAAGATATGTTTTTGGAACATATGAAAACTGAATCACTTTTGTAAATAATAGTAACATAATTACCCCCTCAAGTCGTACAATCATGGCAGAAGGTGGAGGGGAGGAGGACCAGATCAACCCATTTTCTTTTAAAACGTACGTCAAAAACAAAACGCGACAGCCAGAAGAACAAGATGTCGACACAGATGACATATTTGCCATTACAGGAACAGCAGCTTCAGGTCGTAAGAAAGAAAAGCAATCTCTAGTTGTCGCAGAAGATGATGGTAAGGAAATGACCAAACTTTGATCAATATTTTCACTTTCGTCTTTGTGTTGGTTAGATGTAGTCCATGATCATAAACTTGTTGTCGAGTTTACCGTAGCCTGTGACCATGTATATGATGATACAACGTAGTGGTGGTAGTGAAAGTTTAAGGGGTCGTCTTCTCGTTGAAATAATGTTCTCTGTCGATTTGCTTTGTCTGGTAATTTCTGCCACGGGGAGGAAATTTTGAAAAGTGCAAAGTCCTAGTACAGAAGCACCCCCCCCCCTCCCCCCCCGCCCCTGGTCTCACTGTTGACATTATTGATTGATGCTTTTACGGAGAGAATGGTTTCTCTTTGTGAGACCACCAAACACATTTCCTTATTAATGTCAGTGAAACAGACTGTGGGTTACCATAAAAACCAAAGAGGCAAAATTGTTACATTTGAACTTGAACTGTACGATGTTTGAGGTCTTCAATGAAGTCCTGTTTATCGGTCCGTGTGGGTTACACGGCTAGTATACTAAAAACATGTGTGGCTTATTGGCAAGACGGATTGTACTGGTCGGGTTTCTTCTTCCAGCAAGCATCCAGCCTACTCTTGAAAGCTTCTACAGAAGGTGCCAGGACCACTTTGTCTGGGAGACTGTTCCATGTTTTTGGTGATTCTTTCACTGAAGAAGTGTTTCCTGGTATTGCACAGAGCAATGTGTACAGTAACACAGATCTTATGCACAATACAAAACAGACAAATAGATTTTTGACAGTTATTTCTTCTTCAGACAAAAATGCACAAAACAATGTTTCCTGGATAGCAGTCAGCATGAAAATGGAGAATTCTCATGCTGACAGCCATCAGGGTAGTAGTGTTTTGACTTTTGTACATTTTTGTGTGCCGTTTTTAATGTCTGAAAAAGACTTCTTTCTCATGCTGAATGCTATCATTGTGTTGTGCATGTTTGTCTGCTGTTTGTTTTATCTGTAGAAAACATAATTGTAAAAAATGTGTTTGTTTTGTATAACATCTGCATTACCTTATTTTTTGTTTTGTGTACATTTTACTGCATATGTGCATTTGACCTTTTTTTTATATTAATTTATTTCTTTTTCCCTCATTGTCCCTAGAACGTTCAGGTCTATCAAAGCATTTGAAACTGCTTTATCATAAAGATAAACTTTGTTCAAAATAATTAATACACACTCACATTAGTAACAATAATCCTGCATTTTACTATGAAAATTATGCCTGTGAACTGGAATGCACAAATGTGAAGCGAGACTGGGATATTAGTTGACAAAAAATGAAAAATAATGTTTTTTTAACAGCATGTTGTTACGACAACCATGATAAAAGAACTAATAAAAACATCAAGAATGGTTATGTAAATATCATATTGAATTTAAAATGAGAAATAAATCTCCAGTAGAACCAGTAAACTCTCATAGAAAATGTGCAGAGAAGATGTACTTAAGTTTTCCCATACATCATGGGGGTGTTTATTGCCTTGTGACTCATGCAGTAAGGCAACTTCATGAAATGTAATGCAATTTTAATATAGCATGTATATATATAGATATTTGATATCCACTGAAAACTTTTTTTTTTATTTACATAAGCAAGTAAACAAACGATAAATGTCAGTGTATGTTGTGGGTGTGAGCACACCAATACCAAAAAACAAAGCTTAGGAGCCATACGTAAGGGGTACAGGATCTCTCATGCTTGTTTTAGAGAGACTGTCTCTCACTGTGTGCCTGCTACATGTGACACTGACAGAAATGAATTATTGGAAGTCTCTGTACATCGTGGGTTTGACTTTGAGCACATACCCACATTCACATCACAAAGAACAAATCTTGCTTGCCATATGTTGTGAGTCTGGGACCATGCTTGATAGGAGTGGCATAGCTGTCAGTCTGAGTCTCACTGGTCTTTGGATAGAAATTCATTATTTCCTGTAGCTTAGTACCAGTGCTCTGCCTGCCTTTTTTTTTTTTTTTACTGACATCACATTGTTTTGGATCTTACCCCTCAACTTTATTGTGTTTTAGTACTTTTACAAGTTATTTTGTGCATCACATGCTACATAGCTACTTCAAAAAGCAAGATGTATGTTGCATTAGATTAAGGAATCAGTTTTGTACAATGTTAATTGATTCGTGTTTTTTTTTTTGTGTGTGTGTGGAAAGACGGATCACATGACAAACTCATCTACTTTTATTATTCTGCTGGTCGGATGAGCATCTTTTAGGGCATGAGCAGGTTATGCATACAGAGAATAAATGTCTTCGTCATGTAACCTGTTCTTCACTCTCCCAGTATCAAAACCCCCAGTATCAGTCAAGGTGTTGTTGCAAACATGAGAAAGAATGAGCATTAATCATTAACATTTAAAAAAAGTTATTTCCAATCCTAACTCAAATTATTTCACTTAAGCATAGACTGTTTATACTTGTAAGAAATGACAAAGATGTATTTGAGTTGTTTATCTGTTGGTTATTGAGCAAACCAGGAGTTAATAGGCCCCATACTTTCAACTCGCACTACCCTTCAAACATGATTTCTCTCCATTGTTTTCTGTCCAACAAAGAATGAGTTTGAATAGAAAACATTGGAAACATTTAATAAGTGGTAATGCAGCGTACAGATTTGCATATTTCAGTCGATTCAACATCAGAATGTGATGGAAGCTCTATCTTTCTACAGGAAATATTGTGTATCGTGTGTTTTTGAAGAGGGAAGGCCCTTAAACTCCAGGGTTGCCAGGTTTTGTCTCAATGATTCCTTTTTTTTCTCTGTCTCTTAGAGGAATTGGTGCAGTCGGTGCAGTCAGTGAAGACCAAGAAGAAGGGAAACAAGGAAAACCCATTTTCCTTCAAGAAGTTTCTCGGTCAGAGCAGTCAGAAAGACGGTCAGTCTTCCCAGCGAAGACCTCTCGCCCAAGACATCAGGACAAATGGACCATCACCCGCTGACCTGTCAGCGTCTGGTCGCAGCTCTGGTGCCTCCACATCTCCCCACCTAGCCTCCAGCTCTCCCCAGCATGCGGTGGCAGCACCCCCAGACTTGGCGTCTCATCTCCCTGATTTCATCCAGAACCACTTCAGCGACGAATCGCTGCAGCAGGACCATGAGCGGCGGCAGTTGCCAGACTTTACGCTGGAGAGCGTGTTGCAGCGGAACAGTGAGAGGGAGGTGAACTCCAGGTCCCTGTTCAGAGCGGGGAGGGAGGAGGGGGCCGCAGACAGCACGTTCTCTGACGAGGAGGAAGAGGGGGTTCAGCGGGGCAGGCAGCTGAGTTTGCCTGACTTCCTGGTGGACAGTGCCGTGCCAGGGACACAGGGGGGAGGAGGGGACGAGTGCAACATTGTCGCTGGTGCCAGGGGGCAGGGAGGGTCATCCAGATCTCATTTGCCAGAGTTACCCCTCTTGGTGATTGCGCCACTGGCGGCAGTGCACCAAATGGTGTTAATCCTATTCCTGGTGATAACGTGTTGAAACAGGTACCATCTTTAATATAAATGGTGTGTGTGTGTGTGTAGTGTGTGTGTGTGTTTGTGTGTGTGTGTGCAAGCAGGCTTTTTTGTTTTCCATAGTGAAGTTTATGGTTTTAAAAAAAGCTTTGAGAGTTGTTTTTTTTTAATTGACTATTACATAATTTTAAACAATCACTACAATGCTAATGCCAATAGCATCATACCATTTTTTTTTTTTTTTAACAAGAATAATGGAATCATGCAAAGAATGCATTGATTTTGTGTTACTGAGTCATAGTGGTTCAAGTTTTTAAGTTATTGGTTTGACTAGTTTTTATATGTGAAGAAGAAGAAACAAATCCATACAGTGAAATTGTGTTACAGCTTTGTAAACAAAGAGAGAGAGAAGGACTTTGGTCTGACAATGCAGGCTGCCTGTTGTGTTTGTGTGTTGCAGCTCCAAGAAGAAAACCGTCAGCTGAAAGCGACTCTGACAGAGATGCGGCACAGAGCAAGGGGTGAAGAGACCAGGTGGGTGTGGTTGGTCTGATGTTGACAGTGTTGCTTTTGCTGTTGTGGCTTTCATTTGCAGTGTGCTGGTTGTTCCTGACAATGAGCAGAATCAACCTCTCTTCTCTTGTGATTGCTTCAGTCTCATGCAGACTTGAAAGAGCATTCAGCCTCAGTCATTGTAGTCAACTCCTGGTTAGTTTAACTCAATCAAGTCACAGCCAAAATGGACGATTTTGTCCCTCAGATCACACGATTTTTGGCAATTTTCAAAAAATCATAAAAAACCAACCACTTCACCTAGGAGCATGAAACATACACCATTGGATAGAAAAAAAACAATACATTTATCAAAAATGCTTACCTTCAGTGAGGAATCTACACAGTTCACATGATGTAAGTAATCCAAAATGATACACATGTGCAGAAAAACAAAAACTTTTTGTGCACACTGTAATCCACTTCTTCATGCTCTCTGTCCTCCCACACAAGTTCAGTTATACTTCTGAGCACTTGGTATGACCTACAGAGAATAGTATATTTATGACAACTGCATAAAACACAAGAATTTGACCACAAAATGCTTGATCCACTCAAAATTGTGTGTTTGTGTTCAAAATCGTGTGATCGCGGGAACTGAGAGTAGGACAATTCAAATCCGTATAAAACTACTACAGAATACACGAAGATTGGCCTAAGGGAAGCAACTGCAAAAAAACCCCCCAAAGCTGTCCATGAAACAAGATTTATTGCCCTTTAATAAAAGGTGGTATGATTTTAAATTCGTCAAACTCTGTCAGAAGTATACGTCCGAAACGCCTTCAAGCGATGTGAACAGTGTCGGAAACCTGCTTCCGACAAGACTCTGAGTTAATCAGGATAAGGGCGCTCATAATAGGAGGAAGGCCGGGATTTTTATCGTCACAGAAGATCGTAGATTTTTTTTTTTTCTCTAAAAGTTGTGCATTTACTGCATTCTCAGTGAAATACTTATTTTATCAGGAGTGGTTTTGATGATTGCTTTTGGGATTATACTGCATGATTGAAACAGTCTACACATGTGTGTTCGTAAGAAAACAAACAAATATACAACACAGTAGAAGAGGTCGTACCTCATTTGTTTGTAATGTGAACACTACTTAAATTTAGAAAGAGTGCAAGCTTTTGGAAAATAAGGGGAGAGTGTATTCTTACCTCAAGTTGCTTCCATGTGTGTGAAGATTGCTAAGAGGGCTTGTATTTTAATGTTTCAAAACAGTGACTGAGGGCAGAAAATGAAGCCAAATTTGAAAAGAGAGGGGTTGGTTACCGCCAAGGACACAGACAAACAAGAGTGTCTAGTCCTGTACTCTTGTTTGTCAGTGTCCTTGTCGGTAACTAACCCTCTCTTTTCAAATTCTATTTTAATGACAAAAAGTGATCTGAAAGCTGCTTGATGAAAACCTTGAAATGGCATAGAATTTCTTTGCCAGTCTACATAGATCAGTAACCTAATGCAACATCTATGAACCAGTTACCTCAGGTTGAAAATTTTACTATAGACTTGAGAATTGACTCCCCTTGCCCAACTTCTTTAAGATGAAATTCGCATCTAAGAAATGCTGTTGTATATCTGTCGCTGTAGTCCATATCATTATGACTTTTTTTTTTCAACTGTTTCTTTGCTTTAATCTTGCCTGAAGAAGACCTAAGAGGTCGAAACGCGTCGTGTTTTGTCTTGTGACTCGTGTGTCCACGTTTCTCTTGGCGGTTCGCTAACATTTATTTAAGATTTGTTTAGATTTCTGCCTGCAGTCATCTCACTTCGCAACTAGACCCATTAACAAGGATTAGTTTTGATGTAGTTTTGGCTAATTGCAGAATTTCAGTGTCATATTGGACTATGACCATTTCTTTAATATAATAACATTCTCAGAATGAAACCAGTGGACACAGACAACCTGTGGACACAGACAAGCCGATAATATCATCACGCTGCGCACCCCCCACCATCGCGCCTATGGATGTCAGCGACGTACCGATCCAGATCCAGATCCAGAACCTCCTTAATGGAGGTGACAAGCAAATCCATTCTGCATATATTTATCATTTACACATAGAAGAAAAAACGTGTATATTCCTGTGACTCGACTATCTTCATTTGATTGCTCTGGGTGTGAGTTTTTTTTTTTTTTTTACCTTTTCTTTTTTTTTTTTTGTTATCAATTTTTGTAGCATCGTTCTGTTTTCTGGTGGCAGGGTGGCAGAGCTGGAGAAGGAGATCGCTCGGCTGCGTAAGAAGGAGGCGGAGGAAACGGCGGTGATGGAGCGGGCCGTGCAGCAGGTGGAGGAGAACCTTGTGGCCACTACGGTCAGTGCATGAGTGTGGGGACACTTGACTGGACAGCACTATAGATGGGGGGGGGGGGGGGGGGGGGGGGGGGGGGGGGGGGGGCAGCACTGTCACTCTTCCCCATGGGCGCAGTTGAGAGCCAGTGGAGAGTTGCCATGCATGATGGTGGCTTTTGTTTTTTCACTGTGGATACACCTGAGCACAACATAGTGGTGCAGGACACAGTCAGTTGATTCTCTGTCTCTATGAATTGACCATTGCCGTGGACGCTTTGGCTTAATTGGTTCGAGTGCCTGCCAGTAAGGTGGAGGTTGTAGGTCCTCATATGCCCGCCCCCTCCTCCCCTTGTTTTTTTTCAGCGTGACTAGCTCAGTCAGTAAAGCAAGGAGCTCTTGAATCCAGGTGTTCAGGGGTTTGAGCTCCACACCGGGCAGTTTTCCCCTGCTTGTTGACCAGCACATGGGCGTAATGCGTATGTCAGGCATATGTTCAGTCTCATCTGCTGGGAGACCTTCTTCCCCTCCCCCCTTCCCCTAACCCCTCTTCTCCCATCTTTGCCTTTTTTTTGTGTCTTTGTTAGTTATGCATCTAGCTGTAACCTCCACACGCTTTTGATCTTGTGATGTGGCAGATGTGGTGTAATGTGTATGGTCTGGTCTGCTTGTTGCAAAATGGATCAGAGTAAGATTCAGCGATTGTTAGTTTTCTGTGAGGATAGACCAGAGCCTCGCAAAGGGATGTTTGTTTTTCTCTGTGGATAGACCAGAGCCTTGCAAAAGGATGTTTGTTTTTCTCTGTGGATAGACCAGAGCCTTGCAAAGGGTTGTTTGTTTTTCTCTGTGGATAGACCAGAGCCTTGCAAAGGGATGTTTGTTTTTCTCTGTGGATAGACCAGAGCCTTGCAAAGGGATGTTTGTTTTTCTTTGTATTTAGACCAGAGCATTACATGGGCTTTTGTTTTTCTCTGTGGATAGACCAGAGCATTACGTGGGCTTTTGTTTTTCTCTGTGGATAGACCAGAGCATTACGTGGGGTTTTGTTTTTCTCTGTGGATAGACCAGAGCATTACGTGGTGGCTTTTGTTTTTCTCTGTGGATAGACCAGAGCATTACGTGGTGGCTTTTGTTTTTCACTTTGGATAAACCAGGGCTTTGCATAGGGGTTTTATGCTTGTATCTGTGGCTTAACCAGAGCACTAATGGTTTACTTTTGTTTTCTTCTGTGGATAGACCAGAACATGACATAGTGGTTTTTGTTTTCCTCTGAATATAGACTGGAGCAACTCATACTGTTTTTTCTTTTTCACTGTGGATAAACCAGAGCAGTACACATGTGGGAAAAAAAAAAGATTTATCAATAGACCAGAGCAGCACATGATGGATTTTGCTTTTCTGAGTGTAGACCAGAACAGTTCATGAGGTTTTGGGGTATTTTTAGGTATATACCAGACGAATACATGGTTATTTTTATTCTCTATGGATAGACCAGACCAGTACATGATGGTTTTAATTTTTTTCCTGTGGACAGACCAGAGCTAGAGTTAAAATAGTTTTGTTTTTCTCTCCAAGGACAGAGCAGAGGAGGACGTAGAGGTTTGGTATTTCTGTGCTTCCAGACCGAGCAGTGCAGGCGGAGACGTTGGTCAGCAAGCTGAAGCAGGATGTGAAGAGTCTTCAGACGCAGGTGAAAACTCTGACGGCGGAGAACCAGGCCCTGCAGTCAGGGGACAAGGGATGGTCCGACATCAGGGAGCGCACCACCTACGCCTCCCAGCAATTGGCCACTGCTGCAGTCACTGCCGAAACTAACCTCAAGTGAGTCTGTCAGTCAGTCGGTCACAATCATAGCCAGGAACAGAACAGAAGTGAAGGGGAAAAAAGCTTCTTAACCCGTTCACTGCTTGAAAATGTTACAAACAAAGGCTTTCCCAGTGCCAGGGAAATCTAATGATTTGGGGGTAATAATTAACAAAAAATTCTAGCTCAGAAACCACAAAAGATATAACAATGAAATATATATGATTTTTGAAGGAAATTGAATGAAGATTTTGAATCTGGGCTTCTTTTGTTTTAATTTTGATAATAAAAAAATATTTAGGCATTTAGATTTGGATAGACTTTTTTTGCACGATCAAAAACATATGTATTTACCACTACAGCTTCACATCCAAAAAAGAACACAAAGCAAAAAAGTTGAAAATAAAGTTTGTATTGTCACACTACACATGTAAATGAAAGTAAAACAGTTTAGAAGTCTATCAAGACGCTCACACTCTATGCAGACAGGTCAGTCCATGACCACGCCCCCCTCTCCCCACCACGCCCCCTTGCTGGACTTCAACCCTCTCTTTCACTCCTCCTCTTCTCCTACCTTTCCCTCTGCCCCGTGTCACGCCGCGAGCAGGCCACGCTCCCCTCTCGCGCTGACTATCACATCACTGGCCACTGGCACGCAGTGCAGAGTACACACTAGGCGAGCTCGTTCGACGCTGGCAAACCAGTCAGCTGAACACACTCTGAGGTCACACAGCCTGACACAATAACTGACGAATACGGTCGGCAATTCCATCACAATCATCATCTCACCTTCATGCTCGAGTAAGTCGTTGAATAAATGATTATTGTCTTTGTCAAAAATGATTAGCAGAGCCTGCTCAGCTGTGTAAATACGTTGATTTGGTTGCTACGCTTGTCGAAGGTTGCGCCGCCATCTTTGCAAGCGAGACGAAGTGCTGGCTGGTCATCCAGTCAGTGATGAGAATAAATGGGCTTTCCCCTCACGTGTGGTCATTTGCATATCATTTTAATACTACAGACATATAAGGCTTACTACGCACACTCTATTTAAGTCCGTTAATAGAAATAGTAACGAATGAAAATTCAAGAAAAATGCATAACGTCAGTGGACGGCCCATAGGCACTGGGAAAGCATTTTTACTTCGGCGTCAGCTGACGGCTTATAGTCACTCTTCGGGTTAAATGAATACCTTTGTATATCACAATTAAGAAGGCAGAGTCAAGTTTTGTTTCCTAAAAATGGTTTTCCAGCTTGAAAAAAAAAAAAAAAGAAAAGGAAAAAAAAGTTACAGGAACTGAACTCAAATAAAGCGAAAGGACCTGATTCGATATCCCTAGAATACTAAAGGAAGTGAGCAAAGAAGCTGCAAAGCCACTTTGTATATCATTTGATAAGTCCTTAGAATCAGATGAGTTACCAAAAGATTGGAAACAGCCGATGTTAAAGCTTTGTTAAAGAAAGGAAGTAGGAGTGATGCTGAGAACTGTAGACCTGTAAGTTTAACTTGTATTGTTTGTAAAGTACTAGAATCACTAGTAAGAGACGGTATTATTTCTCACTTTGAAAGTAATAAACTTTATGCACAATGTCAACATGGATTTAGAGGGGAAAGGTTCTGTGTAACCCAATTATTAGAAGTTGTGGAGGATTTCACCAATATGATGGGGACACCTTTGATATCGTGTATTTGGATTTTCGAAAAGCTTTTGATTCTGTACCTCACGAAAGACTGCTCATAAAATTAGCATCTTATAGCATTATAAGAAATACACTCAAATGGATTCAAAATGTTTTATATGATTGAAAGCAGAGGGTAAGAGTAGGAAATGCTGAATTAGAAGAAACAAAAGTAAAAAGCGGAATCCCACAGGGTAGTGTATTGGGTCCAATCCTGTTTACAGTATTTATTAATGACTTACCTAATTCACTACACTGTGCTTGCAACATTTTTGCTGACGATACAAAACTATATGACGGGGTTGCCAATGGTAGTTTATTTCAACAGGATTTGCTAGTACTACAGAACTGGTCAGACACTTGGAATTTATATTTTAATGTTTCAAAATGTCACATTATGCATGTTCTTAGAAGAATGTTAGACGTGAGTATTTCATGAAAATAGGAAATGATGTACAGAAGATTAGTGTGTGTGAAACCGAAAAAGATTCGGGGGTTACATTTGACGGTGAACTTCCCTTTGAGCCGCACATCAAAAGAGTAGTGGATAAGGCTAATCAGTTGATAGGAATTATTAAAAGAACATTTTCATACATGGATAAACATACATTTTTAATGTTATATAAGGCTTTTGTTAGACCTCATTTAGAATATGCAAATGTTGTTTGGAATCCTTATTTAACAAGACAGTCAAAAATGATGGAGAATGTACAAAGAAGGGCAACTAGGTTACTTAATAGAATGTAAAAATATGAGTTACGAAGAAAGGCTTAAGTTCTTAAAACTTCACTCTCTGAAAGGTAGGAGGGTTTGGGGGGATTTAATACAGGTGTACAAAATAATGAATGGGATGGATAATTTATTAGTTAAAACGTTTTTTTTTTAATTTCCACAAGCTAGTATAACAAGAATTCAGAACGTAAAATCTTTGTTAAACAAAGAAATACTAACAAAAGAGCTTTTTGTTTTTCTAACAGAGTTGTAAAATTGTGGAATGCAATTCCTTTTGAAATTAAGTTTACTAACAACGTTAACAAATTCAAAAATTTCCTGGACTGTGACTCACAACTCAAAATTTTATTTCAGGAAATTGACTGAAGCATATTTGCTCAAAGTATGAATAATAAGGCATGCTTTTCAGACCCCCAAAAAAGCTAAACACATGAAAGATGGGGCGTGAAAAGGCCAAAAGGCCTAGGCTTCGAGCCAGCCCTCAACTACTACTACTACTATTGGTCAGATTGGTTGTTTCTGTGCTTTTACCACTAAAAAGATGTTAAAAGGCTCACTGAAATTGAAAGAAGGAAAAAGTGAAGAGCAAAATCAGTTCCCATCATGGCCCATGGCGGATGGAGTGTAAACATGGATGCTTACTGGTGGCTGGAACATGAGCCATGATCTGTCACAACACACACACTTGCCCTTTCTGTCCAGAGACTGGGAGTGTTCAGGAGTGGCTGGAACATGAGCCATGATCTGTCACAACACACACACTTGCCCTTTCTGTCCAGAGACTGGGAGTGTTCAGGAGTGGCTGGAACATGAGCCATGATCTGTCACAACACACACACTTGCCCTTTCTGTCCAGAGACTGGGAGTGTTCAGGAGTGGCTGGAACATGAGCCATGATCTGTCACAACACACACACTTGCCCTTTCTGTCCAGAGACTGGGAGTGTTCAGGAGTGGCTGGAACATGAGCCATGATCTGTCACAACACACACACTTGCCCTTTCTGTCCAGAGACTGGGAGTGTTCAGGAGTGGCTGGAACATGAGCCATGATCTGTCACAACACACACACTTGCCCTTTCTGTCCAGAGACTGGGAGTGTTCAGGAGTGGCTGGAACATGAGCCATGATCTGTCACAACACACACACTTGCCCTTTCTGTCCAGAGACTGGGAGTGTTCAGGAGTGGCTGTAACAATACTAACATGAGCCATGATCTGTCACAACACACACACTTGCCCTTTCTGTCCAGAGACTGGGAGTGTTCAGGAGTGGCTGTAACAATACTAACATGAGCCATGATCTGTCACAACACACACACTTGCCCTTTCTGTCCAGAGACTGGGAGTGTTCAGGAGTGGCTGGAACATGAGCCATGATCTGTCACAACACACACACTTGCCCTTTCTGTCCAGAGACTGGGAGTGTTCAGGAGTGGCTGTAACAATACTAACATGAGCCATGATCTGTCACAACACACACACTTGCCCTTTCTGTCCAGAGACTGGGAGTGTTCAGGAGTGGCTGGAACATGAGCCATGATCTATCACAACACACACACTTGCCCTTTCTGTCCAGAGACTGGGAGTGTTCAGGAGTGGCTGGAACATGAGCCATGATCTGTCACAACACACACACTTGCCCTTTCTGTCCAGAGACTGGGAGTGTTCAGGAGTGGCTGGAACATGAGCCATGATCTGTCACAACACACACACTTGCCCTTTTGTCCAGAGACTGGGAGTGTTCAGGAGTGGCTGTAACAATACTAACATGAGCCATGATCTATCACAACACACACACTTGCCCTTTCTGTCCAGAGACTGGGAGTGTTCAGGAGTGGCTGTAACAATACTAACATGAGCCATGATCTATCACAACACACACACTTGCCCTTTCTGTCCAGAGACTGGGAGTGTTCAGGAGTGGCTGTAACAATACTAACATGAGCCATGATCTGTCACAACACACACACTTGCCCTTTCTGTCCAGAGACTGGGAGTGTTCAGGAGTGGCTGTAACAATACTAACATGAGCCATGATCTGTCACAACACACACACTTGCCCTTTCTGTCCAGAGACTGGGAGTGTTCAGGAGTGGCTGGAACATGAGCCATGATCTATCACAACACACACACTTGCCCTTTCTGTCCAGAGACTGGGAGTGTTCAGGAGTGGCTGGAACATGAGCCATGATCTATCACAACACACACACTTGCCCTTTCTGTCCAGAGACTGGGAGTGTTCAGGAGTGGCTGGAACATGAGCCATGATCTATCACAACACACACACTTGCCCTTTCTGTCCAGAGACTGGGAGTGTTCAGGAGTGGCTGCTGCCAGTGTAAGCAGGCTGGCAACAAGGGTAGCACAGCAGTAGCCTGGCTCAAAAGCTGCCAACTTGGACTCTGTGGTCACTGCATTTCCACTTTACTGTAACCCTCTTGCATATTCTTCTGCCATTTTGACTATCTGGGAACTGTTCAGTGCATTCACTCTGGCAATAGCTGGCCTACAGTGTATGAAGTGAGGGAGGGATTTTCCCTTTGGCGGTAGGCCAGGATTTGCGCATGTCTCCCTGAATACAACCTTCCCACAAAAGTTTGGACAAACCCGTGAAATGTTGATAACAAGTTTGACATCTCTCTCTGGTTTTATTCACATGAATATGGCGCCATTATTCTTACAGATGTTTTTGCAGTAGAAAAAAGAAATTAATGGAGACTAGTTGTTTTTTTTTTAATTGACATGGATGGAGATTTGTGAGATTGAAATTGGAAGTTTTTTGTAACAAATAGAACAATTTTGAAAGTTAAAATGCAGTGGCAGATTGGTGAATAAAATGAGTTGATTAAAAAGATAACGAGATAGTGATTGCAAAGATAACATGGCACACATGGTACAACAGATGAGGAAGACTTTTAGCGGCAGGGGTAAATTTGGACAGTTAACAGACCCCCTTCACACTCCGACACAATGCAAAATCATCGGCTTTTAATATTGATGTTTTGATTAAATATACTGAAAACATATAAGGGGTTGAAAAATGCATGGTGATGGTAATTACAGATGAATTTGCATTTTTGACTGAAAACTAAAAAACGGTATAAGTGGAAGGTGGTGGTGGTGGTGGTCTACTTCAGGAAAAGTGTCATGGCTCTTCTCCTGTGCCTTTTATTTTGCTGCTGGTTGTCGATTGCATTGTACTTCAGTGTTGTCGCTTTCTGCTACGGTAGCAAAAGCTACAGTACATAGTACTTTTGTAGTATTCTATATCAAGTCCTGGTCACACAGGTTATTATAGTTTCTGTCACACTGCAGTAGCCTGTATTTGTTTCCTGCTATCGGTATTTTGTGCAGTGTGTTTAAAGTATACCACTCTGGATTTTGTGCTCGAGTTGTTACATTTCTCCTGTTGTGGTTTCTGTTTGCAATATTTAAAAAGTCTGTCTGTAATTCTGTGTATTTTGTGTGTGGTGTATGTGGGCATGTGCGATGATTTATGCATGCATTTGTGTGTCTGTATTGTGTGCACCCTTTAGTAATGGCTTTCTGTGTTGGTTTTGATACTGTGGTGCCTATTCACAAAGCCCCCTGAAAGCTTTCCAGATAAATGGCTGTGTTGATTGGAAGATCAGTCTGGTACAAACAGAGAGAACAGTGTTCCGGAAAAGTTGTGTGCGAGAATGGGGTATCTTTTGGGGTGGGGCGATGGCACTTTGTTACTAGGTTTCATAGCATGCTGAACTGAGCGTGTGGACTGTTGGTGCAGGGAATTGCTGAGCGGCGTGGAGAAGCTGAAGGTGCTGGGACAGGTGCTCAGTTCGCTGGAGAAAGTGACAGATGTCGAGGATTCACCTTCACCCGATGACAAATCGTCGCCAAAATCATCACCGAAATCATCGCCTGTATGACTCCTATGACAATATGGAATGTTAATGGACAGCATGATTTTAATTTATGAACTGAGAAAGGCTGAAATGTTTGCTGGCTGAGGGAGAATGCGAGCTGTTGTTGGGTTTTGCAAGACAAAAATGGCCCGGAAGTCTATACAGTCTCTCACTGATGTGTACAGCGTGCATCTGCTATGGTGCACTGCGCTGCTGCTGGATGTTTGGCATAGGCTGGCCATGCACACAAACCTGGTACTACCTTGTGTGTTCCCTCATGGGCAAGTGATTGGGAACCAAACTGTGGATTGTGTGGTCTATCGGCATTCATTCTTCATTTTAGTATGTGTGTGTGTGTGTGCATGCGAGCATGCATGTGTGTGCACAGTCCCTCTATGCGTCGCGTACCCAGACTACACAACTGGCCAAAAAAAAAAAAAAAAGGGCAGGCAGGCACAGTGAGAATGACTGCACTATGCTCACTGTATCCCCCAGTGGTCAGGCAGTGGAAATCACTTTCCCAGACTAAGTGTCTGCAACTTCCCTGGGACATCTCCACGTTTGTCATCACTCAGTACTGCACGAGACCCTGTCAGTGGATGTGTCGGATCTTTTGAGCCAAATGGACACCGGTTGTGGTATCACTTTAGGCACACAGATGTGCATTTTGATGTGGTGTTTACAGCCCTTAGCCTCCACCCACCCCTCCTCTGTGGTGAAAGCATTGCCATGGCCAGTTGATGATCCAGCCACTGGCCACACCTCAGAGAACTTCAAAGTATGCAAGTTTGAATGAATGTTTGGCAGCGTGTGTATTTACATCGTAAGTGAGCCGCGCCGTTTGGGGACTTTGGCTTTTTTTTCTTTTAATGTCAAATTGAGTCTTTAATGAATATGTATGAGAAATCTACTATGAGTATGTACATGTACTCTGTTCATGAGCCCAAGCTCCATCTAACTTGCAGTCAAGTTTCAGTTTGTTAGTTGCCGTACAAGCCTTTTCCCATCATTCAGTTTGACCCCATCTGAGCCAGTCTTCCTGTTCCATCCTTTTGGTGATGTAAGGTTCACTTGCTTGCTATCATTGAACTTAAAAAAAAAATTGGTTAAGAAAAATTCCGTGCTCATCTGCAGTCTTTCGTGTTCTCTCTTTCAGTATGACTGAGCTGTGCAGAATAACCTGGCATGCAAAATAATGCGAGAAACTAAATTATGTGATGTCAAAAAAGCTTTTGGTAAAGGGCAAGTATGTACGTGATACTCTTTTGAACAGACCTTTATATTCCTTTTTTTTGTTTAAGATTTTTTTTTCCCCTGTCATCTTTGTTACCCCCACCCGTACTCCCTTATCCCACAGTGGCATTAAGCCACCACCGGTCATTTTGGCTCCCCCATACATAGCCGCACCCAAGTCATATTGTTGCAGCCTCGGTCTCACATCCACAGGGAGCAGTCATGCCAGATCCTCATGTGGCAGTGTATCAAAGAAGACACTGTTCTGCTGCCTTTGAAAGGCCAGCTAATGTTGGTTGTGGTCTCAAATTTTTCAAGTTACGCTTTATTTGTGAATAAAGATTGCAGTTTCAGCTATCCCTTGTTAATAAAACTGAGCTTTTTATAGGTGGAAATGAAAATGGAGTCATGAAAATATACATTCAGTGTTTTTGTTGTTGTTGTTGTTGTTTTTTGCATTTTTAAAAACGGATGATTTCCCCCAACCAGACAGTCCAGAACTACAGTGGACTTCCATGAGGAAACCAAACCATACAAGACAGTATTTGTTCAAAGTTATTTGCCCCCAGGTCCCACAGAGAAATCTGATTTTCTCCCATCTCTTTCACATTACTGTGCAGCTTAAACTTGTGCCACTGTTGTGGTTAATTTTCAGGCACAGTGTCTTGAAATTTTTTTTTTTTTTCCTTTTTGATTATTTCATCAACTGAAGGAAAATCTGCATGAACCCTTGATTGGCATCAGTTGCTCTTCTGATCATTTTGATGAGTATACCATGCTCACACATGTATGTTGGATAAAAAAAAAAAGGAGAGGGCGGCATTTTGTATATTCTGCTCAGGTTTACCTTCATTTTACTCCAAAATTAGAAATTTTACAAGAATTTTGATGTGTCATGGTTCTTGGAAAGTTGTTTTACATCCCCATGCTTCCTACCCTCATTTTGTGTTGTTATAAATTCAGACAGCTCTCATTCCGGATTATTCTGGGCATGGGTTGGGTGGGAAGTGTTGATCTACTCCAATGATAGCCATCACCTGCATAGAATGTTATGTATCAACCCATTCAAGTCAACAGTATTCTCATATTATACTTAATGGTGCAATAATCAATTCATTGTAAAATTAAGTTTGGGATTCCCAAATCCCAGGTTGCAGTCTGCATTCATAGTTATGAATGGAAATTGTTGTTTTCAGCACAATAATTGTTAATTTGAAAAATGGAAACAGCATATGTAGAATGAGACACATTGTGTAAATGAATATGTTGATGGAAACAAAATACTCCGGGGACGGTAGCTTGTTGTTGTTTTTTTTACAGTTAAAAAAGTGTCTTTTGAAATTAGTCTTGGGAAAAAAATGCATTGCTTTGTTTAGATTTTGAAGAAAAAGAAAGTCTCAAGTGAAATTTAAAATTTTGTGTTTTGTTTTTAACAGGGAATTTATTTTCAGGAAAGGATGATTATTAAACATCAGACCATCTGAATACCATGACTATTTTTGTCCAAAGTGATGACATTCCATTTGTGTTATGTGATGAGGTTGTCGATGTGTGTGCAGCTTGACCTAAAAGAAAAAAAGGAGGAAGACAAATAGTAGCATAGTTTTTGTTTGTTTTTTCTTTTCATAGACTAGTAACTAAGAGAAGATTTGTTGTTTTATCAGAAAAAAACCCGATCTTTGTCAAAAAATATTATGTTACCTTTGCAGCTTTGAGGAGGGTCAATACCGAATTACATGACCAAATTATTACAATGCAAGCCCATCAGGAGAAGAGGAAGAACCAGAACATGTATGTATGTACATACTACTTATGTAAATGTTTACCCTTTCACATGTTCCTGAAATTTGGCATATTGATCAATGGAATGTGCAAGCAATTTTGAACTGTGTTCAACAACAACCTGAAAAAGAACACCGGCATTGTGTACTGTTCACTCAGCCCCAATAAACCTGCTGTTTGATGCCATCTGCTGAAAAACATGTCCTTTGTTCTGCTGGTTGTTTTCCTGTCTCTTGGGCATCTGTTAACACTGGCTGCACAGTAATGTTCCATTCCTAACATGGAGCATTCATCGTGGGTGCAGGACATAAAGGGCAACAGAATTTGAGACGGACTTTTCAATGCTGATTGATGATGAGGATAAGGAAGATGATGATACGCATTTCATTCTTGTCTGAGACTGCATGACAATGCCATACTCTACGTTTACTTCCATGATATATCCCAGTGTCGATGGAGTCCAAGAGATACAGACACCTGCAGTGTTGCTTCTGAATTTTGAGCAGCACTCTCAAAGATGATCTGTTTAGTGGATGTAACTCGGTTGTGTGGTCCCATTCTTTCCAGTTTGCCCCATAGCAAAATCAGTTTTGGATAGGAGCTGGTCGGGGCAGAAAAATCCCAGAAATAGTGGCTCTGATGTGAACTGAACCCTCGACCAGCCAGCCATGAGTCTGCAATGCTTACCGCTCTGCCATGGCGGCTGGTATGGCTAATGCATTTGAAGGTCATACCAGCACAGTTTGCACTGGAGGAAGAACCATCATAAACTGTTGATTTGAAGGTGAGGTTAATGGCCTGGCAGGCAGTAAAGGAGAACTGGCTGAGCTTGTTGAACGAATGGATAAAACATCAAGATAAGGCAGGGAGATCAGCCCTGAGAAAACCAAGTTGATGGCAAGCCGCAACACTTCCATCAACACTGAGAGAGTAAGAGGGAGAAGCCTTTCAAGCATGTGTCAACCAGTACAGTTTGCCAGTATATCCACAGGAAAGGGTGTTGTTTTTTTTTTCTATAAGACCTTAAATTAGCTTGTAGTAAAAAAAAAAAAAAAAAAAAATCTGTCAGAAATTTCATAACTTGCAAGTTGGAAGCTTGTGCCAACATTCTCAGCTTGCTGGCATGCATCACCACTAACAGAATCAACCAACTTGAATTCTGTCTCTCTCGTAACTGCCGTGTTCACTGCCATTGATGTTATCCACAAATCGAAGGTGTGTGTTGGTTCTTCCTCCAGTGCCGACTGAGCTGACATGATCTTTAAGTGCATCAGTTACTATGTGTTCCAGGACTACGCTATAAAGTGAGGGAGATAGAAAGCAGCTCAAAACAGCTCCAAATGAAGTGTGCAGCCATTCCCCGATAGCACCCTGTGTAAGCACCGCACTAGTCGCTTTAGAGGACAGTTGCTGGATGGTGTTTAATACTATCTAGCCGAGAGCGGCGCATACGGCACAATTCCCTGCTACCGCGCACTTGCGCATGGCGCTCAGTCCCTGCCGACGCGCATATTTCGCCACTTTTTAATTTATTTTTACGGTAGCTAGACAACAACTGACATGTTGTGTTAGGTGTCATAGGAAAGAACAAACACTCAACTAATCGAATATAGTAATTTCGAATCATTTACTTTCAATGTGTAGACACGACTGTGCGTTGAAAAACATGTCTGACAAGTAAAAAAAAATCTTTGTTTACATTCTATTCTGTTCTTTTACAACACCAAATCAGAAGATGAAGGGATGGCTGCATCTTCAAACAATTCACTTTCCTCTTCTCTTTCATAGTTTTCTATCTCTCTATCACTCCCCTCATCACCAGATCCACTTTGTAATATGATTTCAAGCGCTTCATTGAGCGAGAAATTGCTACCACCCCTTCGTCTGACCGACATTTTTTTGCGTGCACTTAGCGGCAAAGCCTGGTGCCGTCAGTTCCTTTGTTTCAAAGCTGCTGGGGTCAGCCAAGTTCATGATAGAGCACTGAAAGTAAGGTCTACAACTCGCTACGACATCCCCAAGACTAGTTGCAGAGCTTATTTCCCTTGGATCATTTTATGGAAAGTGTAGGAATTTTTTATGTCCCAGTCACCCAATAGAGGGTGACACGGCAGAATGTACTGTCTGTCCATCACCTAGCCTTGGGTGACACGGCTCGAGGGAAAGAAATCCTGTCACCTACTATTGGGTGACACGGCTGGTAAAGGTTAAGAGATGAGAACTCTATTGACTTAACATTTTCTGGTATTTTTGAGAAAAATTTTTCTTTCTTCTATCTTATGTGTGTATAGGATTGCTCACATGTGCAAGTGTGTGTACTGTCATGAATTTTTGAGACAGCAATTTTGGGTAAGCCAATAATTCATCTCACACACAAAGACATGCACACTCTGTGCCACAGGCAAACATACACATACACTCACTATGCACATTTGGCATTCAGGTTTATTTTTTAGTCAAAGCATTTGAACTTACCCATCTAAAAAAAAAAAAATTTCAATTTTCAGTCTCAAGTAAAACATTCACCACACTAATCTTGATTATGACAGTTTCTTGATTATGATAGTTTTCTCTCTCTCTCTCTCTCTCTCTCTCTCTCTCACACACACACACACACACACACACTCCCCACTGATTAAAAAGTACATAACAACAAAAAATAAAACAGATGTTAAACTAAAGAAAGAATTCATTAATCATAGATCACTCTATTGAGGTAAAGCCATATTTGATTACATGCACAAATGACTGGATTAAACAAAAAACTAAGCAAAGGATTATCACAATGATTGAAATCAACCGCAAAGCAGACAACCACCATTATACATGTATGAAATTTTCCAGCGTTAGCCACAACAAATGAGGGGCAAAAGACCCAAAAAGCACTTTGTCCATTCAGTATCTCCATCACCCAGCAATTAGTATACAACACCAGGAACAGTAAAAGTAGCACACTGCACTTAACAGTCAGATGAAAACTGCAGAAATCATTCAACACCATGCTTTGCCTTCACTTTCAATTGACAAAAATTCCCAGTACCAATCAATGTGCACACTTACATGCGCACATGTAAACGCATGGTTACATGAACACTTCTAAGCTTGTTAAATAAAACAATACATTATCGAAGATTTGCACATTGATCCGAGGAAAACAATCGTCGTTTAGCTTAGCTGTCTGTAGTGTCATTTCAATTGTATATTCTGAATACAAGAGTAACATTTTTTTAAAATGGCACCGGACTGATTTCCTACAGCACTCCATAATTAGAACATTCCACAGCTTCAAGAACTAGTTAACTCTCTCGCTCTTTTCTGGATCAATATTCCCCCTGTACACAGAGGGTCACCATGTATGATACCATTTTATAATGACATGAACCATTTTACATCACCGACCCGTTTATATCAATGGCCAGATACCATAAACAAAAACTTTATTGTATACTGCCCTAGAGAAACATATTTAAAAAAAAACTATTCTTAAGATAAACAATCCAGGATGCGCGGCCTGATCCTCTCTACCTACTGGCAGCACTACCCCTACTCCCACCCACGTTTTCTGCCTTTTGTTTGTCCCTGGGCTACATTCTATTTTTTGACGAAGTTGGCTTAAAACATGTCCAATAGTTTTGGGGTATTGTTGCTGACAGACAAACAAACAAACGCAGGTGAAAACATCACCTTTTAGAGGGCAGGTACTGATGCTCGGCATTTGACACTTACCTATGAGGCCCCTAACAGTGCACTGCCTGACATCTATCTATGAAATGTTGGCTTTGGGTGTTCACTTGGAAAGTCTTTTGACAGTTTTCTAAATTTGTCATCCAACACCGAGTCTGGAGCATCGTCAGTTCAGCATATATCAAAATATCAAATTAAGCCTAACCCATCAGCATTTAGTGGATCTAAGTGGATCTGATCAATTTCACATAAATTCAGTCTGCAAACTGCTTCATTCTTTATCAGCCTAAGGCACAACGAAATTAAAAACTCAGTTTAAGTATATACTAATTTTCTTACATGTATATTATGAGACCACATGGACGAACATTTCTGTCGAGTTGTAGCCACATCTCTTACATGACACCCAGTCAGCCATTGAGAAACACAGAGGCGCATGGTGGGCTAGCAGGGAGGGATGGCAGGCAGGGGAGGGGGGGGGGGATGGATAGGGGTGGAGGGAGATCATTCTGAAAATAGAACAGGGGAGGGGCAGCCTGCCTAAGAGCACAAAGGTTTTCGTTCCTTGCATGTCTTCAGAAAGAACTGAAGAGTAACCGATTATTTTCTGCCATAAGGCACCCCTGCATACACTACAGCGATATATGCTATACAACGCCTGTAAAGCCAAGAGGCCTCCGGTGCATACAAGATTAAATCAACCTTTTAACTTCTGTTCCACCATACACCACTCATCCGCCATTACCAGGAACTTTTTGTTCCTTTCTTTACCATCTGTTATGGGGTACCCACTGTTGTGTATCCACATGCGTTATTTGGAAACAGATTTGAGCACTGAAATGCACCACTTGAGACTGAAAACAGTAACGCGGCTGCTGCTAGTGCAGAACTTTGATTCAACGTGAAAAATGGATGAAGCGTGAATTCCGAATGCATGTCGAGTGTGACCATGAACGACACTGATAGGTGACCGTGTGTTCAACATGATTGTGGACAAGTTGGTCCCCCACGCAGGAACTGTTGCATTGTTAATGATCGCTCAGAAAGCTGCATCCACTGTATAGGTGCTTCTGCACTCACATGACTGGAGTGCTGTGTACGACAGCCAAAGAAGTGGGGCTATAAGTGTCAAGGTTAAGTAGGATGGATTCAAGAGTTTCTACGGTCAGGTTAGTAACACAGTGGTCATTTTTATCATCAACAACACAGACACACACAGCAAACTGCATTCACTGCTTCTAGATTTTCTCACAAAATTTGCTGTAATTAAGGTCTTTTGGGGGTGCAGGGGAAGGGGAGGAATGGAGGGGCAGAGATGTTTTTAAAAAATAGTAACCGGGTCTCAAAAGCTCAATTGTATTCAAAGCTTAAAAAAGATTGTTAAAGGGTTAAAAAAAAAAAAACTTAATGTGAATGCCCTGGTGAAGTGGCTAGCATTGTGCAGTGTGGACTCCTAGGTGAGAGATCATTAGTTCGATTCCCATCAGAGCCATTTATTTGTGGGATTTTTTTGCCCCAACTGGTTCCTACCCAGTGTTGAGATTGCTATGGGCTCTATTGGGAAGACTAGGTTAAGGACCACACAGGCAAGTTTCATCCACTTCATGGACGCATCACTGACAGTGCGGCTCAAATGTCCTGACCAACACTGCAGGTGTCTGTCGCTCAGGTTTGGTGCCGGGATACATTACGAAAGTGAGTGTAGAACACAGCCCTGTCACCGCCCTGCTCTCATGGTGCCCTCAGTTCTGATTACCTTTCCACACCTATGCCCTTGGTTTGGTTCTGTTGGGGTCACCAGTATCAAGCAAAATTCATGGGAACTGTGGCTGGATGGACGTGGTGGCGTCATCTGGTGGGAGAGCTCGCTCAGGCTGGCTTCATGACTGAACAAATACTGTGTGTGTGGGTTTAGCAGATGTTCTTCGTAGGTTGGATCAGATCAGGCCCCACTGGACCACCACCAAAGTGACTCGGCCAAAGTGCAGTGTCTCCTCTGGTGGCTTGCTCCCATGATGGCTGGTCACTAACTGCTCCATTGCTGATAGCTGGTGCCAGGGCTATGGCAGGATGGGCCGGGCTGTGACTGTGGACTGGGGGAGAGAATGTGTGGTATGGCTGCAATGCCTCTGAAGTGGCATGAAAGATGGGACAGCAAAAAATAAAAATAAAAACCGAAGCATGCAGAATGTGGACAGTAAAAGCAATACCCTGCATGCATTGATGTAAAATGGAAAAAGGATGGAAAAAGACTGGAATGATAGTTCATGGACTAGACTGTGCAGATGCCTGGCCTTTGCGTTCAGGCAGCAGACAGTTTGGTCTGTGGGTATGTCTGTGGACAGGCACTGCTACAGGTGACAGCATGATTCACCACACTTCAATGTCTTGGTCCGAGTCATCGGAGAAGGAGATGTCGACCACAGGACATGTTCGGAGCGGGCAGACCACCTGACAGTCGTAGGGACAGTCCTCTTCGGACAGAGCGACCTCCCTGTAAAACTTCTCTTTGATGTGCTCCGGAAAGCAGAGATACTGTTTCAGGGCCTCTGGCAGGGGGAGCTTCTCTGCTTTGTGGGGCGCGTACAGGCGCAAACAGCGGAAAATCCGAGCCCGGCACAGGCATTTGAGAGATCTGAAATCAGACAAAAATAAATAGAATAAAATCATTAACAAAATGTGAGATCATATAAATCAAATCATGGAATGAAAAAAAATGAGCTCAGGAAAAGTCTTACATTTAATGCCCTGAAAGAATCTAAGAACAGACCTGTAATGGACTTGCCCCGACACGCACATAATTTAGTAGACAGCAGAGACAGATACCCAGTTATTTCTAATAAAATGCACTTCTCACATCTCTTAAAGATCTGTAAAACGATGTGAACAGGAGGAGAAGATGGAAGGATGAGCGAAGGCGTTTGGTAAACCTGCAATAAGTAAGTGTACAATTTGTCTGATGGAGAGACACACTGAGGAGGTGGTAAGCAAAAAAAAATAAAAATAAAAGAAAGATAAGTGGCCATCATCTGTTTTACCTTCCAATGTCCAAGTTAATGTATTCTTTTTACAATATGTATTTTACATTATGCATTTTTTTGTACAACACAAAAGTGTACAATCTGCGTGACAGAGACACACACCGAGGAGGTGGGAAGCCAAAACCCCCCAAAAAAACAGTGGACGTCATCTGTTTTAATCTTCCAATGTCCTAGATGATGTAGTTTTTTTTCTATCATATTAGAATGACAGAGAGTACACAATTGTTAGATTTTATCATAATCATTTCAATGCTTTCCCATATTGCTTTTAAGGCATCAATTAGTCGTCTACATTTCATCTGATTTTGCATTTCATTAAACAGACAGACCCCTTACACAGGTTCTGATTTTTACTACATTTACAGAATGGCATTTTTTTTTCTACACCTCTGTGTTTTTCATTCATTTAACAAATTTGGTCAATAGTCGGCACATTCCAACATTCACCACACCTTTTCAAAATTGTGACAGTTGTTCTGATATAGTTTCAGCATCAAGACTACACTTTGAATTATTGACAAAATCTTTCAATACTTGCTCAAAAATCAAACATTGTCTTTTAGACATAACCACAGAAAAACTGCAAATAAAACAAGTTTTGAAACAGCACCCAGGTTTGTCAGAGAATCACACAAATGTCCAGAAGAGTTGTATCCCTTCCCAAATTACTTTATATGCAAGGAAGAAAGTTCAAATAAACTGTTACACCAACAAAAAATAGACTTCTAGCCACTGCTCTGGTATCAGAAAAAAAAAATCACTCAGCAATGCCTGATCACTACAGCAAAGTCTTACTTGAAAATGAACGGATACTGGTAAATTTACACACCTGGGCGTTGATGCTTGTTCAATCAGCCACTGCCGTACCAGGGGGCGTCGGTATAAAGACACGGGCCAGTCTTTCTGCCACAACCACTGCTCCCGGAGGAACCAGGGATTGATGTCAATGAGAAGACGTGCCAATGTCATGAGGCGTTCGCTGACCGCCAGGTAGAACGCCGAGAAAGGTTTCCGCTTCCTGCCGCTCTTGGAGGGAGGGGGCTGGGTCAGGTCGCAGCCCCAGTAGGCCAAGGTCATGGCACACTCCTGACTGTGCAAAGCGATGGCCTGCTGGATGGGCATCTCTCCCCATCTGCAGGCACAGGGATCCAGGTGTTGGGTTCATCAGCAGTCATCACAAGGAACTGTTCTTTGGAGGAACTCAATGTACTAGAAATTAATATACTGCAATTATGCAGCCCTTATCAATTTTTGAATATGCAAGTGCCTGTGTGTTGGGAATAGGGATGAGTGCGTGTGTGTGTGTGTGTGTGTGTGTGTGTGTGTGTGTGTGTGTGTGTGTGGTGTGGTGCGTGCGTGTGTGCGTGCGTGCGTGCGTGCGTGCGTGCGTGCGTGTGTGTGTGTGCATGCATGTATGTGCGCGTGTGTGTGTGTGTGCATGCATGCACAATTATACAAGAACATTCACAATGTGTGCATAAACAATTATTCACAACTAACTTACCTTTCCTCTCTTCTGGCTCATATCATATGATTGTTGATCTATTATAATATCTTTAAAAAAAAATTATGTTGTTTTTTTTTTCCTCATCATCTAATCATTTCAAATATAGTCAGTATATCTGTGTTTACTGATTGCGTCCCATTCCTCAGGAATAAAGGTGTCAAAGATCACCTGTAAGGTCGATCCAGCCGGTAACCATACTCAATCAGAATCTTCACCATTGCAGCATTGTGATGTTCGATGGCCACGGTCATGGCCGTAATGCCACTGTTGCTGCGAGCGTGAACTTTGATCCTTTCCCGCAGCAGCATGCGGCAGATTGCGTAGCGACGGTACGCCACAGAGTAATGCAGGGCGGTGAGGCCGTCGTCAGTTTTGGCGTTTTTCTCACACAGTGAGTTGATCAGCATCTCGCAGATTTCAAGGTTGTCCATCTGCACTGCTCTGTTTTCACGAGAAAAAAAAAATTCATTTTTTTTACATTCATGCTTTGCTGTTTGTGTTATATAGTTGCCAGTTGTTGCTTGCCCCACCCCCATCCCCTCACCACTCCCCCACCCCTGTTCTTTTTTTTTTCTTTTTTTTTTATATGCTAACAGACTCTTAGCTAAATGATCTTATTTGTTCCGTTTGTCTAACGTTGGTGTCTAAATTTGAGTCTGGATGTGAACAAAACAGGAATGAAAGATGGCTGTAACTGGGGCACAAGACTAGTGGGAAGTAACCATAACAGTAATAACAATTTGCATTTAACGTCAGTGTGCTTTCCACTTAGAACACACACATGCACACACACACACACACACACACACATGCACACACACACACACACACACACACACACACACACACACACATATATATATATATATATATATATATGTATATTAGCAAAACTATTGTACATCTCTGATGATTCATCAAACACCATCAGAAGTGGGTGTCTGCCACAAAAAAAAGAAAGAAAAACAAATGCAACAAATCAACTCAACATAGCAGCAGGGAACAATAAACACCACAGGAGGCAAAAACTGCTTTCCAAAATATTCATGTGTGGACAAAGATAGCCTAGTCCAGAGACATACTTACTGCAAAATTTCTGAGTAAGTGTTTAAAGACTGAGAGGTAGTTTTGCATCGCGGCCACCACACCAACCCTCAACTGGGACAGGGGGAGACACATCCTGCCATCGGTCTACAACTCCCTAGTTCGGTCGCATGACATGAGCTCGACTCACGGACACAGTTCACCCCGTCAGACAAACAGTGCTCATGAAGGCTGCCGGATGGTAGCCAAAAGCTCCTCTTTCGCCTGTCTTTCTTGAGAGACCAGGTACGAATGTTTAATCATGTTTAAAGACCTCTCTCTCCGTAAAGAACCCTCAAGATTTCTTCTGGGTTTTTTTTCAGAACACTTCCATCCCCATCATCTTTTTTCGTTTCAGGATGGTTTTTGTTGTCTGTGCCCCCCACCTCACATCGACGGTCACACCCTGGTCTGTCCCACTGCAACCTAGGCTCTGCAGACCCATGGCAGCATTCATCATGAAGTCATTTAAGACGACCCACCACAGAAGACTTCTGCACTGCACATTTGCATCTTGGTCTCTCCTACATTTGATTTCAAACAAAGAATACTGCACTTTAGAGACCCCACTGTCAAGGCTGTCTAGAGGTGGCTACTGAGACATTTCACTCACATTATGCTGGGCAAGCACTTACGCTGAAGTCATTAATCCACATCGATGTTAAGCAGATACATTGTTTCAATATTTGCTAGGCTGTGGATGACCCAGGGGGACAATTAACCAAGATATTTCTCGAACAATTTCAAATGTCCCAATGAAAACATAAGTATTTGTCAAAGACCTAAATATCTCATTGACATCCAGTTTTTCGTTTGTCTGAATTAAAAAGTTTCAAAAAGTAATCATCTGTGTAATTTGATTCATACATTCTTGATGATATGGACCCTTCAGAACTAATACACTATAATCCTCACTGAACATCACTTTCGACGACACACTCCTAATCACGCAGGTCTCTTACAACCCATACATTCCACAGACCTTTCACTATGTCTCATCTTCTGCCGAGGATACGGGTCTTCCAATGACCCATACTCTTTAATCTTTCCCTGATATCACGTTTGAATGCACACACTCCTGACGATGCGGGTCACCTATGACCCATATAATTTACTTAGGCTCTACTGCGTGTTTTTTCAGAGTGTATCCCTCTTCTGATAATACAGGTCATACAAAACACATGATCGTCAAAGAGTCTTCAAGACATGGCAGGTTGTCCACAATCCATACTCAATGTACTGCAGTATCAAATCATCACTGTTTAAAGTATGGGTCCACCATGACCTGCCTCACTGGAAGCGTGCAGTTCGTTTGACACAACTGATTAATTCTTTTCATTTTGAGGCTCATACTCCAAAACTCGGCTGTCAGGTAGCCAAACAGGGTTTGGTTAGGCCGGCTGATATTCCTGTGGACACACTGTATAGACAGGCGAGGATTAATCCCATCTACCCAACAAAGGGAGTGGAGTTTTGTGTGTACAACCATTTTCTTTATCCCGCCATTAGGGCAGCCATTCTCCAACTTCGGGAAGGTGCATGCTATGTGTAATGTGTCATCCATACCAATGGCCAAACTGGCCCTTCTCTTCCGAAAGTTGGTGATGGGATTTTACGTGTGTGCAAGATGTTGTGTGTGCATTCACGCACAGAACCTCGGTTTATAGTCTCATTCGAAGGACTGTATGGGGAATGGAGTCAGAACCAATGTTAACGCTGAGGGAAAAATCCCCCTGTACCGAAATGACCCATTGGAGATTCAAACCTGCAACCCCAGGATCACCAAGATTATGAGTCCAGGGCTCTGCCACTGGGCTAATCCAGCCCCCAAACAGGTATTTGACAGACATCCAAAAGTCCATGACAAAAATTTAATACAGTTCAGGAAATATGATGATGCTATTGTGCCTCTGGGTCATGGGTAACCCATAAAGCACAGCAATGGTTAAAGGCAAAGCCTCTGTGAAATGCATTGGTCATGAAAATCCCACATCATTTGGACAAAGTAACCAAAACAACATCCAGAAAATGTTAAAACCAAGCTCTCTCTCTCTCTCTAACTCTCTCTCACACACACACACACACACACACACACACACACACACACACACACACACACACACACACACACATTCACTCACACACACACACACACACACACACACACACACACACACACATTCACTCACACA
>CM065730.1:7716664-7776664 GCA_033310375.1 Conus canariensis | reverse complement strand
TTGATATATAGACACAAAAGGGAGAACCAGTTTATCTGTTTCAGGGGAAAAAGTTGCCCCCCCCCCCCCCCCCAATATAACATATGTATGATAAAAATGAAAATAACATTTCAATGCTTTCAAAATGTTATCCTGTGATTTTGGTGCTTTACAGGAATAGAACAGAAATCGAAATATTGCTGTATGATTTGATTATTTATCCTGATGATTATTGTTATTTGATGTTTCATGATATTTGATGCAAGACCACATCTGACCATTTTACCATGGCTTTCATACATACATGTCAAAACTAATTTGTAAGTAACGTCACAATCTAAAGACATTATACATCATAATCATTAGTACATAATTTGAACAAACGCTTTCTGTAAACAAACAAGAAACTGATACCAGAATTACTGGAAACAAAACAAAAATACAAACAAATATGCAAGACAGACAGCAAAATAATAAATCTAAGAAACAATATTGGACAGACAAATGAATTTTTTAACACTTGCATCTTCTTCACACACCGCATATAACATACAACGAACAACGCTCTCCTCAGATCAACGGATGGTTTACAATGACTTTCTCTATTTGTTCACATTTACACACTATACTCTTCATGAGCGCCGATGATTATAAAAACAAAACATGGGAATAAGTACACACCAGATTGCTCTCCTTCCAGTCACGGTTTCTGCATTCACATCAGCATGTTTGGGTTTAGCTTTCATCAGGATCCGAACCATCTGTGTGTCGCCCAGTTCACTGGCAGTAATGATCGCAGTAGCACCTTTGGGTTCGTCAGGGTCAACGGCGTTGACATCCACAACCCTGTCTTTCAGCAGTCTCTGGACCTTTTCATGGTTGCCAGCTTTGACACTGACGAAAAATTCTTGTTGGCGTGCAGCATTCACAACCACGGGCCTGTCACGTTTCTTTTTTTTTGACGTTGATGAGTTCATTCTGAACATCAGCAAAAAGTTTTAAGGAAGCAGTGATTAAAAATAATGTGTCACATTAAACATGAGTTCAAAAGAAACAATGCCAGAAGAGAAAGAGAGAGAGAAGGACAACGACAGACAGACAGACAGACAGAGACACAGAGAGAGAGAGAGAGAGAGAGAGAGATGACCCAGATGGAAGGATTTATGACAGACGGATGGACAGACAGACAGACAGATAGACAGATGGATGGACAGACAGACAGACAGACACCGACCGAGAGAGAGAGAGAGAGAGAGAGAGAGAGAGAGAGAGAGAGAGAGAGAGATGACCCAGATGGAAGGATTTATGACAGACAGATGGACAGACAGACAGACAGATAGACAGATGGATGGACAGACAGACAGACAGACACAGACAGAGAGAGAGAGAGAGAGAGAGAGAGAGAGAGAGAGAGAGAGAGAGAGAGATATGACCAAGACAGAAGGATTTAAGATGAATATCTCATGACTATGACTTAGCAGATGTCTGATCTGCCTACTAGCCCAACACACTGGTAAGATCTTGGGTGTGTAACTAATCTTGTCTGCGCCATTATTATATGTGTGTGTTTGCTTGCATGCACATGTATGTCAGTGAGTGTGTGCCAGTGCATGTGGTGTATATGTGCATGTACATGTGTGTATGTGCACACATGTGTATGTGTATGCATGTGTGATCTGTGGGCTTGTGTGACCATGCTCCCACATGAATGTATCTGTGCGCGTGTGTGGCCATACATATATGTGTACATGTACGTATACTTGCAAGTATGCGTGTACATGTGTGTGTGTGTGTGTGTGTGTGTGTGTGTGCATACATGTGTACATGCATGCGTTTATGTGTGTACATAAGTGTGTGTGTGTATGTGTGTGTGCATGTGTATGTGTGTGTGCATGCATGTATGTGCATGTACAAGCATGTGTATGTGTGTGCACGCGCATACGCATATGTGTGTGTGTATGTGTGTATCTTTGAGAGTGTGTGTGCATGTGTGTTTTTGTGTGTGCATGCGTGCGTGCGTATGTGTTTGTGTATGTGTCTGCCTCTGTGTGTGTGTGTGTGTGTGTACATGTGTGTGTGTGTCTGTGTGTGTATGTGACAGACTGTGTGTGTGTGCGTGTGTGTGTGTGTGTATGTGTGTGTGTGTGTGTGTGTGTGTGTGTGTGTGTGTGTGTGTTTATGTGTGTGTGTGTGTGTGTGTGTGTGTGTGTGTGTGTGTATGCCTTTGATTATTTGTGGGTGTAATGTATTAAGTAGTCTGCAATCTGAGGGAAGTAATGATTTGTTTACATTATTACTATTATGGGGAGAGTAACCTCCCTTGAAGGTTTCTAGGAGATGGATCATCAACGGCTCCAATAAAAAAAAACATCAAACTGTATAACGCAGTGTTTATCACATTTATCAGTGTGATTGATCAGGATGTATACATACAATGGTAACTAAAATGGTTACTACATTATAGTGGGGAACAAATGTTCAAAAGATGACATAGTTATTATTGCTCAATAATAACAATAGAACAACAATACTAATAAAGATGATGATGATGATGGTAAAAATTTAAAAAAAATAGTAAGGAATATAATAATACTTGGGCTGAAAAATGCTAATGAAAATAATGATAGTAACTATGATAATCGTAATAATTTAGTAACAATTATAATGTAAAACAAAAAAGTAAGTAAACGCAGAAAGAATATTACATAAAAATATCAGTAAGGTAATAATGGACAAGAAAACATACCATCATTCTTTACCCCAACCCCTTTCCCTTCCCTCCACCACAACATGCGGAACGCATGACACTTGCAAAAACACATACCATCCACTACCATCATCATGAGAGAGAGAGAGAGAGAGAGAGAGAGAGAGAGAGAGAGAGAGAAGCAAAAAAAAAAAAAAAAAGGTATGGATTGATAGATTGCAGCGGCAAACTGTGAAACTCGAATAAACAATGATACAAGACATGTTATTCTATAAACAACTGCAAGGGATAGAATATACACATAAGCCCAAACTTAAGGTTGAAGAGAGAGAGAGAGAGAGAGAGAGAGAGAGAGAGAGAGAGGCGATCTTTGACATACTTGATCTTAACGTGCACACGTTCTAACGCCGCGAAACATGTATGATTACATTGTGTTTCCGAAAACAAATTTTAGGACACAAATAAAGCACCAGCACTTCACCAAGGAATTATTTTGGTTTGCGTAGCAACATGACTGAAGTATATTCCTAAATGGTTGAATATCAAAACGGTTCAGCATACCTGTTGATCATGTGACACAGGAGGAGGGATCGGAAGCGAAACTTGCGTTTTGTTTCAATCTACGTGTTGTCAGTGTCGAAGCAACAGCAGAAGACAGTCTGAGTGAAAAGAGCGACGATGGCTGCTGGACGAGCAGAGTAAGACGCTAACATTCCTTGCAGTACTTTGATGCATAGTTCATTAGCAGAGCAATGCAGTTTCACACTTTTTTTGTGTTTTTAAACTAGGCTGGTTGGAGTTCGAATGCAGCAGACGGAACAGTTCTGTGCAGTATCACTGAGCAGTACTGCTCGTGAGTGTACCGTGCGTAATGCGCGAGGCTACAACATGTTACACATAATGTTACAAATGTAGGAACGATGGCCAGACATGATCATGATACTTCTGATATATGTTGACAATCATGAAGTTTGCATCATTGCGATTTTCCCTACGGCTTGTACAGACTGACACTCACCTTTGCCCATCTGACTCCTGCAGTAATAAAGAATTCAGTAGTTTATTCTACTCATGGTTCACGTAATTTGAGTAGATACTGTTATAGCATCCAAAATATGAAGCTTGTTTTTACAACAGAGTAAAGTGATGTAAGATATTTTTTGAGGTCCACAAGTTAGAACAGGTTTCTTTTTTTTTTAATGTTAAAAACTCAAACACCATGTTTTATGCTTGGTTCACACTGTGGAACTGATTCCTATAGACCAGCGGGCAAAGTTCAAACTGCAGTTGCTCCAGTCTATGGACCCTGGTGTGGTGAAATGGTGTTGACTAGAAGCAAGAACTATTTTATATATACAAATCAAGAGTACACATATGGATAAGGACATTGGGCTTGGTGCTACCTTATCAAATGTCAAAGCTGGTATTATTAAGCGGTAATCAGCAGTATGTTCAAAATGAACATGTTTTATATTTTATGATCCAACAATCCCACTCATAGGTTCCTTTTTTCAATTTATTTCATTTTATTTATGTATTTTATTTATTTATTTTTTTTAACTTTGTCCAGCTTTTTTGTTGTTGTCAGTTTCAGGCTTTTTCTGATTCTGTGTTCTGATCAGTGTTTATAAAAAAAGCCTCCAATTCTCCTTACCCTGGCAATTCCAATTTTTCCAAGTACCATGAAAAAATGGGCAAGGTCAAAGAGTAGGTGAAAGCTTTGCACATCCAAAAGGATGAAGACTGGTCACTCAGAAATCTGTAACATTAGTTTTACTTCGTTAAATACTTGTTAACACACATACATGTATGCACGCACATGCACACACCACACACACACACACACACACACACACACACACACACACACACACACACACACACACACATCACACACACACACACACACACACGCACACACACACATACACACAGTCTCAAATCAAACTCTCTCTCTCTCCCCCCTCTCTCTGTCTCTCTCCCTCTCTCTCTTGCTCGCTGTCATGCCTTCATACACACATTATACCAGAAAAAACCCAGACCAACAAACACGCTCGTTTAGCTTTTCTCACTTACACACACACACACACACACACACACACACACACACACACACACACACACACACACACACACATTCTCTCTCTCTCTGTCTCTGTCTCTGTCTCTCTCTCTTTCTCTCTCTCTCTCTCTCTCACACACACACACACACACACACACACACACACACACACACACACACACACACACACACACACACAGAGTTTCTAAAGAGGCATTCTTTTTCTATAGAGTAATTGATATTTTGAAAGCTTTTCTGTTTTATTTAAAGTTAAGTTACAAGATAAAATGCCCATGGTAAAAAAAAGCAGGTTTGAGCAGTAGCTCTTTACTGCTAACTAGTGCAAAAATGATTTTAATATTTGTTAGTTAGATGTAATTTCTTCATGTTTTTTTTTCCTCCCAGATTCTTTCTTCCATCAGTCTACCATCCAGTAAGTCAAGTTACTTTGGGATGAACCAATTAAAAACAAACAAACCCTTTTAAGCTGTTAACACTAACACTGGTGCTGACAACAAACGTTGACAGCAGAGAGAGTGACTAGATGACACTTCTTGACACGTGCGGACTTCATTAGAGATTTAAAAAAATAACTGGGTGATGTGATGTTTGGTGCGTCACCACACAAGCCTGAGTTGGTTGTGGGTGGCCGCACCATTTTTCCCCCTGTTTTTCAAGTATGCCAGTTTTGTTCTGTTTTCCAAACGATTTTTTTTTGGCTTTGCATCAGCGGAGGAGCGAGCCAGTTTATGACCATGAAATACAGTTCTAAAATATGCAAAAGCAATTATGGAAATGATGTTTTACTCATTACTGTGCAATTGATTCAGTGAAGTAACCCTTAACACAATTGACTGTCCAGGCAGCCTGGCATTACAGTGTATTGTAGGCAGGCAGACAAGCTCTCAGCAAGCAGGAATTTACACAAGTTAACAAGGAAAATGTGAAGACTGTGAGGCAAGCCTGTCCAGGTTCTTCTACTACTTTATTTTAATGAAGGTCATAGTGAGGGGTATTGTAGGCTCTTACCACCATTATTATGCTCTCTGGATTCAAACCAATAAGAAATCAACCACCTAACTGTGCATATCATCAGATGTGGCAGTTACCATTATGAACTCAGTTTACACAGGTGAATCTGACAGGATCAAAAACCTTTTAAAAATCCAAATGAATTACAGGTACATAGTCATGCGCTTTGGTGGTTTTGCTCAGGTGATAATTTCTAATCTGCCCAGAAACAAGTTTCTCTGTATTTCATTCTGATATAAAATGAACGCACCGTAAGCAGAGACTGAAAAAGAGCTTTGCTTGCATGACTTAAATTCAGTTTGACCTGACCTGTGTGCCATTATCAGATTTGAATGTATGCATTGTTGTGAACACACAGGTCATTGACTGAGTCATACTGGTATCAGACCAGGAGCTGATAACAGATGAAGTTGCAGCACATGCCTTTATCACCTGACTCCCAAAACTGGGCCAGTGGTTAAGTGCTGTCCCGATGTCTGTGCTCTGGTCCATGTCTCCCCAAGTGCCTTGCTCTTCCTCTGAAAATGGGCCAGTTTGGGAGCTTGGATTTTGAAATTGATTTCTTGTTTATCGTTTGTTGTGTGTGGGGGTAGCAACTTCATGGTACCAATGTTGTTGACGGTCCTAGAAACTGCTTGTGTGGTGCACATTGTTTGATGCACATCGCACTTTTGCACATGCACACACTCACATGCATGCACATGCACACACACACATGCATACACACACACACACACACACACACACACACACACACACACACATGCGCACACGTACGTATGTGCATGCGCATATACACACACACACACACACATGCACACATGCATACACAAACATCACATACATACACACATTCGCTTGTGCACCTCATACAAACTGGCACACATACATGGGCCCGTGCCCACACGCCCATACACATGCACACACACACATGTACACTCACCACACACACATACAATCATGAAAATGGCACAACCAGGTACTCAAGGTCTGTCAAGCCCACTGGGCTAATGCATAGGTCAGACATCTGCTAAGTCGTAGCCACGAGACCCTCTTCTTCAGTTCTCTCATCCCAGTCATTAATTCATTTATCCATCAGCTTTAAATCATGGGCAGTGTGGTCTCAAAACTTAGCGGATGTGATGTAGCATAAAGGGACTAGTCCGCACTCAACGACAACTTGATGAAACTTGAAACTGTTTGATGGAAGTAAATGAATTTGAATGTAGACATGTTTTGACAAGTTTGTTGTTATAAAGCTATAGTGATGTGATATTGTACAATGAGGGTAGAGCCTGGGAGAATGTATCTCAGGGGACTGTCAGAGTTCTGAGAAACAAAGCACTTCAGGGGAACTAACTTAGACTTCTAGACTGCATGTGGTCTGCACACAGGTGCACTGATACAGAGTACATGCTTGTGCGAAAAGGAATGCCGTGTGTTTAAGTGTGTGTGTGTGTGCTTGTGTATGTGGGCAAGTGTGCGGGTGTGTGTATGTGTGTCTGTTTGTTGTCATGTGTGTCATTGTGTGTGTGAGATTGAGGATCTGCTAGTGTGTATGTGTCTGATTGTTGTCATATGTGTCATTTTGTGTGCGTGAGATTGATGACCTGCTAGTGTGTATGTGTGTCTGCTTTGTCATTGTGTGTGTGAGATTGATGATCTGCTAGTGTGTATATGTGTCTGGTTGTTGTCATATGTGTCATTATGTGTGTGGATTGATGATCTGCTAGTGTGTATGTGTGTCTGCTTGTTGTCATATGTGTCATTGTGTGTGTGAGATTGATGATCTGCTAGTGTGTATGTGTGTCTGCTTATTGTTGTCATAATCGTGTCATTGTGTGTTGAGATTGATGATCTGCTAGTGTGTATTGTGTTCTGCTTGTTGTCATATGTGTCTTGGTGTGTGAGATTGATGATCTGCTAGTGTGTATGGTTTCTGCTTGTCATATGTGTCATTGTTGTGGTGCGAGATTGATGATCTGCTAGTGTGGTGGGTGCTGAGGTGTTCCAGGCCGACGCCTCCTTGCCCTCTGCCATTCCTCTTCTCATCTCACCACATTTGATAGTGCTTGACCAGCACCTCATGGGGAAGGGAAAAAAAAAAATCATGAAAACACACCATAACCACAATGTTGTAGACAGTACAGGAGGTTTGTACAGCTGCCGCATTCCCTTACTCGACAACATTTTGGCACAATTTCGTTTGGCTACACCTCCGCTCCCCGTCTGTACTTCTGCCCCAATCTCTCCTCTTCATGCTGAAGAACAGTGTGAGGAATATACATCTTTCACTGAATGAAGAATTGAAGTTCTGTTGTTCTTCCCCGACCCCTGTTTACCCCATGTTCTCTGTCCTTATACTCAAGAGATTTTTTATAAGTGTACTTCTGCTTCCACACACACACACACACACACACATGCACACACAGACACCACACCACACCACACACACACACACACACACACACACACACACACACACACACACACACACACTCACTCACTCACTCACTCACACATAATATATGTGTATGTTCTTGCATGCACATGCAAACACAATAACACATATGCACACATATACAAACACTCACACACGCACATGCACACGCCTCCCCGCCCCCCTCCCCCCCCACCACACACACATTCACACACACACACGCGCACAGCACGCATGCACACACACACACACACACACACACACACAACTTTATGGTTAGTGTACAGACACTTCAAAAAATGAAATTGGTCATCCATCTGACCTTGTCTTTTTAGCATTGTAGAGTGAATAAAAAAGTTGGTGATATTCTGTGAACGTTGAATACTTACTACATGAAGCTTAAAGACTTTTTTTTTGTATGCTTCACTCTCAAAGAATATGAACCAGAAAAACACATAGTCAAGCCTTTTTCCATATGCTTATATCACAAGCGTTGAATCCACACAACCATGCATGCACATGAAAATACACGCTCACACGCACGCATGCATGCACGTGCGAATGCATGCACACACACATGCATACACATACACACACATGCACCACACACACACACACACACACACACACACACACACACACACACACACACCTTTCAGATGAAAGACACTAAAAAAAAACATGTGCACACAGTCACGTGAGAGAGAATGAGATAATGGAAAGAAATAATCTCCGGACTGTGCGTAACGAATAGGGCTGAGCGACTAACCCCGTTCTCCCTCCCCTCTCTACCTTCTCCCCTCAGTGTCTGAGTAATGCACTTCACAGTCATTCACAAGTGTCACTCGTGACCATAGTGATATCTCTGGTCATATGAGCCAACAGGGAAAGAATGTTTTAGTGCTAGAGGCTGCTTAAGTCTTTAGTCTAATTGCTTTTACTTCAGAGGTTTCATTGTGTGCTGTGGTCAAACGTTCCATGTTTCCAGTGTCATTGTTTTTTTTGCTGTTTAGCAGCATTACTTCTGTCACGGAGGTGACATTTTCAACCACATTTGTCTTTGACTGAACCAGTTTTGAAGAGACTGAAATGGAAAGCTGCAGTGTGGCCCAGACACAAACCCATTGAATTTTGATGTAGATCAGTGTGGTCCAGACACAAACCCATTGAATTTTGATGTAGATCAGTGTGGTCCAGACTCAAACCCATTGAATTTTGGTGTAGATCAGTGTGGCCCAGACACAAACCCATTGAATTTTGATGCAGATCAGTGTGGCCCAGACACAAACCCTTTGAATTTTGATGTAGATCAGTGTGGCCCAGATACAAACCCATTGAATTTTGATGTAGATTAGGGTGGCCTAGACACAAACCCTTTGAATTTTGATGTAGATCAGTGTGGCCCAGACACAAACCCATTGAATTTTGATGTAGATCAGTGTGGCCCAGACACAAACCCATTGAATTTTGATGTAGATCAGTGTGGCCCAGACACAAACCCGTTGAATTTTGATGTAGATCAGTGTGGCCCAGACACAAACCCATTGAATTTTGATGTAGATCAGTGTCGCCCAGACACAAACCCGTTGAATTTTGATGTAGATCAGTGTGGCCCAGACACAAACCAAATGAATTTTGATATAGATCAGGGTGGCCCAGACACAAACCCATTGAATTTTGATATAGATCAGGTGGCCCAGACACAAACCCTTTGAATTTTGATGTAGATCAGTGTGGTCCAGACACAAACCCATTGAATTTTGATGTAGATCAGTGTGGTCCCAGACTCAAACCCATTGAATTTTGGTGTAGATCAGTGTGGCCCAGACACAAACCCATTGAATTTTGATGTAGATCAGTGTGGCCCAGACACAAACCCATTGAATTTTGATGTAGATCAGTGTGGTCCAGACACAAACCCATTGAATTTTGATGTAGATCAGTGTGGCCAGACACAAACCCATTGAATTTTGATATAGATCAGGGTGGCCCAGACACAAACCCTTTGAATTTTGATGTAGATCAGTGTGGCCCAGACACAAACCCATTGAATTTTGATGTAGATCAGTGTGGCCCAGACACAAACCCGTTGAATTTTGATGTAGATCAGTGTGGCCCAGACACAAACCCATTGAATTTTGATGTAGATCAGTGTGGCCAGACACAAACCCGTTGAATTTTGATGTAGATCAGTGTGGCCCAGACACAAACCCATTGAATTTTGATGTAGATCAGTGTGGCCCAGACACAACCCATTGAACTTTGATGTAGATCAGTGTGGCCCAGACACAAACCATTGAATTTGATGTAGATCAGGGCTAGAAATTTTTCAGATACATTTTAGCTGTCCTGGGACAAGTTGCTAAAAAAAGAAAGGTTTACCGTCCCTCAAAATTCTACTCGCTCATTTCGAAAAAAGATGGTTAATAACACTAACAGTCCCCACAACCAGTCAGCAGACATAATTCAACAATGGCATGCTCTGGACACCTTAATGAAGGCTTGAGCCAGAATACCAACAAAGCCCCCGTCAATTTTGTGTCCCAGAGTTGGTCATTTGTTCAGAGCCCCGAGCTCATAAAGTGTTGTATTCAGAGAGCTGGGAGTTTGAGTCAATGGCGTCCAACAGGAGAAGCGGCATTTTTGCTGTCCATCCTGTCCCTCTGGTGGTCTCAATGTCACGTTAGGGAGGAGGTCTTCCCCCACTCCACTGGAACAGTCATCTCTGTCTGCCATGTCACCTGAGGTGCATGTGGATGTCAAACATAATTGCAAAGAGAACTAGCACTGTCATGTCGCCTGAAAACACAAAGGATCTCCATTGCGGCCATGAAGGGACATAGAATAAACGAGATCACACACTGATTTAGGAATGACTGCTGGAGGACATGGAATAAAGGGGATAACACACTGATTTAGGAATGACTGCTGGAGGACATGGAATAAAGGGGATAACACACTGATTTAGGAATGACTGCTGGAGGACATGGAATAAAGGGGATAACACACTGATTTAGGAATGACTGCTGGAGGACATGGGAGGAAAGGGGACATGGAATAAAGGGGATAACACACTGATTCAGGAATGACTGCTGGAGGACATGGAATAAAGGGGATAACACACTGATTTAGGAATGACTGCTGGAGCAGACATGGAATAAAGGGGATAACACACTGATTTAGGAATGACTGCTGGAGGACATGGAATAAAGGGGATAACACACTGAGTTATGAATGAGTGCTGGAGGACATGGGAGGAAAGGGGACATCTCAGATCTAAGAATGACCTCTGGAAGACAGGAAGACAAAGAGTTAAGGGGAGAAACACACTGACCTAGAAATGACCATCAGAGGACAAGAAGTAAGGGAATAACATGTTGACTTGGGGAATAATCCTTTAGAGGACAAGCAGTAAGGGAATAAGACGCTGACTTGACCCCCTGGAGGAGAGTGCGTAAGAAGGATAGCACATTGACCAAGGAACGACCCGCTGGAAGAGCAGAGCAAGGGGGCAGTACATGTGCCTAGGAGCTGAGAAATTGCTGGATCAGTGGTTCAAGGCTCGTACTGGCTGGGCTCTTACCTGTTGCACCAGACCGTAATGACGAGAGTGTGGACTGGGTGCTTGTCTTTCAGATCAGACAAAATAACCTTGGTGCTGTGTATAGTGAGCTCTGACCTCAGAAAGCCCATGGCCACAAGGGTGTTGTCCCTGGCAACATTCTGTTAACAGTAGGAACAAAACACTTTCCTAGCTGAAACAAAATGTTTGCAGATGTGAAGAGAAAAGAAAAGTCAATGGTGCCATACTATGGGGGACACATTCTCTCAGGGGAGAGAAGCCTGAATTTTACATAGGGAAATCTGTTGTGATGACGATGCAGTACAGCACAAGTCAGCGAAACAGTACCAGTCAAGTACTATAAAATAGAATTACCAGTCAAATACTATAAAATAGAATACTGTACAATTCAATTCACTATGATGCAATACAATAGGAAATGATCACAATACTATACGATATAACTCAACACACACAATGCAACACAACATGGTACAATACAATGCAGCGGAGGGGGAAGATGCTTTTTTCTTTTTTTCGGGGGAGGGAGGGGGGGGGAGGGGGGGGGAGGGGGGGGGGGGAATGTTGTTTCTCATTTGTAGGTGCTAGGCTACACAGTAAAATGTACAGTGGTAACTTTGTAACAAGCTCAGCATTTAGAAGATGTGGTTATAATAATAATAATAATGATTTCTTATATAGCGCTTAATCAAACGAATTTCTCTAAGCGCTTTACAAAGTCATACTACATTCACCCTTCTCATATACAATAATACACCTTACACCCAACTACAAATACTATTACTACAATAACTAACACATCCTAATCCTACCAATGTGACATTCACTTATTCTTCAAATATCACTACAAAAAACTTAATCCTATAACGTTCAATCATACAACAAATACATATAATAGAGAACATACACATACGCTACATTTGAAAAGGCCCAGACGGCTATGAGTTAGGTTGTACCCCCCCCCCCCCCTCTCTCTCTCCCCACAGCATTGACTAATTATGAGAAAATAGATGGGTTTTAAGTTTAGACTTGAAAGAAGAGAGAGAATCTGAATGTCTGAGACAGTCTGGCAGTCTGTTCCACGTCGCTGGAGCTTGAAAAGAGAAAGATCTTTCACCAGTAGTAGTCCTGAAGCGAGTCATTCGCAGAAGGCGGTCGTCAGCACAGGAGCGTAGTTGTCGAGAGGGGATGTAGATTTTAAGGAGATCTGAGAGATAAGAAGGTCCTTTTCAAAGAGAGCAGAGAAAGTGAGAGTTGAGATTTTGTACGAGATACGGTTTGAGACAGATAGCCAGTGAAGAGAGTGGAGGAGAGGCGAAATGTGAGCATGTTTTCTTGCTCTACAGACGACTCGGGCTGCATGATTTTGGATTCGCTGTAATCTTTCTATCAGGTATTTTGGAAGGCCGGCCAAAAGTGAGTTGCAGTAATCTATTCTAGATAAGACAAATGCACAAATGAGAGTTTTTGTAGCATCTGTAGAGAGAAGGTGACGTACAGAGCTGATTCTTCTTAGTTCTAAATAGGCAATCTTGCAAATATTTGAAACCTGTTTCTCAAAGGAGAGGGATTGGTCAAGTATGACCCCTAGACTGCGGACAGAGTTATACTCTGGATCTTACCATGGAATAACTTTATTGAACCGACAAACAGATTACAGGACAAAACACAATGCATTTCGACCTCTTGGGTCTTCTTCAGGCGTAGATTTTGCACCAGAAAATTTTACAACCCATCAGAATGCAGTTTCAAAAGTGTTGATTTGGATTGGATCCCCCCCCCCCCACCCCCCCCCACCCCCCACCCCCCCCCACCCACCCCCCCCACCCCCCCCCCCCCACCCCCCCCACCCCCCCCCCCCCCCCCCCCCCACCCCACCCACCCCCCCCAAAAAAAAAACCAACCCGATTTCAGTCAACCAGCTAAACCACTTGTTGTCAGTTCATATCTGTTGCTGAATCGTTACTCCTTGTGCTGCAGACCCGCCTTTTGCCGCGGCACGCACACCTTGAAGGTGTCCATGGAGTTGTTCAAAGAAAACCGGGAGCGCCTGTGCCAGCGTCTCCGAGACAACACCAAAGTTCCCAAAGGTGCGATTGTGGTTCTGCAGGGAGGGGCATCGGAGACACGCTATTGTTCCGACCATGAGCCTCTTTTCCGACAGGTATACTTTTTTTGGAAATTAACAGACTTAAACTGTCAAGAAAATTGATAAGATATTTGCATGTGTGTGTGTGTGCTGGTAAGGGCATGTTTGTTTGGGAGGAAGAGCGATGTGCATGTTGGTCTGTCTTAAGGTTTATGACTCGTCACCATGAATAATAGAAGCTGTTGTTGTTGTCGTACCCTGGCTTAAAGACTCCAGGGATCATCCAGACAGCCAAAGTACTTGAACACTATGGTACAAATGCATCAGTTAGAGAACATTACGTGTGTGACCGTTTTTGATTACCCTGCCACGTGGGCAGCCACACTCTGACTTCGGGGGATTTTGGAGACTGATAATGTTATGCTAGGAGCTTATCACAACTGAAGACAATCCCCACATGCAGAGCATAACAACATTTTGATGTAGCCTTGGTGTTCTAGCCTATGTCAATTGGCCTGACACAGCCGTAAGCTAAGGCGTATAATAGAAGCTGAGTCTCCCTCTTTTCTAATGCCATCAGACTGGAAATAAGTCCTCAGGATGAACTGAGGGGTCCCCCCACTCAGAGCCTCCACAGGCGGGTGCAGCTTCTGTTGCAGAGTGGGTAGGCATCTGCCTTCTTTTTCAGCTCCCTGGAGGGGCCCATAGACTTTGAGAGTGTGCTGAGTGATGTGTTCTGCTTCTCCACAGAAACAGAGCGGGGATGGCACAAGGTGGCAGTGCCTGTAGGGAGAATCCATAGTGCCCAGAGGATGTGCCCTGTCTGCAGGGGGAAAAGGATAGTATGTTCCTGGCCTCCTGAAAAGGATGGCATGTTCCTGGCATCCTGAAAAGGATGGCATGTTCCTGGTCTCCTGAAAAGGATAGCATGTTCCTGGCCTCCTGAAAAGGCATGTCCTGGCTCTAAGGATGGCATGTTCCTGGCCTCCTGAAAAGGATGGCATGTTCCTGGCATCCTGAAAAGGATGGAATGTTCCTGGCCTCCTGAAAAGGATGGAATGTTCCTGGCGTCCTGAAAAGGATGGCATGTTCCTGGCCTCCTGAAAAGGATGGCATGTTCCTGGCATCCTGAAAAAAAATTTCATGTTCCTGGCCTCCTGAAAAGGATGGCATGTTCCTGGCATCCTGAAAAGGATGGCATGTTCCTGGCCTCCTGAAAAGGATGGCATGTTCCTGGCATCCTGAAAAGGATGGCATGTTCCTGGCATCCTGGGGAAAAAATGGCATGTTCCTGGCATCCTGGGGAAAAAATGGCATCCTGAAACAAAAATTGCATGTTCCTGACATCCTGGAAAAAAAAATGGCATGTTCCTGGCATCCTGAAAAGGATGGCATGTTCCTGGCCTCCTGAAAAGGATGGCATGTTCCTGGCCTCCTGAAAAGCTTGGCATATTCCTTGTATCCTGAAAAGGATGGCATGCTCCTAACATCCTGAAAAAGATGGCTTGTTCCTGCCATATTGAAAAGGATGGCATAATCCTGGCCTCCTGAAAAGGATGGCATGTTCCTGCTTGCTCAGCTGGTGGTAGGTATATCATTAGGTGATGGAAAATGGAACAACATGATTTCTATATGTGGCAGTTGGTGGAGTCCTTTTTTTGTCACGGGATCTCTGGTGTGAAAGAGTCAGAGTTTTGTCTATGATGACTGCAGGATTCCAAGAGTCCTGTTTTCAGTGGATCTTCATTGTGAAAGAATCTGATTCCTGTGTGGGAGGATCGAAGGAGCCTTTTTTTTCACTGTGTTTTTGGTGTGGAAGAGGCAGGTTTCTGTATGTGTTTTTATTGCAGGAGTCCTTATTTTTTTTTACACGTAGTGGTTGATGTGTATGATGATTGCAGGAATGCTGTTTTCATGGGTCTTTGATGTGTATGACGATTGCAGGAATGCTGTTTTCATGGGTCTTTGATATGTATGAGGGTTGCAGGAGTATTATTGTCATGGGATCTTTGACGCATGTGTGTGATGGTTGCAGGAGTGCTATTTTTGTGGGTCTTTGATGTGTATGATGATTGCAGGAGTATTATTGTCATGGGATCTTTGACGTGTGTGTGATGATTGCAGGAGTGCTATTTTCAATGGGTCTTTGATGTGTATAATGATAGCAGGAATGCTGTTTTCATGGGTCTTTGATGTGTATGGTGGTTGCAGGAGTGCTATTTTTACTTGGTCGTTGATGTGTATGACGATTGCAGGAATGCTGTTTTCATGGGTCTTTGATGTGCATGATGATTGCAGCAGTGCTGTTTTCATGGGTCTTTGATGTGTATGATGATTGCAGGAATGCTGTTTTCACTGGGTCTTTGATGTGTATGAAGGTTGCAGGAATGCTGTTTTATCTGAGTCTTTGATGTGTATGAGGGTTGCAGGAATGCTGTTTTCACTGGGTCTTTGATATGTGTGATGATTGCAGCAATGCTGTTTTCACTGGGTCGTTGATGTGTATGATGATTGCAGGAATGCTGTTTTCACTGGGTCTTTGATGTGTATGATGATTGCAGGAGTGCTGTTTTCATGGGTCTTTGATGTGTATGACCATTGCAGGAATGCTGTTTTCATGTGTCTTTGATGTGTATGGTGATTGCAGCAATGCTGTTTTCATGGGTCTTTGATGTGTATGAGGGTTGCAGGAATGCGGTTTTCACTGGGTCTTTGATATATATAAGGGTTGCAGGAATGCTGTTTTCATAGGTCTTTGATATGTATGAGGGTTGCAGGAATGCTGTTTTCATGGGTCTTTGATGTGCATGATGATTGCAGGAATGCTGTTTTCATGGGTCTTTGATGTGTATGAGGGTTGCAGCAGTGCTGTTTTCATGGGTCTTTGATGTGTACGATGATTGCAGCAATGCTGTTTTCATTGGTCTTTGATGTGTATGGTGATTGCAGCAATGCTGTTTTCATGGGTCTTTGATGTGTATGATGATTGCAGGAATGCTGTTTTCACTGGGTCTTTGATGTGTATGATGATTGCAGGAGTGCTGTTTTCACTGGGTCTTTGATGTGTATGACGATTGCAGGAATGCTGTTTTCATGGGTGTTTGATGTGTATGATGATTGCAGGAATGCTGTTTTCATGGGTGTTTGATGTGTATGAGGGTTGCAAGAATGCTGTTTTCACTGGGTCTTTGATGTGTATGAGGGTTGCAGGAATGCTGTTTTCATGGGTCTTTGATGTGTATGAGGGTTGCAGGAATGCTGTTTTCATGGGTCTTTGATGTGTATGAGGGTTGCAAGAATGCTGTTTTCACTGGGTCTTTGATGTGTATGAGGGTTGCAGGAATGCTGTTTTCATGGGTCTTTGATGTGTATGTGGGTTGCAGGAATGCTGTTTTCATGGGTCTTTGATGTGTATGAGGGTTGCAGGAATGCTGTTTTCATGGGTCTTTAATGTGTATATGGGTTGCAGCAATGCTGTTTTTACTGGGTCTTTGATATGTATGATGGTTGCAGGCATGCTGTTTTCACTGGGTCTTTGATGTGTATGATAATTGCAGGAGTGTTGTTTTCGCTGGGTCTTTGATGTGTATGATTGCAGAAGTGCTGTTTTCACTGGGTCTTTGATGTGTATGAGGGTTGCAGGAATGCTGTTTTCATGGGTCTTTGATGTGTATGACGATTGCAGGAATGCTGTTTTCATGGGTCTTTGATATGTATGAGGGTTGCAGGAGTATTATTGTCATGGGATCTTTGACGCATGTGTGTGATGGTTGCAGGAGTGCTATTTTTGTGGGTCTTTGATGTGTATGATGATTGCAGGAGTATTATTGTCATGGATCTTTGACGTGTGTGTGATGATTGCAGGAGTGCTATTTTCATGGGTCTTTGATGTGTATAATGATAGCAGGAATGCTGTTTTCATGGGTCTTTGATGTGTATGGTGGTTGCAGGAGTGCTATTTTTACTTGGTCGTTGATGTGTATGACGATTGCAGGAATGCTGTTTTCATGGGTCTTTGATGTGCATGATGATTGCAGCAGTGCTGTTTTCATGGGTCTTTGATGTGTATGATGATTGCAGGAATGCTGTTTTCACTGGGTCTTTGATGTGTATGAAGGTTGCAGGAATGCTGTTTTATCTGAGTCTTTGATGTGTATGAGGGTTGCAGGAATGCTGTTTTCACTGGGTCTTTGATATGTGTGATGATTGCAGCAATGCTGTTTTCACTGGGTCGTTGATGTGTATGATGATTGCAGGAATGCTGTTTTCACTGGGTCTTTGATGTGTATGATGATTGCAGGAGTGCTGTTTTCATGGGTCTTTGATGTGTATGACCATTGCAGGAATGCTGTTTTCATGTGTCTTTGATGTGTATGGTGATTGCAGCAATGCTGTTTTCATGGGTCTTTGATGTGTATGAGGGTTGCAGGAATGCGGTTTTCACTGGGTCTTTGATATATATAAGGGTTGCAGGAATGCTGTTTTCATAGGTCTTTGATATGTATGAGGGTTGCAGGAATGCTGTTTTCATGGGTCTTTGATGTGCATGATGATTGCAGGAATGCTGTTTTCATGGGTCTTTGATGTGTATGAGGGTTGCAGCAGTGCTGTTTTCATGGGTCTTTGATGTGTACGATGATTGCAGCAATGCTGTTTTCATTGGTCTTTGATGTGTATGGTGATTGCAGCAATGCTGTTTTCATGGGTCTTTGATGTGTATGATGATTGCAGGAATGCTGTTTTCACTGGGTCTTTGATGTGTATGATGATTGCAGGAGTGCTGTTTTCACTGGGTCTTTGATGTGTATGACGATTGCAGGAATGCTGTTTTCATGGGTGTTTGATGTGTATGATGATTGCAGGAATGCTGTTTTCATGGGTGTTTGATGTGTATGAGGGTTGCAAGAATGCTGTTTTCACTGGGTCTTTGATGTGTATGAGGGTTGCAGGAATGCTGTTTTCATGGGTCTTTGATGTGTATGAGGGTTGCAGGAATGCTGTTTTCATGGGTCTTTGATGTGTATGAGGGTTGCAAGAATGCTGTTTTCACTGGGTCTTTGATGTGTATGAGGGTTGCAGGAATGCTGTTTTCATGGGTCTTTGATGTGTATGTGGGTTGCAGGAATGCTGTTTTCATGGGTCTTTGATGTGTATGAGGGTTGCAGGAATGCTGTTTTCATGGGTCTTTAATGTGTATATGGGTTGCAGCAATGCTGTTTTTACTGGGTCTTTGATATGTATGATGGTTGCAGGCATGCTGTTTTCACTGGGTCTTTGATGTGTATGATAATTGCAGGAGTGTTGTTTTCGCTGGGTCTTTGATGTGTATGATTGCAGAAGTGCTGTTTTCACTGGGTCTTTGATGTGTATGAGGGTTGCAGGAATGCTGTTTTCATGGGTCTTTGATGTGTATGACGATTGCAGGAATGCTGTTTTCATGGGTCTTTGATATGTATGAGGGTTGCAGGAGTATTATTGTCATGGGATCTTTGACGCATGTGTGTGATGGTTGCAGGAGTGCTATTTTTGTGGGTCTTTGATGTGTATGATGATTGCAGGAGTATTATTGTCATGGGATCTTTGACGTGTGTGTGATGATTGCAGGAGTGCTATTTTCATGGGTCTTTGATGTGTATAATGATAGCAGGAATGCTGTTTTCATGGGTCTTTGATGTGTATGGTGGTTGCAGGAGTGCTATTTTTACTTGGTCGTTGATGTGTATGACGATTGCAGGAATGCTGTTTTCATGGGTCTTTGATGTGCATGATGATTGCAGCAGTGCTGTTTTCATGGGTCTTTGATGTGTATGATGATTGCAGGAATGCTGTTTTCACTGGGTCTTTGATGTGTATGAAGGTTGCAGGAATGCTGTTTTATCTGAGTCTTTGATGTGTATGAGGGTTGCAGGAATGCTGTTTTCACTGGGTCTTTGATATGTGTGATGATTGCAGCAATGCTGTTTTCACTGGGTCGTTGATGTGTATGATGATTGCAGGAATGCTGTTTTCACTGGGTCTTTGATGTGTATGATGATTGCAGGAGTGCTGTTTTCATGGGTCTTTGATGTGTATGACCATTGCAGGAATGCTGTTTTCATGTGTCTTTGATGTGTATGGTGATTGCAGCAATGCTGTTTTCATGGGTCTTTGATGTGTATGAGGGTTGCAGGAATGCGGTTTTCACTGGGTCTTTGATATATATAAGGGTTGCAGGAATGCTGTTTTCATAGGTCTTTGATATGTATGAGGGTTGCAGGAATGCTGTTTTCATGGGTCTTTGATGTGCATGATGATTGCAGGAATGCTGTTTTCATGGGTCTTTGATGTGTATGAGGGTTGCAGCAGTGCTGTTTTCATGGGTCTTTGATGTGTACGATGATTGCAGCAATGCTGTTTTCATTGGTCTTTGATGTGTATGGTGATTGCAGCAATGCTGTTTTCATGGGTCTTTGATGTGTATGATGATTGCAGGAATGCTGTTTTCACTGGGTCTTTGATGTGTATGATGATTGCAGGAGTGCTGTTTTCACTGGGTCTTTGATGTGTATGACGATTGCAGGAATGCTGTTTTCATGGGTGTTTGATGTGTATGATGATTGCAGGAATGCTGTTTTCATGGGTGTTTGATGTGTATGAGGGTTGCAAGAATGCTGTTTTCACTGGGTCTTTGATGTGTATGAGGGTTGCAGGAATGCTGTTTTCATGGGTCTTTGATGTGTATGAGGGTTGCAGGAATGCTGTTTTCATGGGTCTTTGATGTGTATGAGGGTTGCAAGAATGCTGTTTTCACTGGGTCTTTGATGTGTATGAGGGTTGCAGGAATGCTGTTTTCATGGGTCTTTGATGTGTATGTGGGTTGCAGGAATGCTGTTTTCATGGGTCTTTGATGTGTATGAGGGTTGCAGGAATGCTGTTTTCATGGGTCTTTGATGTGTATATGGGTTGCAGCAATGCTGTTTTTACTGGGTCTTTGATATGTATGATGGTTGCAGGCATGCTGTTTTCACTGGGTCTTTGATGTGTATGATAATTGCAGGAGTGTTGTTTTCGCTGGGTCTTTGATGTGTATGATTGCAGAAGTGCTGTTTTCACTGGGTCTTTGATGTGTATGAGGGTTGCAGGAATGCTGTTTTCATGGGTCTTTGATGTGTATGATGATTGCAGTAGTGCTGTTTTATCTGGGTCTTTGATGTGTATCATAATTGAAGGAATGCTGTTTTCATGGGTCTTTGATGTGTATGATGATTGCAGGAATGCTGTTTTCACTGGGTCTTTGATGTGTATGATGATTGCAGGAATGCTGTTTTATCTGGGTCTTTGATGTGTATGAGGGTTGCAGGAATGCTATTTTCACTGGGTTTTTGATGTGTATGATGATTGCAGGTATGCTGTTTTCACTGGGTCTTTGATGTGTATGAGAGATGCAGGAGTGTTGTTGTCATGGGATCTTTGATGTGTGTGTGTGTGTGTGTGTGTGTGTGTGTGTGTGTGTGTGTGTGTGTGCATGCATGCGTGTGTGATGGTTGCAGGAGTCCTATTTTCACTGGGCCTTTGGAGTGGAAGAACCGGATTTCTATGGGGCAGTGGAGGTGGATACTGGAAGAGCCATTCTCTTCCCTCCACTTCTTCCGGACGCTTATGCTGTCTGGATGGGAAAGTGAGTTTGTGTGATGTGTTTCCCTGCGTGTGTGTGTGTGTGTGTGAGTGTGTGTGTGTGTGTGTGTGTGTGTGTGTGTGTGTGTGTGTGTGTGTTGTGTGTGATGTGTTTCCCTGCATGTGTGTGTGTGTGTGCGCGCGCGATGTGTTTCACTGCGTGTGTGTGTGTGTGTGTGTGTGTGTGTGTGTGTGTGTGATATGTGTTTCCCTGCATGTGTGTGTGTGTGTGTGTGTGTGTGTGTGCGTGCGTGCGTGCGTGCTTGCGTGGGTGTGAGTGTGTGTGTGTGCGTGTGTGTGTGTGTGTGTGTGTGTGTGTGTGTGTGTGTGCGCGTGTGTGTGTGTGTGTGCATGTGTGTGTGTGTGTGTGTGTGTGTGTGTGTGCACGTGCATGAGAGAGAGAGAGAGGGGGGGGGGGAGGAAAATCACTGTGTATGTGTGTATTGTCAGGAACAGAGGAGGCAAGCAAAATGATACAAACAGCATCTTATATGTCCATTTTTGAGATACATAACAGTGTTTTATATGTTGATTTCTTTGATTGATGAATTATTGGAGCAAGGCAAGAGTAGAATATTTGATGCTCAGGTGGAGATAATGTGCAAATTCTGGGCAAATGAAGCACTAAACAAGCCGAGAAGACAGAAAGATGCAAACAAACACAAAAACAAAACAAAAAATGCAAAAAGAAGTAAGTAGGATGTGCACACACCCACCCAGATACACAGACACCTATACACACATTTACATATGTATAAACACGCACATACATTCACACACACACACATAGGCACGCACACACACACACAGAGACACACACACACACACACACACACACACACACACACACACACACACACACACATATATTATTGACTTAATTCTTGCCAGTTGTAGTTTCAGTTTCATCAAGGAGGTATTGATTCTGTTTTAGTCCATATTTGCTTCACCACTTTTGCTGAACCATTAAGCCACACAGTGGTGCAAGTGTCTTGAGCCCAGGGATGAGAAGATCACCCAGTGGTCCTAAATGATAAAATTTCTTGAATCATGATGAATCCTTTTCAACAGGTTGCTGTCTGAAGAGGACTTCAGGTTTCGGTATGGGGTTGACGAGGTCCATTTTGCCAACAAGGTGAGCTGCCATCATGGTACAGAACATGGCTGTGTTTGGTGTGTGTGTGTGTGTGTGTGTGTTGTGTGTGTGTGTGTGTGTAAGAATGCCATAGATCACATCACAAACCTCAGCACATTCACATACAACACCCACACGATGCACACATGGGACTGGTAGAGTGTGAATCTAGAGCAAAGCGGATTATGAAAGTAATGTGTGTTCTCACCTGTTTTGTATGAAGGCAGAATCAAGAAGCTGTCAACATTCTCTCTCCCACTTGTTTTGTTCTCAGATTGCTGAGGTGCTGAAGAGCAAGAACCCTTCAGTGCTGCTGACTTTAGTAAGTTGATTATATCTGCCAAACTGTACCTCTCCTAGTTTCAAAATGGAGTGACTGAGGGCGGAGAATGAAGCAAAATTTAGAAAGCGAGGGGGTTAGTTACCGCCAAGGACATTGACAAACAAAGCACAGGAAAGTTTGTCCTGTGCTTTGTTTGTCAATGTCCTTGGCGGTAACTAACCCCCTCTCTTTCTAAAAATTGTACCTCTCCTACTTTACGTATGTTGTAAAATATTTGTATTTTACAACTGATTGACTATAACATTATTCATTTGTAAAGGTACTTTTTTTGTTCCTGCAGTCATCATCATCTGTTATTTTGTTCATTATTCAGATGCTTTAATTTTTCTTCGTCTAGGAGTAAATCTTAGTGTGTAATGTAAAGTGGTGATTGTGCATCTGCTTGTTTTGTGTACAACATGATGATATATGTGGACTCAATGTTTCTGTGTATTTTACAGCATACTCCAAGGCCTGTGTCACACAGGTTTTACAAAACTGTTTTGGGCCAACACAAGCTTGCAATACACTTGTTTCCTGACACACTTTGCCTGAAACAGATTTCAAACCTGTTGCTTGCATATTCTTGTTTTATGACATGCTCCAAATAAACAAAACTGTGTTTCTTATGGGAGTCTTTCCTGGAAACAGCAAATGTTGCTTCCTGTTGATAGGTGATTGTGCCCATTTTAGATAAAAATCAAATTGCTGATAAGAAGATATTCTGCTTCATAATCTGATCGTGTGTAAAAACTGCTTTTAAAAAAATCAGTCCATACTAAGATAACTTGGCCCACTGCTCCCTGTGGATTGCCGGTGCCGGGGCTGCGGCGGGGCCAACCGGGCTGTGGCTGTGGACGGGGTGTCGGAATGAGCGGTGTGGGTGCACTGCCTCTGAGGTGGCGCAGAGGTTGGGACAGCAAAAAAAAAAAAAAAAGATAACTTGGCCCTCAGGACTTAAGATAGAAGCCTGGAAGAACCAATGATTGACAGATAAGCAGACAGTTAGATTTTCCCTAGACTGTTACTTCTGTACAGTGTTTGACTGTGCAGTGCAATGCATTTGAACATGGAGTGACTCTTACATGATGAATATTACATGGTATGAACTGGTTTATGCAAAACTTTGTGATATATATGGTTTTAATGACATCCATTTTAGATTTATGCTAGACTTTGTGCCATTTGGTTTGAATGACTTCAGTTTTTACTGTGATTTGTCATTGGGATTTCATCGTGTGATGTACCCAACTGTTGAAGTTTCTTCATGGCAGGCAGTGCCCTGAATGTGGTACCCCTCTTGTGAGTTTTGGCTGAGAACGCTGACCTGTGACTTACACCTGTGACTCTAGAGCCCTTTTATTTATTTATTTATTTTTTTAATTGAACTAGGTGTTTTTTTTTCTGTTGGTATGTCAGAATCATTCACACATTAATAGGCCTTTCATGTGTGTTATGTTTTCTGATGATATGTGAGCATCATTCACACATTGATAAGTCTTTTATGTGCTCATTCATACTGAAAGGTAGTGCTGTGAACTTCTTAGTTTGTTTGTTGAACAGCATGGCCTGAATTCTGACAGTGGGAAATACAGCCAGGAAGCTGTTTTTTGATGGCATCGGCAGGTAAGTCAGACTCTATGAACGTAACTTACTTCAGATCTGATTTGTGTTTACTGTGGTGTATCATTACATTGCTAATGTGTCATTTGTAACATATTTCATTACTTTAGTGTTTTGGCACATTATTACTTTGCTAATGTGTCATTGTAACATATTTCATTGGTTTAGTGTTTTGGCACATTATTACATTGATAATGTGTCATTGTAACATATTTCATTAGTTTAGTGTTTTGGCACATTATTACATTGCTAATGTGTCGTAACATATTTCATTTGTTTAGTGTTCTGGCACTTTATTACATTGCTAATGTGTCATTGTAACATATTTCATTAGTATAATGTTTTGGCACATTATTACTTTGCTAATGCGTCATTATAACATATTTCATTAGTTTAGTGTTTTGGCACATTATTACATTGATAATGTGTCATTGTAACATATTTCATTAGTTTAGTGTTTTGGCACATTATTACATTGCTAATGTGTCGTTGTAACATATTTCATTTGTTTAGTGTTTTGGCACTTTATTACATTGCTAATGTGTCATTGTAACATATTTCATTAGTTTAATGTTTTGGCACATTATTACTTTGCTAATGCATCATTGTAACATATTTCATTAGTTTTGTGTTTTGGCACATTATTACATTGCTAATGTGTCATTGTAACATATTTCATTAGTTTAGTGTTTTGGCACATTATTACATTGCTAATGCGTCATTGTAACATATTTCATTAGTTTTGTGTTTTGGCACATTATTACATTGCTAATGTGTCATTTGTAACATATTTCATGACTGTTTTGGCACATTATTACATTGCTAATGTGTCATTTATAACATATTTCATTTGTTTAGTGTTTTGGCACATCATAACATTGGTAATATGTCATTTGTAACATATTTAATTTATTTAGTATTATGGCATATTATTGCATTGCTAATGTGTAATTTGTAACATTTTTCGTTTGTTTAGCTTTAGAGTGTCTGAGTGATAACTGTTTACATGTACACAAGAACCTCAAAGGCTGACATGGAAAAAGTGCATGGAGTTGATACAAGTCATGCTAGTGTAAATGAATATTTGACACTGCTGGTAAGAACGGGCGGCGGTGTGTATAGTAAAATAACCTGTGTAACATTGGTGGAAGAATGTGATGTGTAGATCAACAGAGTTCTTAGTCTGAAAATGCTGAGATGTAATGTTTAGCCAGCAATTTGACATGTGGACTGTAATACTGTTGACATTCCTTTTCAGTTTCAAAGTCAACAACGAACTTCTTCATCCTGACATTGCTGAATGGTGAGTAGAACATACATACAAATCACCCTTTAATAAAATGGACAATATTGCTCAGGTCTTTGACTACTACCAACCATTCTGTCTCAACAGATATTTCGTAAGACTTCAGTGATTAAGACAGCAAGTTGTTAGTTCTTACAGCTGAAATGAACTGAATTGTATTATGTTCCTATGAATGGTTGGAACAATCAAACCCAATCTCTAGAAACCACAGCATCCAGGCAGATGACCTACTGTGGCTGAGGAGGCCTATGCAGGTGAGGTAGGCCCAAATGCGGTTTGATGGAGGTGAACAAACCCACAGAGTGTGATGCAGACTGGGTATTCAGGTGAGGTAGGCCCAGTTGCGGTTGATGGAGGAGAACAAACCCACAGAGTGTGATGCAGACTGGGTATTCAGGTGAGGTAGGCCCAATTGCGGTTGATGGAGGTGAACAGACCCACAGAGTGTGATGCAGACTGGGTATTCTAGTCTCTTTTCTCCTTCCTCTCACCCTTTCTTGTTTGGTCACCCCTCTGGATGCGGGGACCTGACTGTCTGTCTCCAAGGTGTGCGATCAGATGTCATGTTTTCTCACACGGCAGACAGCAAGCAGACGAAAAACTGACAGGTCTTGGTTTCGAACAGTTTTACATTTTGTTTCATGACTGATCAATTCTCAGCCAGTGTTAAACGTCGTTCAGAGTTGCTAAGTGATATGTTTTCAGCACAGTATGCAATGAATTTAACGACAAAACTACGCTGCTACACTTTGTGATGAAATGCTGTGCCAAAAACTAAAAATTTTAGAGGCTTTGATGTTTAAGGGGGAGGGGGGGGGGGGGGGCGGAATCACGTTTCACAGACTTAGCAGTGGCTTAAGCAAAATTCAGACAATGAATGTAGGCTTTAGACTGTATCCTTATTTTGTGTAAGAAAAAAAAGAAAAAAAGAAAGGTCATGTTCAATAAAGAGGGGATGAAAAATTGCTAGAGGTGATCATAAACTCACCACCTTGTTGACAGGTTTCGTTGTTTGCCATTTTGACGTTTCGTGAATCGGGTCAAATCCACATGATTACTAGCAAGGTTTAAGTCTTCTGAGTTGACTGAAATGTCGAGTGTGAAGCAGAGTGCAACTGAAAGTGCTGTCGAGTCTGACTTGGTGCACTGCATACAAGTGCTACGCTTGTATTTGGAATGCTACACTTAAAATGGTAAAAATGCTACAGTAGGTGCTTTTGAGAGCTTGGCACCGCTCATTGTTCATCAAGGTTTTGGGGGCCGGAATGGCTCAGTTGGTAGAGCGCCGGACTCGTGATCCTGGGGTTGCAAGTTCAAATTTCGGTACAGGGGGATTTTTCCCTCGGAGTTAACCTTTGTTCTGACTCCATTCCCCATACAGACCTTCGAATGAGACTATAAACCGAGGTTCCATGTGTGAATGCACACACAACATCTTGCACACACGTAAAATCCCATCACCAACTTTCAGAAGAGAAGGCCAATTTGGCCGTTGGTATGGATGACACGTTACACATAGCATCCACCCTGCGTGAGAAATGGAAAGAATGAAGGAAAATAAGGAAATTGAATGAACGATATTGACCGGATGACACGGGAAATGACTGAATGATGCGCCGGCAGGCAGCTCTTCAGTCGGCACTACCTAGGTAGGCAGCCCGTTGTGTAAATGAGAATGTTTATTATATTATGTGTAAAGCGCTTAGAGCCCTAATCTTTAGCGAATAGGTGCTATAAAAATTAACATTATTATTTTGTCCCTAAGCCGTAAAATAGACCAAATTTTAAGAAAATCTGTTCATCCTATTGTCCTAGAACTTACTACTCAGATTTGTATTTGGTTTTAATTCAGGTTTTAAATCAACACTCATGTTGGGTAACACACCAGACAGTGTATTGCTGTATGTGTCTGTACAGTCAAACGATCTAGTCAGTCAAAGAGTGGGAGGGGATGTTCATCCAGTGTATTGCTGTATGTGTCTGTACAGTCAGATCTAGTCAGTCAAAGAGTGGGAGGGGATGTTCATCCAGTATATTGCTGTATGTGTCTGTACAGTCAGATCTAGTCAGTCAAAGAGTGGGAGGGAATGTTCATCTGATGTATTGCTATATGTGTCTGTACAGTCAGATCCAGTCAGTCAAAGAGTGGGAGGGAATGTTCATCCAGTGTATTGCTGTATGTGTCTGTACAGTCAGATCTAGTCAGTCAAAGAGTGGGAGGGGATGTTCTTCCAGTATATTGCTGTATATGTCTGTACAGTCAGATCTAGTCAGTCAAAGAGTGGGAGGGGATGTTCTTCCAGTGTATTGCTGTATGTGTCTGCACAGTCAGATCTAGTCGGTCAAAGAGTGGGAGGGGATGTTCATCTGGTGTATTGCTGTATGTGTCTGTACAGTCAGATCTAGTCAGTCAAAGAGTGGGAGGGGATGTTCATCTGGTGTATTGCTGTATATGTCTGTACAGTCAGATCTAGTCAGTCAAAGAGTGGGAGGGGATGTTCATCTGGTGTATTGCTGTATATGTCTGTACAGTCAGATCTAGTCAGTCAAAGAGTGGGAGGGGATGTTCATCTGGTGTATTGCTGTATGTGTCTGTACAGTCAGATCTAGTCAGTCAAAGAGTGGGAGGGGATGTTCATCTGGTGTATTGCTGTATGTCTGTACAGTCAGATCTAGTCAGTCAAAGAGTGGGAGGGGATGTTCATCGGGTGTATTGCTGTATGTGTCTGTACAGTCAGACGATCGAGTCAGTCAAAGAGTGGGAAGGGATGTTCATCCAGTATATTGCTGTATATGTCTGTACAGTCAGATGATCTAGTCAGCCAAAGAGTGGAAGATAATGTTCATCCAGTGTATTGCTGTATGTGTCTGTACAGTCAGACGATCTAGTCAGCCAAAGAGTGGGAGGGGATGTTCATCCAGTGTATTGCTGTATGTGTCTGTACAATCAGGACATCTAGTCAACCAAAGAGTGGGGGAATGTTCATCCAGTGTATTGCTGTATATGTCTGTACAGTCAGATCTAGTCAGTCAAAGAGTGGGAGGGGATGTTCTTCCAGTATATTGCTGTATATGTCTGTACAGTCAGATCTAGTCAGTCAAAGAGTGGGAGGGGATGTTCTTCCAGTGTATTGCTGTATGTGTCTGCACAGCCGGGTGTTCAAGTCGGACAAGGAGCTGGAGGTGATGCGCTATGTCAACAGGATCAGCAGTGAGGCCCATAAAGCCGTGAGTACACCTTGACACTTTTCTCTTCTCGTTCAATATTCCATGGTACCCACTTCTCCATGAACTCACAGACTTGAGTGAAATGTACAAATGAAAGCCTGTGATTTGAAAAAATGATTTTCAGGGAAGAAGGAAAAAAAGTGGTAGTCAGATCAAAGATAGTATTCCCTTCGGAACGACGGTTCACTCATTGACCGTTTACTCTGCTGGCAGTGTAAGCCAAAGTGAAGCCAGCTGCACGCCATCTCGTGGGCCGGTGGTGCCTGCCACTCCCACTTTCCCCGACTATAACAAAACCGACTGGCAGACCAGGAAATGGCAGAACAGACTCTTTTACAAGTTGTGTGTTCTCTCTCTCTTTCTCTCATATGTATATATATATGTGTGTGTGTGTGTGTGTGTGTGTGTGTGTGTGGATAGATAGACAGAGAGATAGATACATCTCTAAAAGAAAAGAGCAACAAGGACAACAAGCTGTTGTGGTGATAGTTGAAATTTTCAGCTTTATTCGCCTTGATCAGCAATTGACCTCCCTGAGTGCCAGTAGGTATGGTAGTGAGGGAAGAGACGTATACGTATACATACAAACATACGTACGTACGTACATATGTGTGTGTGTGTGTGTGTGTGTGTGTGTTGACTATATCGTCATCATATTTCTTCTTTTTTTTCGTGAATATTGTGTCAGCATGATGTCACATTTTTCATGAAATTGAAACATTTAATGAAGAAAATGTTTTTTCAGTCCATGAAACTTTTTTTTCTCATTGCTTTATGGCTGAACTTTGTGAGGTCAATGATCCCATACGGTCCATTTCAGGTGAAGTGCTTCATATTTCTTTGTACTGAGACTACAGTGTAAAAAAGCTCTGACCTTGAGAATTCATCAGTTTACACATACACAGCTGGACAAAAGATTGGAAATGAAAGGTTCACAATGATATATCAGCACAGAAAAAAAGTTCAGAAGAAGAATGTATTAAAAAGGTTTTTAACAGAAATAGTTGTTTTTTTTTCAATTAGTGCACTGTGTTTTCAAACTTTGAAAATGAACACATGAACAGGTACGTGCATATGCTCAATGTGTGATGCAAACAGTAATTCACACACACACACACACACACACACACACACACACACACACACACACACACACACACGCTCACACACACACAACATGTGTGCACACATACTCGCACATACACATACTGTCTCACACACGAAACAAATGAAGTCAAAGCGTCTCATCAGATTCAGCATGGTTACGTTTGTGATGACCATGTTGATGACATGTAGTAAACAAAGGAAAAAAGGTATTTTTCTGCTTAGATTTTAGTTCTGGTGGAAGAAGATCATTCTTGTGTTTTGAATTGTGTTTTTCCAGTCATAAAATCTGTTATTCTGGAATAGTGGAAAATGTTATCGTTGAAATTTTTACAGTTCTCAAGGGAGTGAACTGGTGAGCGTGAAGGATGTTGAGCACTGCGTTTTTAATTGAAATAGTGTTTTAATGCTGCACATTTTAATGCAGCAGTGGTGTACATTTTATCATGAAAATTGGAAATCAGTTCTTAGAGGTTTCCTGAGGAAGTGTAAAGGAAAAAAAGGATTTGGATTAAATTACACAAAAAAGACTTTGGGTCTGGAATTCAAATTTTCAGTATAGGTATATCTGTCTAAATTAATAATTTTCAGTATAGATATATCTCTTGTCTGTCTATCTTTATTTCTATCTATCTGTCTATTCATCTTTCTCTGTGTGTGTGTGTGTGTGTGTGTGTGTGTGTGTGTGTGTGTGTCTGTATCTGTCTATCTATCTGTCTATATATATATATATATGTGTGTGTGTGTGTGTGTGTGTGTGTGTGTGTGTGTGTGTGTGTGTTTAAAACTGGAGGTATAAAAGCTGGATGTATTGTTTGTCTGCCATTTCTGTCTTTACAACTGAACTGCTTCAGGGTCTTTTTCAAACTAATGGAAAATGAGTAAACCTGGTAAGGGGTAGAATGGAGCGGATTGGGAGTCAGCACAAATGCCAGGCAGAACAGGATGGGTCAGTACTCAAAATATTCATGTTTCTGACAGGTTGTGCTGTTGTTTTAACCTTTTTTTTTATTACAGCTAACTTTTTGTGTTGTCGTTGTGTTTCAGGTGATGAAAAGCATGCAGCCTGGAATGTTCGAGTATCAAGCTGAGAGGTAGGTATCCACTGAAACTCTGTGTGTGTGTGTGTCTTTGTGTGTGTGTGTGTGTGGTCTTTATGTGTGTGTGTGTGTGTGTGTGTCTTTGTGTGTGTGTGTGTGTGTGTGTGTGTGTGTGTGTGTGTGTGTGTGTGTGTTTGTGTGTGTGTGTGTTTGCTTACAATGGTTTGGACTGTGATTGTTGGTCAAGGTATACGTAGAAAACTCAGTAAATGCATAAGTATTTGCCATGCATGGATAGTAGAGCCATGAGAATAAGAAAGGACGTTACTCATGCAAACAGTGGTTATAATATTGGACCCAAAATGAGTGGGCAGAAACTCAGCATTATAATACAGTGTATATATAGTAGTATGTATGTTTTGATTCAATGGTCACATAAGCATTGAAATAAAGCGTGTATGTTTTTATGTCTGTTTTGTTTTAATGAGAACTCCTTAGCAAGATGTTTTTGTTTCATTTATTAATTAACAAAAGTCCTGTTTGGAAATGTCCAGATTTGTACACGATCGCGGGGGGCCAGAATAGCTCAGATGATAGAGCGTCAGACTCGTAATCCAAGGGTTGCGGGTTCAAATCTCTGCCAGGCCGTTTCGGTACAGGGGGATTTTTCCCACGGAGTTAACATTGGTTCTGACTCCATTTCCCATACAGTCCTTCAAATGAGACTCTAAACCGAGGTTCCGTGTGTGAACTCACGTATAACATCTTGCGCACACGTAAAATCCTATCACCAACTTTCGGAAGAGATGGCCAGTTTGGCCGTTGGTATGGATGACACGTTACACATAGCATGCACCTTCCCCGAAGATGGAGTATGGCTGCCTTAATGGCAGGATAAAAAAAAACGGTCATGCACCCAAAACTCCACTCCCTTTGTTGGACAGATGGGATTAATACTTGCCTGTTTATATAGAGAGTGTCCGCAGGAGTATCAGCCTGCGTACGCAGAAGAAGAAGTACACGATCGCTGTTTGGCAAGTTTTGAAAGAATAAACAACGTCAAAAGTGGTGATCAGCTTGCTTGGGTTTTTACTTATCTCTTCATGTGTAATGTGTTAATAGACAACCTTGTAGACATGTGACTTGAACACATTACATGAAAGAAGTTCAGCTCGGCTTCATTATATTGATAGTGAGGTTTCATTTTCAGCGATGGTCATCACACACTGTTCACTAAACCAGTTTCCCTGCTTTCTCACATATCAGTAAGCAACACATTTCTTGACAAAATTTTGCGGTTTCTTGTTTTACTTGTGAGTCAGTCAGCCAAGTTGATTGCTTTGTGTATTTTGAAAGAATGTGACAGAAAGAAGATCTGGTTGCAAAGTGAGGCAACTGCAGGTGGAAATCTAAACAAATTTTAAATGTAATGAATAACGAACTGCCATGAAAATGTAGACAAACGAATCACAAGACAAAACATGACGCATTTTGACCTCTTAGGTCTTCTTCAGGCAAAATGCAAAACACTCAGGACAACGAAAATGAAGGAGTAATCACTTTTGTTTGTTCCCAATATTTCCCTCCACATCCTGTGCAAGGCAGCACATTTTCACCAAGGGAAAGCAATGCACAGACAGCGAAGAGAACGGGAAAGAGAACAAGACTGATGGTAGTTCAGGGGCAAAGGATGAGGATGGGTTTGGGGGGGGGGGGAGGGGGGGAGGATGCAGAGAGGGACATTTTTCAGATGGAATGCACTGTGCTGTAGTATACACTGAACTTAAGTCGCAGTAAAAGGGGCCATAATTCTTACTCAAGTTATACAGAATTTGCTGACTTGAAAAAAAAAAAAAAAAATCATCCCCCCCCCCCCCAAAAAAAAAAAAAAAAAGAGAAGAAAACAACAACTGTTTGCATAGACATAAAGTAAACATTAGAGGATGAATAAATGTGTAAAGATTAAACTTAATTTTGCCTGATGGTTGTAGAGTTGATAGTTGATAGAGTTGATATATGATTTGAAAAGAGTGTCCCTGTCAGAAGAATATATCCAACATGCTCTCTAGAGGTGTAGGAATACCGTTTCCAGAGTGACTGATTTAAGTTAACACCTTGATCTTTCTGGTCTTTAAAGGTTACCCTGAGAGTGGATAGTGGACAGGTGTAGCACCATAGATCCTTATAAAAAATAGCTGTTGGATATTAAGGTTGTGTGACCCTTGAATGGATGTGTTTGCGATTAGTTGAAGTGTTTACCAAGGTGTGATAGATCTGTTTGGAAGTTGGTTGGACATGGACATCATAGTATGATATGGTTGGACAATTGATTTGAAGTGTACGATACGATGTCATTGGCATGTTTTGAACTCTTGTTTTCAGTGTATGATGAGGTGGGAATGATGCATTTTGAACAGATGGTTTAAAAGGTGTGATGTGACGTGACTGACATGTTTTTTTGCAGTTGGTTTAAAGTGTATGATGTGATGTGACTTTTAGACAAATGGAGTGTAATGTGAGATGATAGGTTTGTTTGGGACAGTTGTTTTAAGGAGTATGATGTGATATGATCGGTGTCTTTTGCACAACTGTTTTTTAAGTCATATGATATAATGTAATTTAAGTCTATGAAATGGTGTGATTGAAAGGTGTGATACAATATTATGAGTGAAGTGTGTGAGATGGTAGGCTTGAAGTGCGTGACGTGATGTGACATGAGTCCGTCATATAAGGGGACTGCTTTCTGTTCAGCGTATTCAAGAACTACTGTCAGTATATGGGTGGATTGAGAATGATGTCTTACACCTGCATCTGTGCAAGGTATTCTCTCTCCCTCTCTGTCTGTCACCTCTCTCTCTCTCTCTCTCTCTCTCTCTCTCTCTCTCTCTCTCTGTCATACATGTGTCATGCATATGAATGTGTTTTGTAGGCCAGATGTTCCAAGTTCACCATTTTAAGTATTAGTGTTCAGAACAAAGCATGTCAGTTCAGTGAGTTTCCGGGAAGGCATCCCTTCCAGCAGACTGCTCCGTGTACACCACTCTACGTCAGCCAACCCAGAGGGGGTGGAGGGAGATGAAGGAAAAGGGGGAAAATAATGCTACATAAAAGAAACTTGATACACGTCTGTGAATGTAGAAGTGATGGATGCCTGCCTGTGCATGTGTGCGTGTGTGTGTGTGTCTTATGTCTGGAAAGATGTGAATTGTTATCCACACAAGGACTGCATTGAGCAAGTCCAGAACTAGTACGTTTGCTGAATGGAGGCATTTCTTTTGACCTCATTCAGTGAGAGTTTATATGGCTAGCATTATCTCGAGACTGTAAAGGTGGTGGATTTAGACAGAATGGTGAGCCTAGGCTCTGTTTGGACGACAGTGTTACTTATCTGTCTCTGCGCATACTAGTGTGACCCAGCTTTCAATCACCTGATTCACATTGCCATTACCACACCTTTCAATGGAAAGTCCTGATTCCATCAAATCCACATCCAGGTTTAGAAACCAGTTTTGTTTTAGGGAAAAGCCAATTTGATTGGCTGCCATATAGTGCTGTCTTCGTGTGGTTTCTGTATAGGTAGTCTCCCCATCATCATCTAATGGCAAGCTGTTCATTTCTTTCTTCATTCCTCAGCTAGAGCTGACAGGTTCAGCATGGATGAGATGTTTGCATATGAGAGCCGTTTTAATCCCACTGATAATGTAACCATGTTCCATCTTCAGATGCGCTAGATATTTTGCAAAGTCTAGTGATTAAGAAGTGCAGCTCTGCTCTTGTAAATACAGTTCCACATATTGAAGCTCTTCTTCTGGAGCTGAATTCTATATCATGTAACCCTAATTTAAAAAAAAAAAAAGGCAAATGCATATCCAAAAAGGCGAAAGTAGAAAGGGAGTGGGGATGTTGGGGAGGAGGGGCTGGGGGGGAGGGGGGGCAGTAGTTACATCTTAGAAGTTGATAAAGTGTGTTGTCAGGTCCAATGTAGAATGTCTGGAAATGGGCACTTCTGAAGTATGCCACTGAGTAGGTCAAGCAGGAATTGTTCAGGTACCACCAGCTGTCACATGTGGACTGTAATCTAGAAATGTTGGTCCCATACATACCAGTGTTGTTGGATTATGAGGTGATAGGTTTTCTCTCACTCTGTATTAGATTGCCTCATGAAGAGTCCTGTTTTATGCAAAAAAAAATTTTTTTTAATTGAGCCAAGAGGTCGAAAATTTTGATTTGTCGTTACTTTAGGAAGGAATGACTGCTGTCATGTTCACAAATAAACATGAAAACATAATTCCATTCAGTGTGTGTGTGTGTGTGTGTGTCCCTTTCAGTTGTAAACACAGCACGGACTGTCATCAAATAAACATGAAAACATAATTCCATTCAGTGTGTGTGTGTGTGTGTGTGTCCCTTTCAGTTGTAAACACAGCACAGACTGTCATCAAATAAACATGGAAACATAATTCCATTCAATGTGTGTGTGTGTGTCCCTTTGGGTGGTAAACACAGCACAAACTGTCATCAAATAAACATGAAAATATAATTCCATTCAGTGTGTGTGTGTGTGTCCCTTTCAGTGGTAAACACAGTACAGACTGTCATCAAATAAACATGGAAACATAATTCCATTCAGTGTGTTTGTGTGTGTCCCTTTCGGAGGTAAGCACAGTACAGACTGTCATCAAATAAACATGGAAACATAATTCCATTCAGCGTGTGTGTGTCCCTTTCGGTGGTAAACACAGTGCAAACTGTCATCAAATAAATGCACGTATTCTGAAAGCTGTGCTTGTCTCTTTCAGTGGTGAAAACGGTGCCGTCTTGCATTATGGTCACGCAGGAGCCCCCAACAGCAAGCAGATGAATGATGGAGACATGTGGTAAGCGGCCTGTCCATTTAACTGCAGTCTGGGTCCTGTGTGTTCGCTGTTCCACACAGTCTGCACTTTGAGATCTTCATTGAAATGTTTAGCAGTGGGTCCTGTGTGTTCGCTGTTCCACACAGTCTGCACTTTGAGATCGTCATTGAAATGTTTAGCAGTGGGTCCTGTGTGTTCGCTGTTCCACACAGTCTGCACTTTGAGATCGTCATTGAAATGTTTAGCAGTGGGTCCTGTGTGTTCGCTGTTCCACACAGTCTGCACTTTGAGATCTTCATTGAAATGTTTAGCAGTGGGTCCTGTGTGTTCGCTGTTCCACACAGTCTGCACTTTGAGATCTTCATTGAAATGTTTAGCAGTGGGTCCTGTGTGTTCGCTGTTCCACACAGTCTGCACTTTGAGATCTTCATTGAAATGTTTAGCAGTGGGTCCTGTGTGTTCGCTGTTCCACACAGTCTGCACTTTGAGATCTTCATTGAAATGTTTAGCAGTGGGTCCTGTGTGTTCGCTGTTCCACACAGTCTGCACTTTGAGATCTTCATTGAAATGTTTAGCAGTGGGTCCTGTGTGTTCGCTGTTCCACACAGTCTGCACTTTGAGATCGTCATTGAAATGTTTAGCAGTGGGTCCTGTGTGTTCGCTGTTCCACACAGTCTGCACTTTGAGATCTTCATTGAAATGTTTAGCAGTGGGTCCTGTGTGTTCGCTGTTCCACACAGTCTGCACTTTGAGATCTTCATTGAAATGTTTAGCAGTGGGTCCTGTGTGTTCGCTGTTCCACACAGTCTGCACTTTGAGATCTTCATTGAAATGTTTAGCAGTGGGTCCTGTGTGTTCGCTGTTCCACACAGTCTGCACTTTGAGATCTTCATTGAAATGTTTAGCAGTGGGTCCTGTGTGTTCGCTGTTCCACACAGTCTGCACTTTGAGATCTTCATTGAAATGTTTAGCAGTGGGTCCTGTGTGTTCGCTGTTCCACACAGTCTGCACTTTGAGATCTTCATTGAAATGTTTAGCAGTGGGTCCTGTGTGTTCGCTGTTCCACACAGTCTGCACTTTGAGATCGTCATTGAAATGTTTAGCAGTGGGTCCTGTGTGTTCGCTGTTCCACACAGTCTGCACTTTGAGATCGTCATTGAAATGTTTAGCAGTGGGTCCTGTGTGTTCGCTGTTCCACACAGTCTGCACTTTGAGATCGTCATTGAAATGTTTAGCAGTGGGTCCTGTGTGTTCGCTGTTCCACACAGTCTGCACTTTGAGATCTTCATTGAAATGTTTAGCAGTGGGTCCTGTGTGTTCGCTGTTCCACACAGTCTGCACTTTGAGATCTTCATTGAAATGTTTAGCAGTGGGTCCTGTGTGTTCGCTGTTCCACACAGTCTGCACTTTGAGATCTTCATTGAAATGTTTAGCAGTGGGTCCTGTGTGTTCTCTGTTCCACACAGTCTGCACTTTGAGATCTTCATTGAAATGTTTAGCAGTGGGTCCTGTGTGTTCGCTGTTCCACACAGTCTGCACTTTGAGATCTTCATTGAAATGTTTAGCAGTGTTGTGATGATCAAACTTCAGCTTTGGTAAGCTACAGCCCCCCCGTAGGGATACCGGGGGGGTCTTTTGTACAAATAGTTCCCCCTCCTTCTGGACATTCTGTGCTAGTAACGTCCACTTTTCCTTTCACTCTCTGTAATTCTGTCTCCTTCTTTTGCTGTACTGTCGTCTACTGTCCTTTCTGTCTACCATATCTTTTTATCTGTCTTTTTCCACAACCTCTTCCCACAAATTTTTGCACTCAACTAAGTTGGAGTGAACTGTCTATACTCTCGAGTACAGTGTGAGTATTCCAACAGGGTAAAATGAGTTCACACACTACCAGATACTGGAACGCTGAAGAAGAAGAAGAGGAAGAAGAAGGTAAGCTACACCCATCACAATTCTCACTCACCTGGAAAAAGAAGTAAAATTTTCCAGAGGTGGAGTGTGGCTGCTGACCTGGCCAGGTAATCCAAAACACAATGCATGCAGTCCTCTCATCTGATATACATGTCAGTCAGTATCCTGCTATTTGCTGGGTCGTTGTACCATATGACGCCCCTGGGAGTTCCGCAGAGAAATTTTAACAAACAACAACAAATAGCTTTTTATTGATTTAACGGAGACAGAGGAACCTTTTTCCATTTTTTACACCCTTTTCATGACCATACCAAGTAACGATGAAATGTTTTCTCTCCCCCCCCCCCCCCCCTTCACCGCTGCTGATCATTGTCAGCTAAAGACTGGCCGCCTTGTGATGGGGTTGGTCAAACCAGTCAGGTGACCAGGTCCACAGTCTGATCCTGGTTTACAGGGGACGATGTGAATTGACTCGGGTAAAGTAATGACACATAAACTTTAGTGTCTGCAGCTTAGTGATTTGTGTGTGTGTGCTCATGCGCACGTTCAAATACGTCCCATACTACTTGTTTCTTTGCAACAGTTGTGAATGTTTTTATTTTCCATGGACCACAGTGATATTAAAAAAAACCCTCTCTTAAACAGATATATGCTTGAAAACTAATGGGGATCACTTTCATCATATGCATCTTCCCCGAAGTTGGAGTATGGCTGCCTTAATGGTGGGATAAAAAAACCAGTCATACACACAAAACTCCACTCCCTTTGTTGGGTAGATGGGATTAATCCTTGCCTGTCTATACAGGGAGTGTCTGCAGGAGTATCAGCCTGCATACACAGGGGAAAAAAAGAAAAGAAAAATAGAAAATCATATGCATCATGGAAAATTTAAAGTCATCACAAACTTGAAGGGCCATCCACAAAAATAAGTGATATGCCAAACATTAAAAATAAATGTCATAAATGTAGACCAGTCACCCTCCTCCAGCCAGCTGATGTCAGCTGCTGCTCTGGCTGCAGCGGGAATGGAATGGCACACAGCAAGCCTTGATGTGGTCACTGCTGCTCTGTCTGCAGCAGGAATGGAATGGAATGGCACACAGCAAGCCTTGATGTGGTCACTGCTGCTCTGGCTGCAGCAGGAATGGAATGGCACACAGCAAGCCTTGATGTGGTCACTGCTGCTCTGTCTGCGGCAGGAATGGAACGGAATGGCACACAGCAAGCCTTGATGTGGTCACTGCTGCTCTGGCTGCAGCAGGAATGGAATGGAATGGCACACAGCAAGCCTTGATGTGGTCACTGCTACTCTGTCTGCAGCAGGAATGGAATGGCACACAGCAAGCCTTGATGTGGTCACTGCTACTCTGGCTGCAGCGGGAATGGAATGGCACACAGCAAGCCTTGATAATAATAATAATAATAATAATAATAATGAATACTTATATAGCGCCTATTCTCAGCTAGAGACCAAGCTCTAAGCGCTTTACAATCAACACTCGCTTACACAACGGGCTGCCTACCTGGGTAGTGCCGACTGAAGAGCTGCCAGCTGGCGCTTCATTCAGTCGTTTCCCGTGTCATCCAGTCAATATCGTTCAATATCGTTCACTCAGTTTCTTTACTTCCTTCACTCTTTCCATTTCTTACGCAGGGTGCATGCTGTGTGTAACGTGTCATCCATACCATGTGGTCACTGCTGCTCTGGCTGCAGCAGGAATGGAATGGGATGGCACACAGCAAGCCTTGATGTGGTCACTGCTGCTCTGGCTGCAGCAGGAATGGAATGGAATGGCACACAGCAAGCCTTGATGTGGTCACTGCTGCTCTGGCTGCAGCAGGAATGGAATGGAATGGCACACAGCAAGCCTTGATGTGGTCACTGCTGCTCTGGCTGCGGTGGGAACGGAATGGCACACAGCAAGCCTTGATGTGGTCACTGCTGCTCTGGCTGCGGTGGGAACGGAATGGCACACAGCAAGCCTTGATGTAGTCACTGCTGCTCTGGCTGCAGCGGGAACGGAATGGCACACAGCAAGCCTTGATGTGGTCACTGCTGCTCTGGCTGCAGCGGAAACGGAATGGCACACAGCAAGCCTTGATGTGGCCACTGCTGCTCTGGCTGCAGCGGGAACGGAATGGAATAGCACACAGCAAGCCTTGATGTGGTCACTGCTGCTCTGGCTGCAGCAGGAATGGAACGGAATGGCACACAGCAAGCCTTGATGTGGTCACTGCTGCTCTGGCTGCAGCAGGAATGGAACGGAATGGCACACAGCAAGCCTTGATGTGGTCACTGCTGCTCTGTCTGCAGCAGGAATGGAATGGCACACAGCAAGCCTTGATGTGGTCACTGCTGCTCTGTCTGCAGCAGGAATGGAATGGCACACAGCAAGCCTTGATGTGGTCACTGCTGCTCTGTCTGCAGCGGGAATGGAATGGCACACAGCAAGCCTTGATGTGGTCACTGCTACTCTGGCTGCAGCAGGAATGGAACGGAATGGCACACAGCAAGCCTTGATGTGGTCACTGCTGCTCTGGCTGCAGCAGGAATGGAACGGAATGGCACACAGCAAGCCTTGATGTGGTCACTGCTGCTCTGGCTGCAGCAGGAATGGAACGGAATGGCACACAGCAAGCCTTGATGTGGTCACTGCTGCTCTGGCTGCAGCAGGAATGGAACGGAATGGCACACAGCAAGCCTTGATGTGGTCACTGCTGCTCTGTCTGCAGCAGGAATGGAATGGAATGGCACACAGCAAGCCTTGATGTGGTCACTGCTGCTCTGGCTGCAGCAGGAATGGAACGGAATGGCACACAGCAAGCCTTGATGTGGTCACTGCTGCTCTGGCTGCAGCAGGAATGGAATGGAATGGCACACAGCAAGCCTTGATGTGGTCACTGCTGCTCTGGCTGCAGCAGGAATGGAACGGAATGGCACACAGCAAGCCTTGATGTGGTCACTGCTGCTCTGGCTGCAGCAGGAATGGAACGGAATGGCACACAGCAAGCCTTGATGTGGTCACTGCTGCTCTGGCTGCAGCAGGAATGGAATGGAATGGCACACAGCAAGCCTTGATGTGGTCACTGCTGTTCTGGCTGCAGCGGGAACAGAATGGCACACAGCAAGCCTTGATGTGGTCACTGCTGCTCTGGCTGCAGCAGGAATGGAATGGCACACAGCAAGCCTTGATGTGGTCACTGCTGCTCTGTCTGCAGCAGGAATGGAATGGAATGGCACACAGCAAGCCTTGATGTGGTCACTGCTGCTCTGGCTGCAGCAGGAATGGAATGGAATGGCACACAGCAAGCCTTGATGTTGTTACTGCTGCTCTGGCTGCAGCAGGAACGGAATGGCACACAGCAAGCCTTGATGTGGTCCCTCTTGCAGTGAGGCAGAGCCATGGAAATGAATGGTGCCTCAGTCAGATGATGACAGAATGGGAAATCTGAAATCATTGTGCCACTTGCTACTCATTCAACCTTTCCTGCAACCACGCAAGCACTCCTATACAGTCAAAGACAGGAAGATGCTTTTAGGGGGCATGTTAACATTTTCTTTACACAGGTCCGTCTGTGTGCAAAGTGAGTCGTACAAGACTGAGGACTGCTTAGACCAACCAATCTGGTGATTTGATGCTAGATTGATTAACCCATGCTGCCTGCCTTTGAAACAGTGATCTCTTTTTTTTTTTTAGAAAGTGAACAGCTCCATTTCCCATATCTACAGCAGGTTAATCAGGTGAGTCTGGCGAGGATAAATCTGCACTGATTGTACTGAGCCCGGGAACAAAGTTAAAAAGAATGTTAAACCAAAAAGTAATGACAGATATTTTTGACGAATGTTGAAACTGACAACTCAAATGTAGGGATGATCCTTAGCTTTTTGTGAAGACCATAATTGTATGTAGTATTTAAAAATGATCTTTTCTTTTTGTTGGTCATGACGAAGCATCACTGTAACTGTGTCCATCACTGACCTGCTTTTTCTTGTGGCCAGTCTGTTTGATCTGGGGGGAGAGTACTACTGCTATGCCTCCGACATCACCTGTTCCTTCCCATGCAATGGGAAGTTCACAGAGAAGCAGCGCCAGGTGTACCAGGCAGTCTACGATGCCAGTCGCGCTGTCATGGCAGCATGCAAACCAGGTCAGTAGGTCACATGATTGGGAGAGGTCCTGGGCTGAAGTGATTGTTGCATTGAATGACAAAGTGATATTGAATTAGGTCACATGATTGGGGAAGTTCGTGGGCCTAAGTGATTGTTGCATTGAATGGCAAAGTGATATTGACTTCGTGAGTGTAGAACAGATTTGCGGATGGGAGAGAGGATGGCACAATGTGACCATGTCTTAAACGTTAACAAACCAGACCCGAGATGTGTTCAGCAGTGTTAAGAGTAATGAATCAACTGTAAGCCATAGTTCTGCAGTGTTTCTAATTATCAGGCAGCTAAATTATGAACTGTGTATTGTTGGATGATTTCCTAATAGGGCAGTTGTAATGGTTACAATAGCAAGGTTTTAATCGAGGACCGAAATATTAGGAAGTGGCGAAATATGTCTTGAGATGACGTGCTGGATGCATTTGTTGTTAAATTCATGTAGATGTGAAATGGAAGTATTTTCAAATGGACGTATTTTCAAATGTGTGTGTGGTTGAAGAGCAGGAAAGAAAAAAGAAAGAAAGAGAGAGAGTGCCAGGAATGCATGAACGGTCGAATCATGACAGTGTTAAACTTCAGTTTCCTTACAAACTCTTATACACAGAGGGAAACTTTTTGTTTGTTTGTTTAACCTTTTTTTTTAGTATGATGGATGAAAAATTGCCTTATGCACTATCAGACAGGACTGCTGGTACTTCCAGTGTGACCTTGAGGATAACAGTAGGTGAAAGATAAGATAAGAAATGCTTTATCTCCAAAAAGAAAAATTGTGTCAGGTGCAGCAATTATCACAGAAGCAACATTGACAGAACACCAGACATGCATAAAATAAGTGATATACATTAACAACATTTAAGCACTGCACAGGGTTTTAACATTCGGAAACACTTCATGTAGTCCTAGTATCTGTAACATGTATAACCAGCTCCGCTGTGATGGATTATTTTGCAAGCAGATGTATGTGTAGATGTGTGTGTGTGTGTTTGCTTTTTCAGAACTGTACTGAGTGACATGTATTGTCTAACATGGTGACAGCCATGCTGTCTGTGGTTAGCTGAACTGTATGCATTCAGTATCGTCTCAAGCACAAGGGAACACAAGACTTGAAGGGCAACATCCAGAAACAGTGTTTTAACTTAAAAATTGTTGGTGCAGATTTTGCATGATCCCCTCATAAAGCGGGAAGGATAACAGTTGTCAGGGTACATTTTTTCTCTGGTCACGCTGTCAGTCTTCTGTCAAACGATATCCTTTTTTTTGTTTGTTTATGAAAAGGTGACAAGTATTGTTTCAGAAAGAAATTGAAAAAAAAAAAGGAAGGTTTAAGAAAAAAAACACCTGAATCACAACTTAATAAATGCCTACTTGGTCCAATAAAAAGAAAGCAGATGGGCAATTGCAAGCTTTTTTTAAAATGGAGCTTCTATGCAAGTTTTGCGTATGGGAGTAGAAAATTAATGCAGTCTTTGGTGGAAAACAGAAAGCATAACAGTCATTCTAAAAATTATAACTTATTATTTGATGGGTTTAATTCTCACAATAATTTTGTAGGTTTCCTATCATTGCATTTTGTAGGTTTAGACCTTATTTTGATGGGTTTTTTTTTAGATTCAATTCTCATATTTTTTAGGTTTAGTTCTCGGTTATTTTAAAGGTTTGATTCTCATTGTATGTGGTAGGTTTTATTCTCAGGATAATCTGATGGGGATTTTTCTCATCACGTCCATGGCTTTGCAGATGTTGTGTAGCAGATAATATGGACTGGTTGGAACATAGTGATGCCTCCTTGAAACTGAAACTCATTATGTTACCTACCTTAGCTGCTTGTGTGATACTGGTGCAATGTTTGGTGTATTGCTACAGCTGATTTTTAAGGTGTATCGCTACTTCAGCAAGCCCGCTAAGCTAAGTTGAAAGTATTGTGTTCCTGTTTATTTCTGTGTGAAAGGTGTGAGCTGGGTGGACATGCACATGCTGGCGGAGCGGGTCACCCTGGAAGCGCTGAAGAAGATGGGCATGGTGCGTGGAGACGTTGACGCCATGATGGCCGTGCGTCTGGGTGCGGTCTTCATGCCGCACGGTCTGGGTCACTTCATGGGGATTGACACGCACGACGTGGGTGGCTACCCAGAGGGCACGGAACGCAGCTCCGAGCCGGGCCTGAAGTCGCTGCGCACTGTACGCACCTTGCAGCCTCGCATGGTGTTGACCATCGAACCAGGACTCTACTTCATCGACGTGGTCAGTCAGCATGTGTGTCACTGACATTGTAAACTGTTCAGGGCTGCAGGTGAAGAGAGTGGCTTCGACCCCTGCCTGGAATTGCAGGCGATATTTTTACCCCTGTGTTGACATCACAGAGAGGCTTTCCTTCCAGAGGCCAGGTCAATGCAAGGCTGCAGTTTGTTACCTCCCTCAAGGAGCTTATGTTTTCATCTGCCTCTGTTCATAGGTTTCTTAGCAAGATAACGTCAGAATAAAGGAACTGGTGTGAAGGAAATTTGGTAGAAAGCTGGAATACTGCCCACAAACCAACAACCCCTCTAGATTTGGTGCAGATCTACGTGGCGGATCTGGATCAAGAGTGGATTTGACTCGGTGGGGGTCAGCCGGTGATCCCTCTCCCGAGTGTCCTTATAGTGTAGCAGATGTTCAGCAACTTCTCTCTCTGTCCTGCCAAAAGAAAGGAGTGTGCAAGGTCAGAGTTAATGTAATTTTTGAATTTGATCTGACTTGAAATGGTTGGTAATAAACAATTTGAGATCAGTCTTTTAGTAGCAGAACATGACTTGATTTTTAATTTTAGTGTGCATGTTATCATTCCTGCATGGTTCCATTGCAAACTAATATGCTTGCAGCCCTGATGTGGCCCATATGGATGGCTGAGCGTAAATAACCTGATAGATTCCTGTGTGTGAACATATGAATTAAGTATGGTTCATGTGTGTCAACATATGAATTAAGTATGGTTCCTGTGTGTCAACATATGAATTAAGTGTGATTCATGTGTGTGAACATGTGAATTAAGTATGATTCCTGTGTGTTAAAATATGAATTAAGTGTGATTCCTGTGTGTCAACATATGAATTAAATACTGAGAATCATACGACAGAAATGAAGCACTTGGGACTACTTTTGTGTTCTGTTACATGCTAATGTACTTTTTGACATTTGTGTGAATCCATAAAATAATTGTTATATGCTAATGCACAGTTTGACATTTGTATAGTGGGTATATTACTCAACTAATCATACAAGTGCAGTGTGACTGTGGAGACACTGACAAGTGGAGCGTTGATTCCATGTTGTTTGGAGAAACAAGGATACAACAGACCAACAAAATATCTTTAAAAACAAAAAGCCGTCTCTCTAAAATATGTAATTTCCATGTGTCATTCTTATCATGATAATATCAACCGTACAATTTATTCAAGCTGTGGATTTTGTTTTCGTGTTTTTTATGATAAATGCTATGGAATTTCAAGCCTATTTCAGTGTTCTGCTAAAAGTCCATGTGAACATGATAAAAACGCTTTTGGTAAAAAAAAAACAAACAACTCATCCGCTTGAACTGATATTGTGTAGGTGATTCTGTTCAAGGTAAAAAAAAGTGTAAAAAAAAAATTCCCTGTTGCAGTTGCTGGATGCAGCTTTGCAGAACCCAGCACAGAGCCAGTTTTTGGTGCGAGAGGTCATCGACACGTTTAGAGGGACTGGAGGGGTATGTGCATTCTGTATCTCTGATTAATTATAACTGTTGAAATTCTTTCTTTCTTTGAAGTATTACAGTGTCTCTGTAAAATTTGTGCATTTTTTTGTTTTTTCTGCCGTCTGATCTTCAGTGCCATTCCAGGTATAGTACCCACCCCACCCCACCCCACCTCCTCCCAGCTCATTCCAGTTCTCATCCACAGTTGGACCCTTACTTGTCACGTCACAGCCCAGGCTCTGGCGATCCATTGAGAAAATCAATATCGTGTCCAAAAGAACAAAATCATGCATTGGGTCTTCTGGTGGTCAAAGGGAGGTAATTTCAGGCTGGGGCTTCACCTGTCGAGTGTCGTAATAGATAGTGTTTTGAAAGGTTTTAAACCAGTCTCCTGTTGAGTGTCGTAATAGATAGTGTACTGAAAGGTTTTAAACCAGTCTCCTGTTAACTTCTGTCTTCAGTTTGTGATTCTCTACAACCCCACCAGTCCTTGGAATGCAGCGTAAAAAAAATGTGCAAGATTCTTTTATGGCAAAAAAGTGTCGAGTGTGTGAAAAATTAAAAGGAATTAGATGCCCTTCTTCATATAAGAAAAATGATAAATTGACACGCACCTTCTCATCATCGAGCGGGACGTGATTGGGGGGGGGGGGGGGGGGGGGGGGAGGAAAGGGAAAGAGTGAGAATCATCACACAGCAATGACAAACTGTTAAACATGAGCGAAAAAATAAACTCTTAAGTGTGTGGGGGGGGGGGGGGGGGGGTGCTGGGGGATTAGGGGGGAGAGAGCACACAGTTATGACAAATTGTTAAACAGCATCAAGAAAATAAACGCTAAGTGTGAGGGAGGGGGGAGTCAGGTGAGGGGTTGGGGGGAGAGAGAGAGTGAGAGAGAATTAATTTTTCCTAATTGAAAAAGAAAAACAAAAGGTCTGTATGACCGTTGTTCATGGTCCGGTTGGAGCCCCACAACAAAAAAACAACAAAAAATTAAAAGGAATAGGTGCAAAGCTGTTCACTGCACGTACTTAGACCATGGAGAAAAGGTTTGTGGCATAAAATGAATGACGAAAACTGACGCCGTGTGTACTGGTGTACTTGCATGGCAGTGCTCCTCTGTTGTCACCATGTGGATTCTCTGAACATACATCTCCTGTTAGTTGACCTCACCCCCAGACAGACAACATTTCAGACCTGCTCTTCTTATATAGTTAGATGTCTTGGTGTGATGCAATGATAACAACACAAAAGGAGAGCACTACATAGAATTGACTTCCACCATGTCATCCTGTGGATCATTATACGGTTATTTTTGGTGACAGTTACCTGTGTATCATTACAGTTATTGTTATGATGTCCTGTGGATTGCTACAATGTTCTTGTTATGGCATCCTGTGGATCGTTACCCTGTGATAAGTGTTACTATGATATCCACTGGATCGTTACACTGTCGTTATGACAGTTTGTAGATCATTACACTGAGCTCATTGTTACAATGACACCCTGTGGATTATTACAGTTATTGTTCAAATGACACTCTGTGAATAATCACACAAGTATCACGGTAATAATTACATCCTCTGGATCACTGCTCAAGTGGCTTTAACTCTTAACGTCATGTACCGCGCCGATCTGGGGCTGCGTCCCATTCATAAACCGCTCGAAACCGTGCTTATCAACTCTTTACTTCTGAAACCGGTTTCAAAGGAAGTGGAAACAGCTTCCCAAGCGTGCACATGCGCGTAGATTGCTTCTTGGTAAATTGTTCTTCCTTCCTGTTGGCGCCATTCTGCTACTCGATTCGTTTTCAAGAAGTTCTTCAACGATTTTAACCATTTTTGTTGTTGTTCGACTTTGCATGGAAAATGGCCGACGCTGCATCTGATAGCGACTCGTCATTCGGTGAATTTATCCACCAGTTAGTTGAAGAACGAGAGCAAGGCCTTGGAATAGACAATCAGAATGATGTGAGTGTCTCTTTAGTGCACACGAGTGACTTGTCCGACTTCAGTGATCGTGACATTTCGGATTTTTCAACATCATCCGACGATAGGATTTTTTGTTTACTAAAATTTCATACTAATTACAGGTAAAATAAACAAACACCACCAACATATGACAGTCAAAAGCAAAAAAATGCATTCAACATGCGTAACAATCATATCCACATACGATCTTAAAATTTCATTCAAATCCATCCATTTGATTAAAAGTTATTACGTTTTAAACACACCTACCCATTTTTAGTCTGTTTTTGCCTATTCCTTCTATGAACTAGGAGTTGAAACATTGAATACTGTATATGAGAATGAGAGTGAATTATATTCAGCGGTTCACTGAACTACTATTGTTATAATGGCACCCTTGGGATCATTACTGGCTAGACACACGACACACCATTGCAGAGGTGTCAGGTAAGAGCCAGCAGTACTACCAAGTGTCTCAGCGTGGCCAGTGAAGGTGATCAGCCCATTTCAATGCTTCCTCTTGTCCTCCTTCAGGTGCGGATTGAGGACGACATTGTGGTCACGGAGGATGGGATGGAGCTGATGACTGACGTGCCACGCACAGTGGAGGAGATCGAGAACATCATGATCGCAGGGCGAGGCGAACAGACCCCCCTGCCTCAAGTGCAGCAGAAACAGCTGTGAGGAGAGAGGAGGTGCAGACAAGGCAGCCAGCAAGTTTACACCAATGCCATCTAACGTTCCATGTGAAAGGACAAGCTCAGTATTTCTATACACTTTTCTGGTAATAGACAGAGCGATTCTGATTTTTTTTCCCCCCTTGCTTTCCATTTGAAGGGACAAACTCACTATTTCTATACACTTTTCTGGTAATAGAGCAAGTCAGATTTTTTTAAATTTTTTTTTACATCAAATCTGTGTTATTGATTCAGCCGTCTGTTTTTATCCTTGAATAAAATGTTGACGGATTTTTGCTTTCTCGACTCAAGTCAGCATAGCAACTCAGGAATTTAAAGCCTTTGTGAATTTTATTTGGGGAGGTAAAGGAGTGGAAGGGGGGAGAGAAGGGAAAGTGGGGGGTGGGGTGAGTTGAATTGTCATTTCCTAAGCAGAGAGAAAAACTTTTTTCATTAGACGTCTGGGTTTTTTTTTTTTAATTTATCAACAGTTTCCATGATCAGTTGTAGAAATTACTGGAAGTTGTTCATTCCATTTTGTTGGTGGTGGTGGTGTTCTTTGAAGTGACATAAAAAAAAAATTTTTCCATTATGATACAGTAAAACGATTAATCAATTTGTAGAAGTCAAATGCCTTAAAATCAGTGTTAATATCATGACCGCAGGAGTGGAACTTTTACATCCGATTGTTGTGTAGACATTTATATTCGTTGTGAAAAGGACTTACAATGGGCTTGTTTCCTTTATGCACTGTAGGCATTTTTTTTTCTGCTTGGATTAGTAAAAAATTATATGGAAGTAATATATAGGTGGAATGGTTCTGTCAGCTAGCAATGTCAAATGTCATATACTGCCTTTGAACATAAACTTGTCCAATTCTTGCTTTTGTTATGTTGGCTTTTGTATGGATGGAGACAGAGTGTTTATAAGGGCTGTGATTATGAATGTGTATGTGTCTTAGTGTTACCTCACCACACACACACTTTGGTGTACAGGCCTGCATACACATGAACATATGTATCTGTATCTGGTAGGATGTTAACATTTCCAGAGCATACTTAAGATGCTGCACACAAGTAAGTTGTGGCCAACATCCACTCAGGAGATGGAATCGAAAACAAGTGTCCAAAAGTGAGAATAAAACATAGTTTTTACATGGCGACGGCAAATGGTAGCCAGTTGAAGGAGAACTATTTATGTTTTCAAATTACAACAGCAGTTCTTTCAGCTGTCCACTGCATAGCAATTACTTTGCTTATCTGCCTTTGACCACAGTGCATTGTATGATATGATCGGTAAATTATTCCCTTGCGAAGTTTTAGTTGGATCATGTGACACTACCGGTCAATTGGCTGCAATTATCTGCCAGTCATTAGCTATCTGTTATATACTGTATTACCTGTCAGTTATTTAGCTCATCTGTTTTAGCTGCATCTGTGATATTGATTTGAGCTGCATCATGTGATAGCTCTGCTGCTTTGGGTGGATCGTGTGATATATATAACTAGTTGATTATTAGCTCGTCTCCTCTGGCTGCATCACATGGTCTGGTCACATGAAATCTGAACTGTTCACGACCCGAGGTTGAACTGGCTGGTCTGCCAGTGGCTTAACACCAAGGTAAAGATCTTTCTAGTCTGACAACTCTTGCTGAAATCAAGCCAAAATATGAACACACACGCACACACATGGTATCTATGCAAATGAAAAATAATGGACATACGTCCCTTAGGGTGTTATAATGTTCACCATTTATTATCTTGCATCAATCATAATTAACCACACACGACCAATGAGCAGACACAAGCAGTGTAAGTAAAGTGGGAACCACCATTATGAAACTTGGTATACATGCGAAGAATTGACTTGAATTCAATGGCATGCAAGTTTCTGAGAAACTGCATATATTACAAAACAATTATACGTTCTTCTCCAACTCCCATCCCTCTTCCCCCTCAACATCCATCACCGCCAGGTTGCTGATCAGTTATATCGCACACAATACACATGCATGCATGAAGAAAGTGCTCCAACTCCTGAAAGATCTCTAACCATAAAATCATGGCACACCATTATACCCACATGAAATGTTCATGAACCGAGTTCAATGGCATGGTAAAATACAATTCGTATGGAGACATCAACACTGCAGATTCTGCCCCTAAACTGCATGCAATGTTAAAATAGATTGGAAATATTGTATTCATATGGTTGAGAGCAAGTCTGATCAAATCATCTCCCTTGCTTCACACTCATTTGTGATATCTCAAATCACTATAAAAACACATTTGTCAGTTTTTGCAAAGCAATGATTTTTCTTTGACATTTGACCATGCTGCTCATAAATCTTTCCGGTAACTTCAGCTGAAATCAGTATACATTTTCTGCATGTTTCAACAGTATTTCCAGAGCAAATTCTCTATGGACAGTGTTAAAATATAGGTCAGCTTTTCATCCAAGTTTCTAAGCAGTACATTACATCAAAAACAATGTTCACACACCACACACACACACACACACACACACACACACACACACACAAGAAGCTCCGTAAGAAACTCATGCAGGCAGCAGCTGATAGGAGTGTTGCTGCACAATTGTCTACGAGGGTTAGCCAGCCTGAAGAATCCTCCCAGGATGAAATTGCCAGTCTGCTTTATATCACTTCACGCTGTATTTCCCTTCAGGGGAACCTAAACCAAGTGTCCCTTGGAGCTCTTCAACCCCCACCCCCATTCCCCAAACCCATCTGCCTTTAGTTTATCATGCAGACTTTCCTTTAAAGAATTTAAAAAAAAAAAAAAAAAAAGGTAATCTGACCTTTTTTTGAATTTTGACTTCATTCTGGAACTCTTCCCCTGCCAGCCTGCCCCACTCGCTGCTGGCTGGGTGACAGTCTGCCCGTTTACAACACTATAGGCTGACATGGGTCAGCTCGGTGTTCAGTTACTCTTCATCATCATACCGCCAGAAATCACCCTCATCAATCGGGTTCTCCAGTCTACTTTCTGTCACCATCTGTGTCACTTTACAGTTATTCATAAATTTGCCAATGGTTCTTCCAACTTGGTTGTTAACTTAGTCTCTCCTACATATATAAGCACATCAAAATTGTTAGTAAAACAGAAACCACTTAGTGCTTTCTCCCACTACTAATGCTGCCAGGTAATTGAAATTAATTTTGAAAGTCATATGATCAAGTATTCTCTTCCATCTTTATTTAAGTGGGCTGAGAGAGCTTCAGAGTTATTTCTCCCTCGAGGGTTGGTGCCTTCAGCAGTCTCTGCAACTCTGTGTCAATCAGTGTTGCCAATGGCAGTTTGTTAAAGTAGCAGAGTTGACAGCTGCTGAGAGTCACTACAGCAGACAACAGGACAGTTTGTAGTTCTTTTATTATTTATTTACATTTGGCAGTGACAGGAGACTGACATCTTTCCTGACAACAAGAAGAACAACGGTTTAATGCAACACAGCTATAAATCTTAGCCTCGTGTTGATGCTACGTCAATAAGAAACTTTTTTTCCTTTTTTTTTTTTTTTTTTTTGCCACACATTTTCTTCATGTAGTATGAGAGCTTACATGTGCGCAGAGATTTTCACACAGATAAAAAAACATTTTGTTCTTTGTTTGATTTCAGCATGTTTCTTTCTTTTTTTTTTTTTTACACTGTTGCTCAACTGCAATAACAATGACTGAAAGACTATGATGCACTGGAAGTGTCATGGGCTGAAGCCTGGAAATCATAGTTTGAAATCCCTGAAATTCTGAGGCATGTATTTTAAGAATTGGGGGGGGGGGAGGCTCAACCCAGGAGTTTCTTTTTTTTCTGTTACATAGTAAATGCTCAAATGGTAAGATGGGAGCCACATGGTTGAGTCCCGCCCAGCTAGCAGTTGTGTCTGATAAAGTAGCTCCTTCTTCGTTTTCGTTCTTGAGTGTTGTTTATCTCGCCTGAAGAAGACTTAAGAAGTCGAAAAACATCATGTTTTGTCTTGTGATTTGTTTGTCTGCGTTTTTTGGGCAGAGTTATTACAAACACTTTTAAAGATTTTTTTCAGATTTTATGATCAATAAGGCAGGTATCTGTATTTCCAGCCCCTAGCTGATAAAAGAAACTGTCCAGTGCAGCCCAGTCGTGCAGTTTGGGATCAAAATGGAAGTCGATGTATGACATCCTGGCTGACCCATCACACAACAAAACTGACCACATTCTGTGGCCCTTCATGCCCTTCTACAGTGGTTGCCTCAGTTTCAATTTTACCTGTATATCCCTGACAGGCAGTGTCTTGCTGAACTTCAATGTCGGCCAGTTCATAGGACATTTCATTGAATGGATCTGCTGGTCTGTGCAGAATAACCCCTTCATCCACACTAGCACTGTCACTATGCCTTTACTGTCACCAACAGGGAGCTTAGTTGATGGTATCCTCACCTGGATCAGCACACGCATCACTGAATACCATCAACATTTGATCCACGGAAGGGGGCCGGAATAGCTCAGTTGGCAGAGCGCCGGACTAGTGATCCTGGGGTTGCGGGTTTGAATTTCGGTACAGGGGGATTTTTCCCTTGGAGTTAACATTGGTTCCGACTCCATTCCCCACACAGTCCTTTGAATGAGACTATAAACTGAGCTTGCACACACGGAAGAGAAGGCCAGTTTGGCCGTTGGTATGGATGACACGTTACACATAGCATGCACCTTCCCCGAAGATGGAGTATGGCTGCCTTAATGGCGGGACAAAAAAAATGGTCATACACACAAAACTCCACTGCCTGTCTATACAGGCAGTGTCCGCAGGAGTATCAGCCTGCGTATGCAGAAAGAAAGAAAAGAAAAAGATCACAGAGACACGGCAACAGTGCAGTGTTTCTTCTATTGAAAGCACCATGCAGACATCCCATGTCTGGTCAGCACCATGGCAAATCTGCATATAGCATGGGGACATTACACAGCTTTATTTTTCTGTCCCACACGAGACGCTTAGTGAAAGGGTGAACAAACAAGCCTTACACATTTCTGACCCAAAATATTTGTTGCTGTAGTCCGAGCAGAGGCATGTATCAAACTTGTGTACTAGTTAACTCGGGAAAATTAAATGCCCAGAAAGTGATGACGTTATTTTTGCACAATTTTGTGTGTGTTGTCATTGTTCTAATATTGCCTGGCCACTTGCATACAAGCTTACAGGAAAATAAACCTAGCCGAGATTGGTATTGAAAGAATTGTCAGGAATTCACCAATTCAGTCATCTCAAGAGCGCAGATATATTACATTTTTCATGACAACCACAAATTATCAAACCGACAGCCCCATTTGTAATGGCCGCTCAACAATGCCGCTCAACAATGCCAAACACATTGCTTGCTGCCAGACCAGCTATGCACAGATGACATTCAGTTCGCCAAGTACAGCGCAGTTAGCTGGCCGGTGGGGAGCGGCCTGCAGAAAACGCCCCTTTCCCTGACCTGCATTCACGGCTTGGCCTCTGCAAAAGCTCTATCCTGTAAATATGTCAAAGTCTTTAACACAACAAAATGAACCGATCTCAGAACACAAAACACACCATCCAAACACAAAGAATAACAATGATCTGTTGGTGAAGGAACATCCCTCGTTTCAAAACAACAGTAGTGGAAATGAGCATTCACATACGGCTGCTGATGAATATTCATATCTTGATGTTTTGACTTCAGTGCATCTCCTGTCTTAAGACTAGACCATTCCTCAAACACAACACACATACATCTGATGTAGTGATAATTTCTCACTTGTTAATCTGGTAAAAAAAAAAAAATTTTGCCAGAACAAAACTCAGATCATGTTAAAAACACACAGTGGAATCAAGAAAAAAAAAGAAGGGAAAACTCATCTTACTTCCCAGAACTGAAAAGATGCACTAAAAACATGCCAAACCAAATCATCACAGTCTGCCCAGAAAATATTCTTCCGAAAGTTTATTCAGACTGTTTCAGGTCTAGCCTGAAGAACGCTCACTAATCTACTGTAGGACAGGTCAGTGTCAACTGTTGTCCGTCCATCACCACCCAAACTGCTGGCTCATTTCACAAAAAAACAAAACAAAAAAACCCCCAATAAACTTAAGTTTCAAAACAGAGTGACTGAGGGCGGAAATGAAGCAAAATTTGGAAAGAGAGGGGGCTAGTTACCGCCAAGGACACAGACAAACAGAGCACAGGACCAGACACAATGCATTTCAACCTCTTGGGTCTTCTTCAGGTGAAAATAACATTTAGGACAGTGACAAGAAGAACATGTAACCACTTAGCTTCACTTCTCCTGTTCGTCTCCAAATGAAAAATGGCCGCCAGACGTCACTGAAGACCCAAGAAATTGAAATGCATTGCATCTAGTCCTGTACTCTGTCTGTGTCCTCTGTCTAACCTCCTCTCTTTCCAAATTTTGCCCCAATACACTTGATCAAATGTTCTTTGTTTGTATAAAATGGTTAAGCCCCCCCCCCCCCCCCCCCCCCATACAGATATAACTTCATTGGAATCAAAATCAAGATCCTTGGCCATTTTCTATGAATACTTCAATTCATGACCTTGAATTCAAATCAATATGGTGGGCCATTTTCAACATATACGTCATGACCTTGACTTTTCAACGCATATTACAATTCATGACAAAATCAAAATACCTTAAATCAAAATGATTGGCCATGTTCAACTCTTACTACAATTCATCACCTTCAATCAAAATCAAAATGGCTGGCCGTTTTCAACAGATACTGAAATTTTGCATTCATTGGTCTATATGGCCTCCTGAACTGGATACAGAGTGTGGAGGAAATATCACACACACACACACACAGAGAGTATATAATCTTTAATACTTTCACGACGGGCGCGGCAGAGCAACGTCACTTCCCTGCAGACGCGTGCACTGCACGTGCGTACAACCGTTGCAGACGCACTATTTTCGCATTTTAACATTTTATTTTATTTCCTCGAATATAAACCTAAAAAGCAATTGTTATATATCAATGGAAAGGGTAAAACGCGAACTTTGCAATGACCATAGACCTAAATACATTTTGGGTAAAATAGCAATGCAACAGTTACGGAAACAACATAAGTAAAACATAGGAGAACACTATCTTATTTACATTTGTTTGGTTAGTATGACAACAGCAAATGAGGAAGAAAAGGGGCATAAAATTTCGCTCTTACTTTGAATAGATGCAGAGAAAGCCTGAGGTATTGAATATGTATAATCCAAGTGAAACTTTTTTTTTTTTAAATAAAGGAAATTAAATCATTGCACACTGTACACACTTTTCATTGTTTTGATTTCTGATGATACGACGTATAACACTATTAAATACACAGAGAAAATAAATCAAGCTCAGATTCTTTTCGATAAACTTGTACACCTTTACCCCCCCTCATCCTCTGAACCACCTTGCTAAACCACTTCTAACATCCCATGTCATTCTTCTTCTGCACGATATATTGGCCAGGCAGGAAATTCCACGCGTGCCTTTTGCAGAAATTCCCAGTGCCAGATGGGTCCCTTTGTTTGGACTACTGTGGGGTCACAAAGGTCATCGCCAGTGCATGTAAACTTACTCTTCCAGTGGCTAGAACCCTGTTCTAAATATTTAGAGCAGCTGCATCCTTTAGACTGTAGATGAGAGAATGGGGGATTTTTTTTACAGTTGTGCCGTCACGGAGGCACGGCATGTCCAGAGAGTACAGCAGTGCTGCCGTCACCACAGAACGGCTCGTCGTGAACGGGTCAACTGACTTGCTGTCACTATCACACGGCGCGTTGCAAAAACGTTAACCATTTAAAAGATGTGGAACTTGGCAGGACATGGGCATACTGCTATGACGAGACTGTTCCAAACTTCCCCACACAAAAAAGGAGCATGGAACACTTCAATTTCATCTCTCAACCTTCAGGGACTGGAATAGCTAAGTGGTAGAACGCCGGACTCGTAATCTTGGGGTTGTGGGTATGAATCTCCGCTGGGCCGTTTCGGTACAGGGGGATTTTTCGCTTGGAGTTAACATTGGTTCTGACTCCATTTCTGATACAGTCCTTCGAATGAGACTATAAACCGAGGTTCCGCGTGTGAACGCACGCATAACATCTTGCACACATGTGAAATCCCATCACCAACTTTCGGAAGAGAAGGCCAGTTTGGCCATTGGTATGGATGACACGTTACACATAGCATGCACCTTCCCTGAAGCTGGAGCATGGCTGCCTTAATGGCGGGATAAAAAACGGTCATACACACAAAACTCCACTCCCTATACAGGGGGTGTCCGCAGGAGTATCAGCCTGCATATGCAGAAGAAGAAGAAGAATCTCTCAACCTTCAAGTGACTGACAAAAATTTCAACTGAAATTCTTCCCTCATGACTGTCCACAGTATAAAACATGAAGCAGGCTGCAGATGTGTCCAAATAGCATGATGTGAAAGAAGGGAAATCGGGAGGATGGGATCCCTGAGGGATTCTATCTGCTCATTGTAGGTTAGAATTATCATCTTTTTTTTCACAAATACATAATCAGTCAGCCACCCGTTATTTCAAAAAATGTGTGACACTGTGACAAAAAAAACCCCACTCCATAAAACTATTATGATTGCATGTTATAAAATGTGTACAGCAATAATGTGAGCAACACACCACTGATCATTTACAATGATTGAAAATATACACACATTCACTCGCTTACACAGGATATCATACATGAATACTCTTTATGTAAACTGTACGGATGCGTAGGTCTGCATTAAATTTGACATCCTCTTCAAATTTTATCACACACATCCTCAAATCATTGTCATTTTCAGATCGTTTAGAATGACAGAAAATACACACACACAATCACTTGCTTACACATTTCATGTGCAAACACACATTTCATGTGCAAACACTCATTATGTACGCTGTACAGATGTATAAGTCTGTATTATATTCAACATCCTCTTCAAATCTTATCATAATCAACATCTTCAAATCTTCTTCATCTTCAGATCATTCAGAATGATAGAAAATACACACACAATCACTCACTTACACATGATATCATGTGTAAACACATGTACATTTTACAGATGCATAGGTCCGCATCATGTTCACCATCCTCTCCACATCTCATCATAATCATCTACAAATCTTCATCATCTTCAAGATCATCTACAAATCTTCATCATCTTCAAGATCATCTACAAAGTCCGGCCCTGAGCTGTCATCGTTGAAGTCCACATCATTGTCATCATCGTCGATGCTGATTTCATGCGCAAGATCAACATACACCATTTCATCAGCGTCCTCTTGAACGTTCAATGTGACTTTGGTGTCTTCAGAGGGACTGTTTTCTTCTGCCGTGTTGGTGAACTTTTTCTTGCATCCCTTTTCCAAGTGCCTTTTCAAGTGGTAGCTTCGTTTGTAGTCCAAGCCACAGTTAGGACAAACAAAATCGCGCGAGTCTGTGTGGTTTTCAACATGCTTTTTTAGATCAAACTTAGTATGAAAGCCTTTCCCACAGAACTCACACATGAAACTGGCAATGCCAGTGTGCTTGGAGACATGTCGAAGCATGAGGTTGCGCTCAAAGAACCGTTCTCTGCAGATATGGCACTCGTAGGGCTTTTCTTTCGTATGAACCCGTCGGATATGCCGCCGCAGTGTCGGGGCACACACGAAGCGTGAGTCACAGAACTCACATGCATAGCGTTTGATGCCCAAGTGATGCAGGGCGATGTGGTCACGCAGCTGCTCCTTGGTGTTGCAGCCATGAGCGCAGTACTCACAGTGGAAGTAGAACGTGCGATTGGGGTCGGCTTTGCAGGAGTGTTTCTTCAGGTTACTCTTGCTGCTGAAAATATGCTCGCACTTCATGCATGGAAACCCTATGCTGGCTTCCAGGGCGTAGTTCTTCCGGATGGCTTCGTTCTTGTGCTCCTTTTCGTGCATGAGCATAGCCCCAGAGTTTGGCAGCCATTTGTCACACTTGCTACATTTACCGCCTGTTCCATCCTCTGTGGTGTCCTCAGCATGCATCCACATGTGCGCCTTCATCTCTCTGGCCGTGGGGAACTGCATGGTGCAGATGGAGCACTCAGCAGGAGACCTGGCATGCATCTGCTTGTGTTCCCCGTACAGATTAGTGTCAGTGTAATACAACAGCTCTACATCCTTCCCGTAACATTCGGGGCACACGTAGGCTTTGTGTCGGCGGTAATAGTGGTTTTTGATCAGCTGGAAATCTACGTTCAGTTCCATGCGACACTGCCTGCAATCATGGAACCTTGTCTCTGAAAGTTTCAAGTCTGGTTGCCCTTTGTGTTGGCTGTTCAAATGCTTCTCTAGTTTCTCCATGCTGCTGAAGTCTTCCTTACACAGAAAACAAGCAGGCTGCTTCTCATATTCATGGTCACAGAAGACATGCAGGTTGAGGTCTATCAGGCCGTGGAATTTCATTTCACAGGCCAAACACTGAACCACATCCTCCGTGGAGACCTTGCTCAGATGTTCTTTCAGTACCTTCCATGATGTGAACAAACACAGGCACGTTTTGCATCGGATCTTCTCTTGACTGGGTGCTTCTTTCTGCTGAGGCACGGAGCTTGAAGCAGCTTCTGATGAGGTTATGCTGTCCTGCCCAGCAGTCAGTCTGTTTCCGTCTTGATCATTGCCATCAACCTTGGACGACTTGTTATCAGCAGTGTGTCCTTTCAGTAGTTCTGCATCATCTGCTGCAGGGATTCCCTGGCTGATGAACTTCATGTACCTGGCTTTCATTGCATCCCTTTCTTTGCCCTGCAGTGGGTTCCTGGTGTTGGGTTTTCTGCCCACATTACGCAGTTTGAGCAGCAGTTCGCTGGGGTCAGGAATCCTCTTTCTGTACGGTCTCTTGGGAGGTAGCTCTTCCCCTTCTGCTGGAGCTGGTTTGGGTTTAGGAGGCCTTCCTCTTTTCCTTGGAGTTTTAGTCTCTGCAACTAAGGGTTCAAAGTCTGTCTTTTTCAGTCGCTTGGCCTTGTGGGTGAAAGAGGAAAGCTGTTCATTGGCTGAACGTCTTTTTCTGCCTGACTTCGTCAATGGTTTAAACTCTTCATCATCATCATGAGCTTCTGTCTGCTCTGGTTCTGATGAAGGCTCAAAATCGGACAAAGGATCATGTTTATGTTCATCTGCATGGTCTGGTTCTGGTTCAGTTTGTGCTGGTTCTCCCTGCACCCTTAATCGCTTCACAGAGTTTTGTTGTGACGGTTTTCTCAAGGTCCTTCTCCTTGTTTTTGTGGAAGCTTTGGATATGTCTGGCTTACTCTCCAGCTCTGAAGGGACAAAATCACTGTCATTATCATCATCTACATTACCAGCATCATCACTAGTGTCAAAGTCAGGTTTGTTTAACCACTGACTG
>CM065730.1:7471664-7714164 GCA_033310375.1 Conus canariensis | reverse complement strand
TGATATACCACCCTCACACCCTACCTACCTACCTACCAAGACATCAGTGGAGCGGGGATAAGCATCTCTCCTGACTTTCCCTCTGTCTGCACCTGTTGGAGTCCCCTTTGCTCATTCAGGTCACTAACCACTTCCGCCAACCACAATCACTGCATGCAGCAATAGAATCGTTCAACTGGCAGGTAGGGCTGCCCTCTCAGGAACACGCGTCTGTCAGCCAGGTGAGATCTGCTGTTCAGCCAGGCTGGCCCGCTGCCTGCATACAGCTTTTGCCCACATCCATGAACTACCATGTGTATGCATCAAATTTGATAGTTTGACACAATCAACCGTGAACTGTGGCAAACGGATATCCGACCTGATAGTTTGACACAATCAACCGTGAACTGTAGCAAACAGATATCTGACCTGATAGTTTGACACAATCAACTGTGAACTGTGGCAAACAGATATCCGACCTCACAGTTTGACACAATCAACTGTGAACTGTGGCAAACAGATACCAACCCTGATAGTTTGACACAATCAACCATGAACTGTGGCAAACAGATACCAACCCTGATAGCTTGACACAATCAACTGTGAACTGTGGCAAACAGATATCCGACCCTGATATTTTGGCACAATCAACTGTGAACTGTGGCAAACAGATACCAACCATGATAGTTTTACACAATCAGCCATGAACTGTGGTACACAGATACCCAACCTGATATTTTGACAAGATCAACCATGAACTGTGGCAAACAGATATCCAACCTGTTAGTTTGACACAGTCAACCAAGAACTGTAGCACACAGACACCCAACCTTATGAACTGTGGCACACAAGACACCCAACCTGATAGTTTGACACAATCAACAGCGAACTGTGGCACACAGACACCCAACCTGACAGTTTGACACAATCAACTGTGAACTGTGGCACACAAGACATCCAACCTGACAGTTTGACACAATCAACCATGAAATGTGGCACACAAGACACACAACCTGAAAGTTTGACACAACCAACCATGAACTGTGGCACGCAGACACCCAATCTGATAGTTTGACACAATCAACTGTGAACTGTGGCACGCAGACACCCAACCTGAAAGTTTGACACAATCAACCGTGAACTGTGGCACGCAGACACCCAACCTGATAGGTTGACACAATCAACTGTGGAGGCTGACAGAGAGCCGATCAGATCTACAGGAAGTGGTGAGTGACTTCAATATGTGCAAAGGAACTAAAGAAAAAAAAATAATATGAATAATAAAAACTGATGTACAAAGCATGTTTTGTATTCACTGAAAAAAAAAAAAAAAGATTGGTGACACTCACAACTTCACTGCTGAGGACTTCTCCCACTTGTAGAACCCTGCCACTTCATATGGTTGGCGCAGACATTGGCCGACTAAAAGGGGCAACCGTTTTTCCTGAAACATGGGAAATAATGAAGAGTTCAGTTTAATCAATGAAACTAAACATCAACAGAATCTATTGGCTGTGAAAAGTTCATCACTTTGTATGTATTGTATACCAAGTGCAGTAAATACCATTCAAAATCATATATCACAGTTGAAAAAAACAACAACAAAAAAACACAGTTTAAAGGTATATTGCTGTCTGAACTGGAGGAGGAGAAGAGGGTGTGGGGTGGGAGTCCAGAAATGAAGCACTGATTTTGCTCATTTTCTTGAGATCATAGATCTACTGGGGGCCGGAATAGCTCAGTTGGTAGAGCACCAGACTTGTGATCCTGAGGTTGCAGGTTCAAATTTCGGTACAGGGGGATTTTTCCCTTGGAGTTAACATTGGTTCTGACTCCATTCCCCATACAGTCCTTTGAATGAGACTATAAACCAAGGTTCCGTGTGTGAACGCACGCACGCAAAACATCTTGCACACACATAAACTCCCATCACCAACTTTGGGAAAAGAAGGCCAGTTTGGCCGTTGGTATGGATGACACGTTACACATGGCATGCACCTTCCCTGAAGATGGAGTATGGCTGCCTTAATGGCGGGATAAAAAACGATCATACACACAAAACTCCACTGCCTGTCTATATAGGCAGTGTCTGCAGGAGTATCAGCCTGCATACGCAGAAAGAAAGAAAAGAAAGAAATAGATCTATTAAATCAATCTGGCTACTGCAGAAGGTTTGTCTAAGTGGCACAGCTCTAGAATAAGCTTTAAGAATGATCCTACTTCAGCAAGTGGCCAGTCCTAATTCTAAAATAACTCCAAACTGGGAGCTCTAGCTGCTGCAAACATTGAAAGAGAAAGTGACTCATTCAAACTCAATATTTGACTTTTTGCCAAAACGTGGACATAAAAAGTAGACAACAGGCTACAAATGTGTAACTGCTTTTTCATTCAATATGTTGGTGTTTCCTGATATCAATGAAAATTATGCAAAAGAAAAGGATGGTCACCTTTGCTGTTTTTGAAGATTATTACTGTTAATACTAAAACAGTCAGAATGTCATGCATGAGAGGTTAATTACAAACTCTCTATTCTGCTGTTATCACAACAACACAGCTTTATCAATTTTAGAACACATGACATGTCTCTTTTATCATATTCTGTCCATAAGGGGCAGATATCATTTCATTAGATGGGCTTGTAAAATATAGCATGCTGTAATATCTTTTATAGGACATCTTCCTGAAGTTCAACACATGTCATGAAACCATACGTTTTGTAACAAAAGTATGTCATCCAAACAGATAGATAGGATAATGTTGCTTATAGCCCAGCCGACCGCAAGGGGCCACATCAGGGCTGTCAAACAGATAGCCGTGTGCATAGTATACAAGCTGAGCAATATCAATTGAAGTTTAAACTGACAATTATGAAATGATAAACAGTAAACAAGTGGGGTATTTTTTGCTCCCATAAGAAAACCTAACACAGAGTAACTTTTATTCAAGACTTATGGGAGCAAAAAATACCCCACTTGTTTACTGTTTATCGTTTACTGTTCCCTGCGTCATTTCATTTCCGATTTTAATTATGAAACGGATAACTAGAGCAAACAATGTCAAACATAAACATTATAACTACCTTTTACATACCATCATAGCTCACAAAATTGGTGGTGAAAAGAAAAAAGAAACCAAATGCCAGCATTAATGCTACAGCATAAAAACGTAACTAAATCTAAATTTTTTTAAATTAAATAAAGTCATAAAAATGACTGTCTTGAGAGGGTGTCGTATATAAGATGAAAACCTGATTACGACAAAGTATAACTAAAAACAAGATGCAAAGCATATAAACGTACTCCCAGTTTATCTTGTGTGTGTGTGTGTGTGTGTGTATGGGGGGGGGGGGGGGGGGGGGGGAGTTGAAAAACCCCACAATCAAACATGCGTCATAATGTACTTGACATCACTCAAAATGTAATTTTCTAATGCGTCATCGTTGCTGAACATCATACCCTCCAAAAGATCAGCTGAGATATTCCATAAAGAAGAAAAACCGTTTTGGGCCATTAGAGCCTGTTAGTAATGGCTATTCTGGTAAAATAAAACATCGGGCATCATCCGTGACCCATAATAAACATGCCCACAAATTTTCAGAATGATCGGCCCAGAAGTTTTGTCTGGAGTGAGTGGAACACATTTTGACCACGGACAAACAGACACACGACAGACAGCATTTCTTCATTCCCATTCTAAAGTACTCCCTGTTCTATAAGAACTTGGAGTACAAAAAGTGCCAAGGAGACAAGTCTTGGGCACTACATGTCAAGAATGCTTCCAATAAAAGCACATTTATGCTATTATTACTACACAGGATAATGAAAATGAGTCCAGTTCATAGATTCATGAAGGAAAAGTATTACACATAAATATACAGAAAATTACTGACACACCTTTACAAACACTCTTGAGAATGAGCAACAGAACTTTGTTAAAAAACTGATCATCCAGAATATGTATGAGGCTTTAACTGAAAAAGTGGAAAATGATAAGTATGTCGGTTTTATTTAAACAGAAAATACTTAATATTATGTCACACGTAGTATGTGTACAAAAAAAATAAAGTACCACACAGAAGTTATTTTACAATTTTCACACTGCAGCATGTCAGTGTATCTTTGAATGATATCACTCATTCACTGTCAACTTCAGCATGACTGAAAGGAATCTCTGGTACACTCAATAGTTTAAAATTTGAATGTGATTGTTTATGACAAATCTTACACATGACATGCTCAATTTTTGAAACTGATTATTCAGAAAATAAGAGTGCAAGGTTAACAAAATTATTGATAAATTACAAAACAATCTTTTTACATCAAACATGAGCATTTGCAAGGTCTTCCGTTACGCTGTTCCAGTAAGTGACCATATTAAACATATGCAGCATGTAGATGTCCTCTTTCAAAGAGAGCAAATTTGGTTGCTGCTATAACTTACATTAAAAAAATATTCATATTCAACCAAAGCTTTGGTCTGAACTTCTTTCTGTTATGTATTTAAGTATTCTTTCATGCATTCAACCACTTTTCATTCAGACCAAACATTTTGATCAGGATTTATTATCATTAAAAAAAACTGTCACTGTCTTTAACTTAAGACCATCTTTTGGCACTTAGTCATAAGTGATGATGGTAATCTCTTAGCAATTTACTGCTATAATCCGCCTTGGCTTAAGGCTGTGTCAGGCCAACTGACATAGACTAGAACACCAAGGCTACATCAAAATGTCGTTATGCTCTGCATAGTTATGCGGGGATTATCTTCAGTTATGACAAGCTCCTAGCATAACATTATCAGTCTCCAAAAGCCCCCAAAGTCGGAGTGTGGCTGCCCATGTGGTGGGGTAATCAAAAACGGTCACACACGTAATGTTCCCATCCCCAGCTGATGCATTTATACCAAAGTCTTCAAGTACTTCAGCTGCTCGGATGATCCCTGGAGTCTTTTAGCCAGGGTATGACAACAACAACTTACATTTGAATACATTCATATTCAATCAAAGCTTTGGTCTGAACTTCTTTCTGTTATGTATTTAAGTATTCTTTCATGCATTCAACCACTTTTCATTTAGACCAAACATTTTGATCAGGATTTATTATCATTAAAAAAAACAACCTGTCACTGTCTTTAACTTTAGACCATCTTTTGGCACTTAGTCATTTACTGTATGTGATGGTGGTAATCTCTTAGCAATTTACGGCTATAATTAAACAAATCTTAAATAAATGTTAGCGAACCACCAAGAGAAACATGGACAAACAAGTCACAAGACAAAACATGACTGGTTTCGACCTCCTAAGTCTTCTTCAGGCAAGACACAAACAAACAGGACAACAAATACTTAAGTTTGTTTTCAAGCAATTGCTATAATTAAGTTTGTTTTCAAGCAAATAAATTAAGGTAGAGACTATGGCTCATTGCTGAGTGTGGACAGACACTGCTTCAAAAGGCCACACATGAACTAATATTTATATGCAAACCCATTGTGAAAGACTTAAAGAGTGACAGCACAGAATGTTGCTGTCTCTGACGAAGCACCAAATGACAGAAAGGGGACATGAATATAAGACAGCATCTTTATGGCTTGCATTCTTACAAGATGGAAGGACATTACTACTGGATACACTAGGTGACTTTGGCCAGACCACTAAACACAGATCAGCAAGGACCCTTGTGTCAACTCCCAATGTGACAACAGCGCCAGGAGTGGTTGTTTAGGCACAATGCATAAGTGAGAGTCAGAGACAAGAATGGATCCCATGGCAATGACAACAATGGATCTCATCCTGTTGCTGGTGACTATGTCTAGATGCATGATGTCAGAGCCTTCATGCATGGAAGGCTGATACATCATGGCAGTGACAGTCAATGAGTCATGGCAGGCAGAGTGGTTCGAACCACTTGAAGTGGATGAAGATGATGAGAGAGCCGTCTGTTTTCTGTATTAGCTACAAAAATTTTGCAAACACTGCAAACTAATTGCCATAGCTTGTAAGAGTTTGACATGAAACATCCCCAAGACCCCCATCCCCATCCCATGTCTTCCTACCACCTCCCACAGAGATGATAATACAGGCTGAGCTGTAATACGCCTACTGGCCCGGAGTACTGGCCAGTTGGTTTGTTCGGCAGTTGAGGACAGTACTTCTCTGGGTCCTACCTGCACCTTCAGGAGTATCTTTTTCTTTCTACAGCTGGAAGCCTCCTGGAGTTTCCTTTACTGATAGAGTATGGACAAGACAAACACAATTTATCAATGCAGGTTTTATGAGGTTTTTATACTATCAAGCTTTGGTTAAAGTTTGGATTAGGTTAAGTCACGTTTGGGTTCTTCTGGCTAAGGTTAGTGTCATGAATGCATCCCAGGATTAGAGAACTTTCCCTTTTTTTTAATATTTTTTTTTTTTATTAAAGTTCCCAGCTATTCGATAATCTAAACACACTGAACAGACTACACTGCATCAGAACCATCAAAATGATTGATGGTGGATCTCTGGATCATTGGATGCCTCTGGAAAGAAGATGACTGTGGGCTGAAGTAACTGGCATGCCTTGCTTTTAGAATGCAGTAAAACACCGTCAAGAGCAGCCAACGGGAGCTTATTCAATTCAATTCAATTCAATCAATGTTATTGTCCATCGTTAATTTTTCTTCAGCTCCACATGAGCCTAGTTGCATGGAAAGAGCTCTGTCAACGTCCACATCCCTTCGGCATCCTTCCACTGCCCCCACCTCACTCCCCCGCATCCCCCCCCCCCCCCACTCCCCCACCTCCTCTCACCCCTGCAGTCCATGGATATGGGGGTCTCCATGGACTGTCCTGGCACATAACCTGCGAACTGCTGGGTCGATGCCTACCAAAGCCATGACTGCCTAACCTGTATATAGCTACTGATTATATGAGAATAAACTTTCAGCACTTAACGACGGGGGCAGTTTTAGATTTACAAATGAGCGCAACATGACAATCACCGTCGACACGTACGTTTTTCTTTGACAGTGCCCCCGTGTATTTATGCAAGTTCTGACGAACGTTAAGAATGGGGCGCGTTTTATTTATATAGATGCTTCTATATTGCGGTGACTTCAAATGTGCCAATTATAATAGTGCTACAAACTGATCAAACAGAAATTGCTCTTTTTACCCACCTTTGATGAAAGGTCCAAATCGTTGTACAACTCGAACAACCAACACACGGCAGCAACCGTACAGAATTAGAAATTCGGAAATGTGACGTCACGAACAGAAGCATTTGAACGCCAAATGTCCATAGAGTTACCTTGAGTTGTCTCCCTGGACAAATGGCTGCGTCCATGGAAGCGAACGATGAGAGTTGGTTGAATTCTTCAAGTACGAAACTGGAGAACTTCATGACTGATATCTGTGTGTAATATGTGGTGTGTTCCAGGTAATTATTTTGGGAACTGGTCACACAGTGCTCAAATAATTAATTACTTTTAGTATTAGAACTAGTGCTTTTTCCTTCACTGATTTAATTACTATCGATAGAATAGCAATCTTATCAAAGTTATAATCGAATGATTTACCAAATAACTCTGAAGCTAATGAGCAAACAAACAAACAAAAACCATTTACACCTTACAGCCAATGGACCTCAGAGATTGAACACGTTGCCTCACTTGGGAAAAGCGATCATGATATACTTTTATTTCAACTCAACAGTAATAACAAAAAAACAACGAGAAAACAATAAGTATAGATTCAATCTGAATAAAGGGAACTATAACAGGCTGAGAGAGATGATCTATGATGTTGAGTGGGAAAAGGTGGAAAATAATCATATAAATGTGATGAATGGTCCTTCATTAAGGAGAAAGTACTGAATGCTATGGATAACTGTATTCCCAAAATAAAACAAAAACAAAACAAGAGAACTAAACCAATTTGGATGACACCTAAAATACTTAGGAAAATAAAAAGTAAATTATAAGTATTTTAAACAATATCTAGAGAGAAAAACTAGTCAATCATACAAAAACTATATTAATGCCAGGAATAAATGTAATAAAGAAATTAAAAGGGCTCGTAAAAAACACGAAAAGAAAAAAATGTAGCAAATGGAGCCAAGGAAAACCCCAAAAGCTTTTGGAAGCATGTTCAAGAACAAACTAAAATGAATACAGGTGTACAAGTTCTAAAGAATACTGATGGGTCATTGTCAAATACAGATAAACTTAAGGCTAATACCTTGAACACATTCTTTTCCAGTGTCTTTACCAGAGAGGACACATCCTCTGTACCCAATACAGATGAATGTTCAAAATCTAGGGGAGCTGCTGTTGCTGACATTGTGATAACTCCATTAGCTGTAGAGAACTTACTCAAAGGACTGAACCCAAATAAGGTTCAAGGACCTGATGGCATTCCCCCCCAGGGTCTTAAAGGAAATATGTAAAGAAATATCAAAATCACTTTGTCACTTATTTAATAAAACTTCAGAAGAAGGAGTCTTACCAGAAGACTGGAAAACTGCAGAAGTTACAGCTATTTTTAAAAAGGGATCAAAAAATGAGCCTGGAAATTATAGACCTGTTAGTGTGGCATGTGTAGTGTGTAAAGTTCTAGAAACTATAATAAGAGACTGTATTGTCAATCATTTTCAGGACAATGATCTGTATTCAGATTGTCAACACGGGTTTAGAAAAAAAAAAAGGTCTTGTATGACACAGCTTCTTTTAACAATGGAAGATTTTACAGAATATATTGAGCAAAAAGCATCATTGATGTTGTCTACTTAGACTTCAGAAAAGCTTTCGACACTGTACCGCATTGTAGGCTTCTGGAGAAGTTGAAAGGTTATGGGATTACAGGAAATGTACTGAATTGGATCCAGGCTTTTTTGTCTGGACAACACAAAAAGTAAGGATAAATGACACCACCTCACAAAGATCAGATGTACTAAGTGGTATACCTCAAGGCAGTATCCTAGGACCCATACTTTTCACTATATTCATAAACGATCTTCCAGAATCTGTCCAAAGCAATTATAAGATTTTTGCTGATGACACAAAACTGTATGGAAATTCTACCAATCATACAAAAATACAAAGGGATGTATACTCATTACAAGAATGGTCTAATGAATGGAACTTACATTTCAGCGTATCCAAATGTAGTGTTATGCATTATGGTAAAACAAACCCAAATCATAAATATTATATGAAGGTAAATGGACAAGAAAATGAAATAAATGAGTGTGAGGAAGAAAAAGATCTTGGTGTTATTTTTGACCCACTACTTTCTTTCGATGTACATATCAATAAAATCATCAATAAAGCAAACCAAATGATAGGACTAAAAAAGAGAACTTTCACATACTTGAATAAATATATATTATTGAAATTGTACAAAAGTCTAGTACGGCCGCACTTAGAATATGGAAATATCATATGATATCCCTTACTCAAAAGGCAGTCAAAGGCAGTAGAGAAAGTACAAAGAAGGGCTACAAAACTACTACGGGAATGCAAAAATATGAATTATGAACAACGGCTAAGATACTTAAACTTACACTCCTTAAAAGGTAGACGTATCCGCGGTGATCTGATCGAAGTCTATAAAATATTTAATGATATGGTGGATGTACAAATAGAGGATTTCTTCAAATTATATACTGATAGTATTACAAGGAAGTCAAATGGGAAAATCTTCATTGAACACTGTCAGACTAATAAACGTAAAACGGTTTTTGGAAAAAGAATAACACATCTTTGGAAGGATCTACCAACTAACATCAAGTTTGCACAATCTACTAACTCATTTAAAAATCTCCTTGATGCGGATCATAAATTCACTAAATTGTTATTTGAATTTGATTAACAAACCAATATGCGCATACGCAACAAACCAATTCAGAATACTAAACAATTCATGGATGGGGATTCAAGAAAGGCCGCGAGGCCTAGGCTACGTATATCAGCCTGTCCCCTTACTACTACTACTACTACTACTTAAAATCTTTTTGATTAACGATCAGACAACTTTGAGAATTTTGCGAATTCACATTTCTAGTACAGCGCCACTAACATGTACCTTGAACTTGAACTTGAGGTGTTCGAGGCCTCCTTGGAGGCCTGTTCACCTTCGAGACTTGTAGATGTAATCTACACCTGAGAAACATGCATGCGTGGGTTTCTAATAATACTGGCACTACCACCACCTATTCGTAGCACAATGGACTGAACTTTGAAGGAAGGCTGTTCCAGTGGGCATCCAGTCTGGACTTGAAGGTGTTCAATGTTGGAGCTGTAACTATGTGAACTTGGAGGCTATTCCAGGAGTTTATGACTCTCTCAGCGAATAAGTTACCTCTAACTTGTAGCCCACAGTGTCCTTTGATGAGTTTCAGACTGTTGCCCCTTTTTTTCTCTGCTGTCAAACAACTGAAACTGAGGGTTCTTCACCCTGTACATGCCATGCACATATTTGTACAGATCAATCATGTCACCTCGAGCCCATCAGTGTTCAAGACTGGGTAGCTGTAGTATGGCCAAGCATTCTGGGTAGGGTTTGTCCTTGAGCGATGAAAGGAGCTTTGTTGCTGTACGTTGAACATCCTCCACCTCAGCACACAAAGTCTTGTGGTGAGGTTGCCAAGCCGAGTGTCCATACTCCAGGACTGATCTTACAAGTGACTTGCACAGCTGGATAAAGGTCTCATTTGTCAAGTGGGTGAAGGAGCGTCTGATTATCCTGACAGTTCTATTTGCTTTGGATGTTACCTGGGCTACATGTTCTTTGAAGTAAAGTTTGTTGTCAACATAGACACCCAGGTCTTTTCTCCACTTGGCTTTCAGACAGGTTGATGGTGCAGGCCTCACTGGCTTCATTCTTCCCCCACATCTGATATACTTTGTGACTGTCCGACTTTGTCCATCCCAATTTTAGGACATGGCATTTATCTGGGTGGAAGCGGAGAAGCCACCGGTCTGACCAGTCCTATAGCCTGTTCAGATCCTCCTGTCGGACATGTGTGGCATCTTCCCTGTCAGCCCTGGAGAAAATTTTTGTGTCATCAGCGAAGAGACGAATGTTGTGGACACAAGTGGGAAGGTCATTGATATACATGACAAACAGGATTTGGCCTAGAACGCTCCCTTGAGGGATCCCACTGGTCACACTGTCTTGGTTTCACTGCTTCGCTGATCACCACTCTTTGCTGCCCATCTCTCAGGAAGTCCTGTATCCATTCCAGGGCCCGACCACACTGGATTTTCATACAGAATATTTCTCTCTTGTTGCAGTAGGTTCTTTTTTGTGCATAAATGCAAGTTTACGACAAAGACATTATTGGCGGACTCACTGAGAATTACTCTTAAAATTTGTTACAAAGATGTTGGTTTATCATTTTATCTAAACTGGAGTTCATACAACTATATTACAAGACTATAGAAGTTTGAATTTGAGAACCCCTTTTAAGGGACTATAGAAGTTTATGAAATTTGGATTTATTTGCTACCATCCATTGTTTAGTTGCAAATGAAGATTTGGACAGCAATTTCCATGTTGGTTGGAAAATTACGCAAAGAGGTAATAATGTGAAATAAATCTTTTTTTTAGAAAAAGTTCTCAAAACTTTCCAGATAATTGAATATATATATATATATATATATATATATATATATATATTATATATATATGTATGAAATATGTGTGTGTGTGTGTGTTATATAAAGGCTCATTTTGCATCTGCTGAAGTGTCCTTTTCCCTACAGTTTGTTACCAGTAGATTCTGCAGAAGTGACATGAATGAAGCAATAGATATGCATAAAAAGGGTTGTATTTTCAGTTTATGTGTACAGTCCTTGGATTTTGTATTAACACCTGAACCTATTAAGTCTTTGAATTTTCTATATGAATGCTGTAGAGTGCTGCTCGATCATCTCTTGAGTTTAGGCCAATGTAAAGAACTTAGGCCTGTTGACCAGTGCTGTATGTAAATTTGCACTCATTGCTTTTGATGACACTTTGACAGGGTCATGGATTTGGACAAGCAGGACAGTACAGTGTTGGTAAATGTTGACAGTAGAGCAGAAATACTTCAGGGGTGATACTGTAACAACAACATCTGGCAAACTGTTCCAGGTGTTGATGATATGGTTAAATGAATAATTTCCATTAATGTTAAGCAGCAATGGCTTTTTATGGAGTTTGAGTGAATTTCCATAGCTGTTAAGGTTAGATCAAATCTTGGGTGTGAGAGATTGTAGAAGCCATGTATACATGTCTAAGGTCTCCTCTGAATCTTAGGTACTCTCGCTCCATACATGGCACTCTCAGTGTCCTTAGGCTGTCTGCATAACGTTCATCTTTGACTTGGGCTGGGAGTTTGGCTGGTCATTGTCGTTCATCTTTGATATCGCTACAGTAGGTTTTCTGATCAAGTTGCCAGATGCTATACCCATAATCTAAAACTTTGCGCGTAAGACTGTTGAAAAGTTGTATATGTTTTTTTGTTTGTTTGTTTTTCTGTGAACATTGAAGAATCTGCTTACTCAGCTGTTTGCTTTTGCTGTGCAGCATCATGTATGGTCTTGAAATATGAGCTCAGAAACAGTAAAGACCCTCACCCCCACCCCCAGCCCCAGTCCTCCACATTGCTAGCTATGAACTCTAGTCTATCGTGTTCTGCATTCCCCACCTTTATAAGGTGACCAGCATCATATGTTTGCCTTCCTTATTTTATTACACCACATTTCTGTGGATGGAACTTAAAAAGCCACTTGTCCAACCTTTTCTGCAGCTTTTCTAAGTCTTCCTAGAGTTCCTGAACACCTTTGATTTTCTGTATCACTTCTCTTGAAGAGTGCAGTATCACTGGCAAACATTGTCACACAGCTTTTGGAAGCTGTTAGGTAGGTCATTGATGAGAATAACAAAGAGGTTTGGGGACAGAACACTCCCCTTCAGAATACCACAGGTAATTTTGCCTCTTCCGAACATGTTCCATTAATAATGACCTTCTCCTGTTCTGACATGAGGGCTTTGAACCATCTGAGGACTTTTCCTTTGATACCTAAGTGCTAAAGAGTCTATGGTGGGGCACTGAATCAAAGGCTTTTTGGAATTCCATGTAGATGATGTGCACCTTTCTTCATTGGTCGATTGTATTTACTTGTCTGAGATCAAGTGGAGAGGGGGGAACAAAGCCTTTGAACTACAGATCTGGGATTCTGACAGTTCCCAGGGGGACATGTTATTCACAAAGCCACATTCACACCTTCTTCATACAGGTTTAAGGAGTTTCTTAGCAGATATCTTGTTTTCTCTCATAGTGTAAGACAGAAAATAACACGGTCTGCTTTAGATAAATCATGACATGAAAAGGAGAGAGAGAGAGAGAGAGAGATGAAGTTGCTTATATAGTTATAGCCCAGCCAACCGCAAAGGGCCATATTAGGGCTGTCATCCCATTGTTTGAAGTAAACTCTCAAAATAGATTTTTTGAAAATTCATACACACACATCTCATTATAGCAGATTTTTATAAAAAAATACATTGGAATTTTTTCTTTAAATTCTTTACTCCATACAGTCTTAAATGAAAATGTTTGTTCTGTTTAGAAACTCAAAAATCGTATCAGATGGGACACGTATCATTCTCTGAACAAAATTTTTGTCAAGTCTGTTGAATAGTGTTTATATCCAACATCATGGAAGTCCCAACACTAAATACACAACATGTTGTTTTCCACAGAATTGTTGATAACAAAGTTGAACAATGTTACTTTTGAGTTAATGTTGACCAGGTTTTTGGGGAATCTGGAAGTTATCTTAGGGGAGATCTCTGGCACCATATCCTGAACCACACAGCAGAGGAATGCCATACACAGGGTAATCGTCAGAGGGAATTGCTGATTGCCACCTAGTAGAAAAATGTCAGAGAGAAGTGTTGGTTGTTTTTGTAGAGTGAAGAGCTCCTGTTTTGAAGGTGGCAGGTCTGGCACAAATCCAGCCCTGAGTCTTGCTTGGAGTAATTTTTAGCAGTGAATCGTCCAGCCATGCACCACACTCTTTCAAACTTACCAGAAATTGTCCATCTGTTAATCATCACTATAAGTAGGGAATCTCTTTGTCAACATTATAACATTAAGAACTGCAAGCACACACAGTTCTTGTTTATAGAAAAGGAGGGGAGTAAAAGAAAGGTGAGTGAGTGAGAGTGTGTGTGTGTGTGTGTGTGTGTGTGTGTGTGTGTGTGTGTGTGTGTGTGTGTGTGTGTGAGAGAGAGAGAGAGAGAGAGAGAGAACAATTACACATTTTTGACTGCTTTGATTTTATAATGTTCTTAATCTTATTGTGTAGATTAGATTAATTTCCTATGTAGTTATTGAAAATGTAAACAACAAACTGCTATGATGCAGTGGTTGGCTTCATGGATTAATGGGTGGGGATCATAGGTTTGGATCCCATCAGATTAGAGGTATATGTGTATGTATAGAGAGAGAGAGAGAGAGAGAGAGAGAGAGAGAGAGAGAGAACAATGCACAACAGAACAACAAGTTGGCTATATTTATAGAGAGAGAGAGAGATGGTATTTTCATCCCAGGCTGCCCCAAGCCAGAGACTGAAACCATATGGCTGAGTTTCCTTTATCAATGCACATATCTAACAGTGTTGCTCAGATTTCCTGAACAGCACTGCCTACGTCTATATCTCTTGAGCCTGTGAAAGGAAGGTTAGAATACAGCCCTGTCAGGTTGTCTGAGGCCAAAATAGAATTCATTGACGTCATCTTTAACATCACCGTCATAGAAAAGAGTGGCCTTTCATGTCATGGAGAGTTTTGTATTTCCTCTCCAGATTTAGGCCTTGTGATAAGTTCATGTTAAAAGCCTTCGGCGTCGGCGTTTTCATGAGGACTGTGGTTAGATGGATGTGGTAACATCCTTGAAAGGAGGATGCTCACAGCCTGGCCCCACAACTAAGCAACAGTGTGTTGTTAGTAGGAGGATTAGAGGGTGTTGTTGTCCTGGATATGTTGGATCAAAGTGTGTTGGACTGAACTGCGCTGAAGTGACTCAGCAGCAGTGTGGTGTCTCTTCTGGTGGACATACTCTTTGAAAGTCCCTCTCTCTTTATCTCTCTCCGTTCTTTGGCTAGATCACCAAGTTACCACCATTGATGAAGTTTTTGCATGTGTGTGACTGTTCAGTGCTGCCATTAACGTAGCCACATTTTGTCCTCAGTGATGATGTGTGAGCATGATACCAGTGTCCATGTGGTTTATTTTCATAGACCCATCCCACCAGCACACAAGGGCATACTCTTCTCTGAAAGATGAAATGAGATTCAACCCATGTGCGGTATTATTCATTCATGTGTTCAGCAGAGGGACCTTGGTTTAAAGTCTGGTGCAGAGGACAAGCAGGGACTGGGCTCAGCATGGATGTTCACTCTGAACACGAAAATCTCTTCTAACCTTGTTGCCTCAATTGGGACTTGAACCCTGAACCTTGGAACAAGATTCAAAATGGAGTGACTGACGGCGGCGAACGAAGCAAAATTTAGAGAGGGTGTTAGTTACCGCCAATGACATTGACAAACAAAGCACATGACAAGACACGATGCATTTCAACCTCTTGGGTCTTCTTCAGGTGAAAAAATAAATCACATTTAACATTTAAGACAGTACAAACAAAGAACGAAAATGACTCATCTGTTGTTGTCCATGTGGTGGGAGAATAGCCGGTAGGCGGAAATGACAAGGGGGATTATGGGAGAGGAAAAGGAGGGGGGGGGGGGGGTTTCGTGGGGGGAGGGGGGGGGGTTTGTGTGATACGATAGGGTTGTGTGTCTAGTTTAGTGGGGTGGTATGATATCTTTGTGACGGTTGTGGTAATAGTGGATTGATAATAATGGTGATGAATGCAAAACCTTATTGACCACTGGAGGGCCTTCACCATACAGAAGCCCTTGCCAGTACCTCCACCATTCCTGCCTAAGGGAACGGAGAAGAATCTCTTCCTACACTACCGTTGATCTCATATGATCATCACCCATCAGTGACTGATTAATGATAATAATTTTTACCCTTTGTGTGTGTGTGTGTGTGTGTGTGTGTGTGTGTGTGTGTGTGTGTGTGTGTGTGTGTGTATGTGTGTATGAATATGTGTGTGAAAACTTTCCACAGTTAGTCTCATTATGATCACATGATCTTAACTCACCCAGAACATTGTTTACATGTGGTCCCCCCCCCCCCCCCCCTTTTTGTGTGTGTGTGTGTGTGTGTGTGTGTGTGTGTGTGTGTGTGTGTTGTGCAACACATGATACCCTGTTTTTCATTGATCACTGCTATCTTCTCTCAACAAACAGCAGCATATTGATGCCAACACATTATTTCACCTGTTACAATGAACGTCATCCCACAGCATTGTTTACTTTTTTAAACAACACTATTAATATGAACCTCCCAACCTCCCACCCCCACCCCCACCCCCCACCCCATAGTGGATGAAGAGATATGAGCTCTCCTTCTCTTGCCCCCTTCCCTCCTCCCCCCCCCCCCAAACACACACACATTACCCTCCTTCCTTTTTTTTTTTTCCTCAACCCCCCCCCCCCCCTCCCAATCATACCTTATCACCCATTTATCTTCCATCCCTTCCTCCCTCATTAACATTACCACACACCTTTCACAACTACCCACGCATAACTACCACCACCTCTTTCATCACCCAGTGAAATCATTTATTTTATTCACCTAAACTTTCTTCTTTTTTTTTTTTTAAACAGTTTCTTCAGTTCATGTACTTATTTACCCCTTCTGTATATAACTTTTTTTTTTCTTCTCCAGTTTGCGTTCCCCCCCCTTACCATTATTATCAATCCACCATTACCACAACCGTCACAAAGATATCACACCACCCCACTAAACTAGACACACAACCCTATCGTATCACACCCCTCCCCCTCCCCCCACAACCCCCCCCCCCTCCTTTTCCTCTCCCATAATCCCCCTTGTCATTTCCGCCTAGCGGCTATTCTCCCCACCACATGGACAACAACAGATGAGTCATTTTCGTTCTTTGTTTGTACTGTCTTAAATGTTAAATGTGATTTATTTTTTCGCCTGAAGAAGACCCAAGAGGTTGAAATGCATCGTGTCTTGTCATGTGCTTTGTTTGTCAATGTCATTGGCGGTAACTAACACCCTCTCTTTCTAAATCTTGGAACAAGAGTTTGACAACTCATGCGTGAATCCTTCCAGGCTCAACCTCAACAGCCTGAGACTGATTGCTCCCTGTGGATGCCAGTGCTGAGGCTTCAGTAAAACAAGGCTGTGTCTGACTGCGCATGGATTGAGCATCAGGGAAGCGATGATGGTTAGAGTAGCTGAAAAAAAAAAAAAAAAAAAAGGAAAAGAAAAACAACAAAAAACAAACAAGAGAAAGAAAACAAGGAAGAAGAAGAAAAGTGGGGAGAAAAAAAAAGCAAACAAAGCACAACAACAAAACGACATTCAACTTTCCACAATCATAGAACTAAGCTATTAGGCCATTCCTATCTTGAAAGAAATTGCTTCAGGTTCATTTCATATAATTACACAGAGAGCAAGAACAGCACAGCACAAAGATTTGTAACACATGTATACACACACCCTCACACACACACACACACACACACACACACACACACACACACACACACACACACACACATAATACATACCTATACATTATAGGCAGGGTTGGTTTTATGATGATTAAGCACATTTGAAATGTGGAATGATGTTTTGTATGTCTGCTTTCAGAAGCTGTTCACATCATCACCTCGAATGAATTCAGAGAGAAGTCATTGAAGCTGACGCAGGCAGAATCATCACATGGCACCAACGCTGTTCCAGTTTCAGACATTGGAAAAGTTTCAAGTCATTGTCTGATGAAATGGAAGTGTATAATTCAAGCGGCAGAAGACGAAAAAAATTTTATCACTGTTTGATCTGGGTTTTAAGACAAAAACATCAATTTCAGTGAAGTCTGTTGAAGGTTCATGTTTGATTGTCAGTGATGTTGACAATTATTTTCTGGCAAGTCTGAAACATGTATCAAAAAGAACAGCAAAAGAGGTCATCAACATATGCATGTATGGCGTCCGGGGCAGTGTAGTAGCGTTAACATCTTCATGTCACAGTGCAAGAACTGAATCACCAGGAGCTGTAGATCTGGAAGAAAAGATCAGGATGCATTCCAAGGTGACGATTATAGTGGACAGGAGTCACTGGTGCTGTATGAGTTGCCAACAGGTGAATAAACATACCAGCAGTGTTGATAGGCATTTGAAATCCTGCCATTTTGAGTTGTTGTGTGCAGGGCCCTCCTCGTCATGTCCATCTCCAGGCTTAGATCCAGATGGTTTTGCTGAAATGGAGTTTGACTTATGTGGTGGTGACTCGGATGAAATAACATCCAAAGAAGAGCTTTCAGAAAATGCCCATGATCTCTCAGAAAATGGGCCAGGTTTTGTACAAAGAAAACGAACTGCAGATCACAGGAGAAGTAATGCTAAAAGCACAAACACCCCAAGAACACGGAACTTGTCAAAATCTGCAGATTTACCAGAAGCTGGGTCATGGCAAGAGGTGCCTTCTCTGCAACTGAAAAATGCATGTTCACCAGACAGGCTGAGAGCAGGTTGGAAGGAACACCAGAGACGTCAGGTTAATCCAGACATCAGCAACACAGACAGTCCAGTCTCAGGAATGACAGGGGAGACACCAGATCAAGAACAAGGTCCCCCAGAAAGAGGTGGAGGCTACGGTCAGATTCTTGCGACCAAAAGTTACATGACAAACACAGACGCATCGTACATAGTAACCAGTCTGAAAAGAGAGACAGAAGAACATTAAAGATCAATCTAAGATCATCCAGTGACGAAACAGATACAAATAATAATGATAGCCTGCCAAGAAAGACAAGAAGAGGTCATCCAAAATGTTCAGGCAAACCAAAAGACGAGCTCAAATGTAGCACACATGACAAGCCAACTGAAGAGAAAGAGATGAAAAAGTCCTCCATGAAATCATCTGTTGATGAAATTGTCAGAGATAACAATGCAGGTACAGGCAGTAAGGATAGTGTGCAAAAAAAGACAAGAAGAGGTCGCCCCCCAAAATTAGTCAAACAGAGTGACAGTTTCCAAAGAAAGTTGAAGACTGTTGATAGAGAATCGAAAAAATATTGTTGGGGAGGGAAGCCTGTGAAAAGGTCTCTAAAAATAGCAGACGAGAAAATGAAGTCTTTAAAGATGTGCTATACTGGCAGTGATCAGCCCATGAATTTCAATGACTGTGGGCTGAATGTGCCTTTGGAACAAAGGAATGGTGAAACACGCAGGAAGGAAAGTTCAGCGATCAAGCTAAGTGACAGCGAGACAGTGTCTGGAAATAATGTTGAAATGGTTGATCAAATGACCAGGTCTGTAAAATCTACACAGTTGTCTCCAGTTCAAGGGGACAATGTTGAAAGGATTTTAGATGAGGGCAGTGTCTTGGATTCCAGTGCTATGGGAAATAACTTTGAAAGTGTAACTTCAGAGAAGGCCCAAGTACTTGCTGGAACAGGCATCCAACCACTACACAGAAAAAACACAGATGTGACAGAGGCATCTAACTCAGGGATAAATGTAATGAACGGATTTTCAAATGTCACTTTACAAGTTCAGATACAACATGCCCAGTCGCTGCATAATGATGGTCAGCAGTCACGCATTGACAGCAGCATGACCAGAGACACAGAAAGCTTTTCTCAAACTTCATTAGCAAGCCATGAAAATGTGTGTGAAGCCAGGCAATGCACAGGCGATGACATGTCCTCTGTGGATCCTTCGGTGCAGATGTTACCCAATATGGACAGACCAGACGCATTTTGTTTTGATGATAACTTTCAACACTCATCACAAGCGAACAGTCTGTGTGGGCAGCATTATGCTTCGGAAGCCATTGATGCTGTGAAAAATGATTGCAGTTTTGTGGAACATGGCAAAAACACAGAATCTGAAGAATGGGTGAAAAATAGAACAATATTTAGTTTTTCAAAAACAAGAAGAACGCCTGGTTTTGAACAGCCTTCAAAAATATATGAATGTGAAGTATGCCGAGCGAAATTTTCTACCAGTAGGCATCTGTCAGATCATGTCATGAAAATGTCTACACATGAAGCATCAAAATGTCAGAGCTGTCACCGACTTTTCCACAACAGCTGTGATCTGAATTTTCATGTGTTTGAAGACCATGAAAGGAGATCAGAGCCATTCTGCTTCAGTTGTGGAGAAAAGTTCTTGAACATGGCAGCATTTGAAAAACACCTTCACCGCCACAAGCATGACCATGATCCAGAACTGTTGGATATGGAGTACCACTCATGTCACATCTGCCAGATGGACATACCCTGTAGATATGAGACTGTACGGAAACACTATAAAAAACACAAAAGAGCCGTATGCATCGAATGCTTTGTGAGATCAGAACTAGTTCTCTTGCCCGATACCACGTCAGTCAGAGAACACCAGGCAGGACATTCAAATTTTTGCCCTGTTTGTGTTCAAGACTTTTCATCTGTAGAAGTGTTTAATTCTCATTGTCCTTGCCAGTCTGTGTTTGCTAGCAAGGAGGATGGTCATGGAGTACTGTGTGAAAGATGCAACCAGTGGTGCCCCAACAAAGCGATTGCGACACTCCATCACAAAGAGCATAAGCTGCAGGTAATGCGAAACTGGAGAATGGAGAAATGGGCTGTCGGCATCCCTTGTGCACATTGCGACAAAGTTTTGCGCAACAAACGAAACTTGGAACGCCACATTGCCCAGCTGCACTCCAACTGTCGCAGCTACAGTTTTCACTGTGAGTTCTGTGGTAAAGGTGTTGATTCAAAGAACATTCTGAAGGACCACATAGCGATTCATCATCTTGGTATCAAGAGATACAACTGTGAGTACTGTGAACAGCGCTTTGTCTGTGCCTCCACACTGAAGCGTCATATCCTGAAGGAGCATGCCCCTGACAAACAGTACAGATGCGAAGTGTGTGGGCAGAGTTCTGTGAGAAATTCAAGTTGACCAGGCATATGTACGTCCATACAGGATTGGCCCGTTTTATGTGCGAGCAGTGTGGAAAAGGCTTTCACTCTGGCTCAGAGTTCAAGAAACACCTTGCTGTTCACCAAGACAAACGAGGGTTTGCGTGCCAGGAGTGTGGGCAAGAATACAAAAGAAAGGAGCACCTCAGGAGACATAGTCTAAAGTGTGTCAGATCTGTGCACAACAGCACCCTGGCAGACCAAGTCTGAACATTTCTCATCAGTAGATTCTTGTGTCTGCCACAATATGGCACATGTTTAGAAACACTGTTTCATGATCAAGTCAGATGCTGTGATGTTGTAGAAGAATACCAGCCTTTGAAAGGCAAAACAGTCTTCCAACCAGAAAGATTCTCCATGGTGCTACTGCTAGTTTCATTTTTGACTTGTGTGTATACATACAAAGGGAGTCTATGTAATGTTATATCCCATTTTCTTCCATTTCTGTTTGTGTCATGATAAATATCAACATTTTCATCAGCCATTGTGATGTAGCGATTAGCATCATGGACATGCAGGTTGTGAGGTTGTTGGTTCAAGTCCCTTCAGAGACATTTGTTTGATGATTTTTCAGCCCCTATGAGCTCCTACCCAGCGTTAAGTGTGCTGTGGGTTCAAATGGAAAGACTCAATCATGCATTTGAATCACATCCAGATGAAAGGGTATCTCTAAAAGTGCTGCATAGATTTTCTGACCACCACTGCAGGATTCTTACCTTTTGGATACGCTTGGATACATTATGAGAGGAAGCTTAGGGTGCAGCCCTGTCACGTACTCCCTGACCAGAAGGAACTTGGTAATGTCATCTTCATCATCCTCAGTTACACTGAACTTCATTTAAAATAAGTCTTAAATCCTGTAGCCCATTATGCCAGGTTTCATCGTAACCTCAGCTGGATTTCCTACTGCCATCCATGCCTATGGCAAGTACATGTCAGAGTCTTGATCTTGGCATGTTCATGGGGACTCTGCTTAATAAATATGACAGTGTCCTCTAGCAGGGAATGCTTGCCCAAGCTGACTTCAGGACTTCGCTATCATTGTCATCAGTATGTTGAATAATGGACCAGAGCAGGCACCACTGAACACCATCAAAATGCAATGTCTTCTCTTGTGAAAGTCAAGGTCAAGGTCACACAGTGACCTATTCAGTGCGTTGATTATGGCTGTATGTTAGACCAGGGGACTGTGATCCCACTGTCTTCAAATTCAGTACAGCGATTAATTGTGGCTAGGGTAAGTCAAGATAAGAGGTGAAAAGGTAGGGCTACAAACTAAGTTTGTCTTTTTTTTTTTTTTTCTTTTTTAATGATATGGATTCCTGTAATGGATCTGTGTGATCCCACATCGAAAAACTTTTTGCTCCAATCGTTTTCATGGTGACAACATTCCCCAGTCAATTTCAAAGATGGTGTGTCTGAAGTGCTTTTGTTGTAAGATTCTCATTCATGCTTTTTGCTATGGTGACACAAGCCGTTTCATTTGAGATCAGGTTGGAAGGGACGGATAGCTACAGCACTGAGGTTTACCACCCATAGTCCGTTAGGAGCCAGCCATGGTCACAGATACATTTCTGAAGAGGTTTCAATCCACAGCCTTCCAATTAGAGACTTGTGAATTTCCTTTTCCATCAGGACTTGAATGTTGCTGGAACCTTCCTAGGTTATAAGTGATTATCAGCCTTAACCTCTCATTTGTTTGGACTATATTAAAATCTGGTGATACTACTACCTCTTAGTTGATGTTCATAGGCATCAAAGATCCCAGGTTATGCCAGCATTTTCCTCTTATCTGTTGCTCACCTGTTTTTCATTTTCAGTTATTTGGAGAGCTCTATGTTCTGCTGCATACATTTTTTACACAGTTGTCCAGTTTGGGGTTTTCCCTTCTTTTTTTTCTTTTTTTTTTTGTACTCCCAGTTCTTATAGAACAGGGAGTACTTTACAATGGGAACGAAGAAATGTTGTGTGTGTGTGTGTGTGTGTGTGTGTGTGTGTGTGTGTGTGTGTGTGTGTGTGTGCCTGTCTGTGTGTCTGTCCGTGGTCAAAATGTGTTCCACTCGCTCCAGACAAAACTTCTGGGCCGATCTTTCTGAAAATTTGTAGGTATGTTCATTATGGGTCACGGATGATACCCGATGTTTTATTTTACCAGAATAGCCATTACTAATGGCTATAAAAATAACGACCGCACTGTCGAGTTTTTTCTTCCACTAACTGGAAATTGTCTCCCATGTCTGTCACTACTGGGAGTATTAATATGCTTTGCATCTTGCTTTAATTTGATCTGAACCCAAGAGTGTTGCCAGTTTTGCCCTCACACAGTCATGAGATGGGTTTGAACCTTTCCACCCTGTTGTTCACAGTGAATTGTTTCCATGTTGATGTAATAGTCACTATGGTTTTTACATCAGTTTGATCATTTGCAAGACCTGTAGCTTGGCAGTTTTGTTTGCAGCGTCCTGTTTCAGGGCCAGTCTTGTTTGACCGGGGCTATTGGTGTGATGTGGTGTTTGTTTGCTGTTAGGGCTTGTTTTGACAGCCATTATACCCTTCCTGATTGGTGGACAGTTTAGAAAGACGCTGCTACACAAGCTGTGTGGTTTTTATTGAGATGCTGGGGGCTTGTAAAATATACATTGTTATTTCACCTTCTGGAAATTTAAGAATGTCCCCTTGCCTATCTCTTTCACTCTGCCTTTTAATCTTCCTTTGCTGTTATCTGCTGGGTTTTTGTTTGTTTGTGTTTTTTTTTGGTCTGTTTGGCTCAGTCACCTGTCTTTTGATTCCAGAAAATCTTTATCCTCTTTCCTCTTACAATTTGTAATATTCTAGCAACAAACACCTCATCTGGTGACAAAATAGTGATACTGCAAATTCTGGCCATTCTTCAGTAAGCATTATTTCAACATGAATGTTGTGGAACAAACTTTATATGATTTTGATAGCTTTTTAGCATTTTTTTCCCCAGACAGGCATGATATATGTATTAAATAGAATAGGTCCAGTATCTCTGTATTATTAATTCTATTACCCTATTGGTTTCTCAAAATGTAAATGATGACATTTGAATGATATCTCACATAAACTTCAGTGCGTCACCTACATGTGACTGGGCATTAAGCCAAGTTCCATAGCTATCCTTGTAGATAATTTCCAAGTATCTTGCAGGGACACACACACACACACACACACCACACACACACACACACACACACACACACACACATCCCACAAAAGAAAACATTGCTTCACAACTTCACATGTACATACTTATAAAGGGAAACAAATTGTGGGGATTTTTCAATATGAACTGCATTATTCCCACCTTGAAATTATGGTGTAGTTATTTTCTCTGTTCTGTTACTTTGTTTGACTTTTTTTTTCTTTACAGTCATCCATCATCTTTCTGCTTTTATGGTCCATTCACCTGCCTTTGTCCTACAAGGTCTTTACTTACATATTTTTCTCATGTAGAATCTGTAACATTGTGACATCTGGCGACTATGTAGTGAAATTGTGCGCACTGTCCAGAGTGGACTCTCGCTGTTCATTCTGCTGAATCTGCTTGCCCACACAGCCTTTACTATGTATTTTTTGTGGCACTAGTATGGCTATAATTTTTTTTTTGGGGGGGGGGGGGATGTACTCCCAGTTCTTATAGAACAGGGAGTACTTTACAATGGGAACAAAGAAATGCTGTCTGTGTGTCTGTCTGTGGTGAAAATGTGTTCCACTCGTTCCGGACAAAACTTCTGGGCTGATCTTTCTGAAAATTTGTAGGTATGTTCATTATGGGTCACGGATGATGCCTGATGTTTTATTTCACCAGAATAGCCGTAACTAACAGCGAGAGAAAGAGAGAGTGAGAGAGAGAGAGTTAAACCGCATGCACACTCTCGGAAATGGCAGTTTATCTCAGTGATGAAATACATTATGACACATGTTTGATTGTGACTTTTTTTATTTCACAAATATCTATGAAAGTACTGGGGTTTTTGGGTATTGTTTTTTGTTTGCTGTCCAATCTTCTGTGCCACCTAAGTGGCATTGCACCCACACTGCTCATTCTGACACCCTGTCCACAGCCACAGCCCGGTCAGTCCAGGCACCGGCAATCCACAGGGAGCAGTCAATGTCAAGTCGTCAAGAGACAACCCACCGGAGGAGACACTGCACTGCTGCCGAGTCACTTCGGTGGTGTTCAGTAGCACCTGTTCTGGTCCAACATACGCAGGACACCACCTACTAAGCCCCTACTGATGACAATAATTGCTTAGTCGTGGAGCCGGCGTGAGTGAGCTCTCCCTCCGGAGGGCGCCATCACGTCCGTCCAATGACAGCCCCTATGGACCTGCCGATACCGGTGACCCCGACGGAACTAAACCAAGGCCACAGACGTGGAGAGGACATCGAAACTGAGGTCACCATGAGAGCAGGGCGTGAAGGGCCACAGAATTTGAGACTTTTTTTTTTTTTTTAATGCTGATCAATGAGAATGAGGATGATTAAGATGATGCTACGATTTCCATTCTGGTCTGAGACTGCGTGACAGGGCTGTACTCTACGCTTCCTTTCATAATGTATCCCAGCGTCAACCAGGCCCGAGAGGTACAGACACCTGCAGTGTTAGTCAGGAAATTTGAGCAACACTCTCAGAGACGCATCTATTAAGTGGATGAAACTCGACTGTGTGGTCCCAGTCTTCCCAACTGAGTCCGCAGCAAACTCAACTCTGGGTAGGAGCCGGTTGGAGCAGAAAAATCCCACATGACTCTGATGGGAATCGAACCCACGACCTCCCAGCCGGGAGTCCGCGATGCTAACCACTTTGCCATTGCGGCTGGTGAAAGTACTGTATTTGACGGATTTCAAATTAGCTTTAGATCTAATAACTGACTGGTAGATCATGGGTATTTTCATAGTAAACATGCTCTTGACATGTACATGCGTATTCAAGATAAGTGGGAGTACGTTTATATGCTTTGCATCTTGTTATATGAGTCTTAGTACATTTAATTACATCTCCACCTCTGGCTGGAAGAAACAGCATAATGTTCAGGTCTTCACAGAATGTAACTTGTCAGTGGTTGCAATATTCGCCTGAAATACTATGCAACAAGTGGTTTTTTTAACAAGTGTGTAAATCTATAATTGTTAAGTGATCAAAATTTCTACAAAATTGACAGTTTTTGTAATATTGATAGTATTGCTGAAAAAAATTGATAACAGATTTACGGGCAGTTCAGTGACTTCTCCTAGTAGATTGCAGGAAAGGCTTAAACACTATTCATCATTCTGCAAAGTTTGATGATGCTAAAAGTAATACTTATACTTGTCTAGAAAATTGCCAGATTCATGTTTACTCCAAACACTCACATGCATGCACCTGTGCATGCATGATCATACACTTACTTCTAAAGGCAAGTGAAATTTTACAATTCAACAGGCACAGGTATTTACACATGAGAGTCAAAAAATAAAATCTGGACCTGTCCATGAGACAGGTTGCTGAGAGAACATACAACAAATGCTGCCATGAAACCATGCATTGGCACTTCACTGTAAGAGGAAAGATCAGCAAAATAACCCGTGCCTTTAAAAAAAAATGTTGTCCCTTCCAAGGGCACGTTATTTTCTTCAACTACATCTTCTTTGATGAGAATTCATTCTTTCTGTATCTTTTCTTCACCTGTACTTTGTGATGAGGAGCACTAAGCAGCGTTGGCTGTATACGGTGTCTGTGTTTGACTCGCACAGAGGACGATGAAAGAAGCAATTGTGTAATGTGCAAAAAAAAAAAAAAGAAGACTGAATTAGGCAAGAAGGGGGTGGGGGACAGGTTACACCACTCATACATAACCTTCCACTCAGAGGAAAAAATTAGCAGTCAACAAACAACTCCTCCCCTTGCCTCCAACCCACCTGTACACACACGCACACACATGCACGCACGCACTCACGCACACACACACACACAACACAATCACACACACACACAACACAACACACACACCTTCCCATTGCTATATCCTTTTTCTTTCTTGTTTATTTTTATTTGTTCATCTATTTTGACAGTGGTGGCAGTTTCAAGCCTTCACAAATTATTGTGGATCTCTTCACTCCCACCCCCCTCCACACTTCCATGTGCCTTTCTTTTCTGGACCAAGTGATCTGCCTCCGCAGATTGTACTGTTTACCTTTCCTCCATTAGACAATTGCTCTCTTTGTGTGAAATGGGGGGGCTACTCTGCCAGAGGAGAATGTCTCTTTTCAGTGTGGTATATCTCATCTTCTTACAGGATGATTGTTTACCTATCAATGGTTTTTTTTTTTTTTTTTTTTTTTTTTATCTCCCTCCCCCTCCCACCACCCCGGAAAGAATATTCCTGTATCCATTAAAATTTTTTTTTTATATATTTGTGTTAAGTGTGTGTATGTGTGTGTCTGTGTCTGTGTCTGTGTATCTATATACATGCACAGAGAGTGTGTGTGTGTGTGTGTGTGTGTGTGTGTATCTGTATCTATCTATCTATCTATATATACATGTAGAGAGAAAGAGAGAGAGAGTGTGGGTGTGTGCGTTTGTGCAACTTTATCTAGAGAGAGAGAGAGAGAGAGAGAAAGCGTGTGTGTGTGTGTGTGTGCATCTATGTTCTTGTATACATGTAGAAAATGAGAGAGAGAATGTGTATGTGTATCTATATCTATCTGTATATACATGTAGAGAAAGAGAGAGTGTGTGTGTATCTATACCTATCTGTATATACATACAGAGAAAGAGAGAGTGTGTGTGTGTATCTATACCTATCTGTATATACATACAGAGAAAGAGAGAGTGTGTGTGTGTATCTATACCTATCTGTATATACATACAGAGAAAGAGAGAGTGTGTGTGTGTGTATCTATACCTATCTGTATATACATACAGAGAAAGAGAGAGCGTGTATGTTTATCTATACCTATCTGTATATACATACAGAGAAAGAGAGAGCGTGTATGTGTATCTATACCTATCTGTATATACATCCAGAGAAAGAGAGAGCATGTATGTGTATCTATACCTATCTGTATATACATCCAGAGAAAGAGAGAGTGTGTATGTGCTCACAGAGGAGAAGGGACATAAAAGAAGGGAGAGAAACAAGGGGGGGGGGGGGGGGGCACAGGGGAAAAGGTGAAGGTAGGGGGAGTGGGTATGGAGAGGAGAGGGAGGGGGAGGACTCCAGCCTGAGGGAGGGAAGGGGGATAGGATAAAGGGGGAAGGCAGGGGAGGAAGGAGTTGGGGGAGGACAGTCGCTGAGTCTGGCTCCACTGTTGTCAGCTGGGGGCTTTGCAGATTTTGTCCTGTGCTTTATAGAATTTGATCAGAAAAAGTATTGATGAAAACCACTGAAGTGATGCAGCAACAGTATGTGTCCCCCATATGCCTTCAGACAACTTGGCATTTATAGCACCCTGAGGATTGCTGACACTAGGATTGTGATGGGATGATCTTCGGTGCGGCTATGAATAGGCGCGCCCAAAAGAGCAACATGGGCACTAAAGGTGAGATGGCATAAAAAAAGGACACCTCATTTAGATTATGATAATCATACTTATATAACACCTATCAACTAGATACCAAGCTCTAAATGCTTTCCCAATCCATGCTCATGTTTACTGCGGCTGACTACCTGGGTAGAGCCAATCAAATAGTTGCCTGCTGGCACTAATCATTCATTTCCCACATCATTCAGTTGCATATCAGTCACTCAGACTTTCACTCATTCTTTCCATTTTTACATCACATGTGTTATTCATACCAACAGCTGAACTGATATGATTTTACGTGTGTGCAAGATCTTTTGGCATACATTCACATATGGAACCTCGATTTATAGCCTTATGTGAAGGACCTTTCAGGAAATTGTCAGAACCAATGTTACCTCTAAGGGAAAAAGCCTCCTGTACCAAAAACGCACAGCAGAGATTCAAACCCTCAACTCCAAGAACGCGAGTCCGGTGCCCTACCAACTGAGTTAGTCTGTACTCCTGTACCTTGATCTAAAATGCAATCCCGCTTGCCAACACCATTTCTTATCAGAGTGATAATCATGAAAATAAACTGCCTGTAAAATATGATCTGGTACACCTTGATCACCAAAAATGATCAGCCAGTGGGTGTAACATGTGTCCTGAGAGAAGACGGGCTACTCCCTGGTGTATCCCGCATTTCAAGGCTGTATGAATTGAGCTCTATAAGCTGAGTTTGTGTATATAGGCAGATGTTTGACTTCTTCTGTCAAGCATGTACAATTGTCAAGTTCATTTATTGGTAGTTTTCAGGCTGTGATTCAAAAGATAAAAAATACAAAAAAATTAAATAAAAAAAAGAGTGAAAGAGAGAGTGAGAGAGACAGGTGGCCCAAGCAGCCAAAGCTCACTTGGCAGACCCCAGTATGCTAAACCCTAGCCTAGACTTTGTGTGTGTGTGTGTGTGTGTGTGTGTGTGTGTGTGTTGCTCTTGCAGACTCGTTTTCTCACTCTTGACTGGAAAGCATCGGGTGATGACACTGGCAATCTCTGCAGGCAGCTCATTCCAGTCCGCGATGATCTTGAGGGAAGACTGAGGTTTCTGGTATTGCATGCAGCAGTACTGACAGTCATGAGCTCTACTATGGTGTTCTGAAGCAGGCTGCAGTTTGATGTGGTTTGCACAGGCAATGTTCTTCCAGATCTTGAAAAGCCTTGACCTTGCTGCCTGCCTGTGCTGGTGAAGGTGGACCATCCCACCCATGGTTAGCATATCACCGACACCAGAGTGTGGTGCAGGTGATTGAGAAAGAAGCAAGCCAACCTCTCTGCATAGCTTCAATCTTGTTCACATTCCTCTTTGTATAGGGGTCCCACACAGAGCTAGTTTACTCCAGGAGAGGTCTGACAAAGCTATAGGTAGATCCTCTTCCTCCGTTCAGTGGATCTGACTTTCTAGTTATGGTGCAGGAATCCCACCATTCTGCTGGACTTCATTGTAACACCTTCAGTGTGTGAATTCCAGCTGATATCCTTGACAGTGATGCCCACATACATCACCGATGACAGTGTCCAAGGTGTGGTGATGTAGCTGGCAGTAGCGGTGCAGCGACTGTCAGCTCCTGGACATGGGGAAAATGGTGCAGTTCCCAGGATGGAAAGCCATGTCCCAGCTTTCCTCCCATTCTGGAGGTCTTGCTGCGACTGGCCTTGGTGAATAGGGGGAACAGACAGGGCCCCAGAACTGGTCCCTGAGGCACATCTGACCTCACATTCAAAACCTCTAACTGCACTTCCTCCGCTACAAATGCTTATTGTCTGCCTAACAGAGCTACAGATCCATTCACTGATATCACCAGTGGTTTTAGAGTCTGTGAGACCAGTCTTGGATGATGAGTTTAAAATAAAGTGCAATATGGAGGACTTTATCTACTGTTGACTATACGCGTTCAAAACTTTGATGCTGGCTCAGTTCTCACCAGTCAAGATGCATTTTTGTGTAGTGTCAATATGCTTGTTATATTTTTATCTGAACTTCATGTCTTGTTTCTAGCTTTCACTCTCAGTTCTTATCTGCCATGTTTCTTCCATTTCTTGTAAGCTCTGTCCCCCTCGTTTGCCAACAGTCACAGTTCTTGGGTGATCCAAGCTTGAAAATGGTTGGTGTGGGTCAGCTTGTGAGGAATGTGAGCTTGAACAGCTGTCTACACTATGGTTTTGAACCAGATCCAGAGTTCTTCCGTCACACCTGAATCCTTTTGTGTCCTCCATTTTTGTGACAAGGATATTGATCACTTCCCACAATCCTTTCCAGTCTGCTTTCTTGTACAAGGGAATAGATCTCGTCGTCCGTTTTCTCTCTTCTGTGCACTGGAATACTCTGCATACACAATGCAATCGTCACAGAGGCCTAGAATGTTTCTGCTCTGGATATGAGCTGAAGGCTGTTGGTCATGGTAGCAACCAGACTGTGGTTATCCCTAATAGGGTTTTATCATCATCTGTCACTTACCACGTAACCAAACACTTCTCTGCAAAAAGTGGTCCCATTTCAGGTGCCTGATCGATGACTATTTGAATGTATATGCATGCAGTAATACTGTACAAGTTTTAGACTGGCAAGTGATACTGATAATTTGATACCACCTTTTCTGACACACCCATGCCTACACCACACACATGCCAGTCTACCCCTTCTCATTTTTCCTCTATCCACAGCCAGCACACACATTGAATGCTTGCACGATTGCCAGCAACTGTTATCTTCCACTATAACATATCAACACTATTGTGTGTACAGCCCCACTCTTTGAAGTCGCACCGTCACATCAGATCTCAAGCAGCTTGGGTGTATGCAATGCTGTAAGTTGGGTTTTAAAAAAAGTTCAGTCTACTCTGAACTGTTTCAGGGTATCAAAGCAAGAGCGGCATAACACTTCCAGGAACAAGATCCCGACTAGTGTCACACACAGACTGTCCCCCAGACAGCTGGGCTAACCTGTCCTATCCCCACCCCCAATCCCTTCTGACATTAGAGCTAGTTACCCACCTGTCCCCCTTTTGACTAAAGTGCCCCCCCCCCTCACCTCCTCCTCCCCACACACAAACGGTTGGGGCAGCATTGTACACCTGAACTGCTCCCCCCCCCCTCCTCCCCCCACTCCACCTGCATTGTTTCCCTCTTAACCGGATCCCTTCCACATGAGAGGTGATCCCTCATAAACCCAACCCATGTTCTGTATCACACAATGGCACACTCACATAAACACACTTGGTCTCTTCAAGTTCATGCCCATGTCAATAAACAATGTTCCAAGGCAGCAGTTATCCAAAACTCTGGAGTCTCCATGTATCGGTAATATTGGAGCCAGAAAAACAATCACCTCATAACAAGTAACCAAGCTTGCTTTGTTGTTAAAACATTCAATTGTTTGATTTTGAACTTTACAGATGAATAACACCTTTTCTGTTTGTATGTTTTGAAATGGTAATATTAGAGCCAGACAAAACGATTATAACAGTAACTTCCCTTGCTTTGTTGTTAAAAATTTTCAATTGCTTGATTTTGAACTTGACAGATTAAAGATTAATAAGCTGGAATTCTGGCACAGCCCCAATCCCACTTATCCCGACTGTTGATCGTCTGCTATGTTTAAAATCTTACCTTGGAAGTCCTCTCCTGAAGGATTTAAATGGGGATAGAAAGGGGGAGGTGGGATGAGGGGCTAGGTCACCAAAACTGAAACCATTCCAAAACACAGAAGTATTCACTGCATGTGCAACCGGAAAAAAAAAAGACGACGTCAGATGTACATTTGATGATTTGATAAAATTAACAAATGAATAAACTAACCTAAGGAAATTTTCTTTTAGTAACAAATCTTTGGAATAAACTAACCCCTAACATCAAACATGCACAAAATATTAATCTTTTCAAAAGCTCTATTGATAGTGGTACATTATTGAAGACTATTTATTTTGATTATGACAAATAAAGACGAGAGAGTCTAAGACCTGATCTTACAAGGACTACATAACACACTGAAGGGACATGTAATGCCATTCTGGCTAACATTGCAGAAGCCCTATGAACCTGAACCTGAACCTGAATAAAAATCCATGGGCTCCAAGTATTACTTGTGTGTCAAAGCCACAAATCGTCAATGATCTATGAACATCGGCTTGATGGGCTATTTTTCCTCATTGTTTTCCTTTTATTTGTTCTTGCTGTGAACAGTTGATTCACCAATCTAAGCCGCTGTATCGATCCCACACTCTCTTGTACAAAACCATTTTTAAAACGAAATGATGGGCATGCTGTGTTTGCTTATAGTAGTAGTAGTAGTAGTAGTGTAGGGATGTAATTAATACATAGGCCGTTAAGCCTTTCAATGTCCCCTCGTGTTATTTTACTTTTATGACAGGGTTGAAATGCATGCAATATAAATTTTCCTACTTATTCATCAAAGCTTCTAAACTGTACTTTAAATTTCAAGTCTTCGTTCAGCAAATTCTTAAAAACATTAGTATTATTGGCAAATTTAAGTGCAGTTGGCAAATTGTTCCAGTTAGCAATAACTCTGTTACGGAACGTGAATCTCCCCATATTAGTATGAAACTGCTTAACAAATATCTTGCCTTCTGAATTTCTTGTTCTATCTGTTTTAGCAGCCTCAAAAAAATAGTCCCACTGTATGTCCGTTTGCTGGTGAAATATTTTGAACACTTCAATCAAGTCCCCTCTAATACGTCTGCCTTTTAAAGAGTGCAAATTTAAGAAATTTAATCTGTCTGTATAAGACATGTTTGTACATTCTTGCAAGATTTTAGTAGCTCTTCTCTGTACTCTTTCGATTGCTATTGACTGTCTTTTCAAGTGTGGGTACCAGATTATATTGCCATATTCAAGATGCGGTCTAACCATAGCTTTATATAATTTTAAAAACGTTTCTTTATTTAGGAAAATAAAAGTTCTTTTTATTAATCCAATCATTTGGTTTGCTTTATTTATACACTTTTGAATGTGAGTATCAAAAAGTAAATCTTTATCAAAGATTGCACCCAGATCCTTTTCTTCCTCACATTTCTGTACCAGCCTATTTCCACCATCCATTTTCATGTTGTATTCATGTTCTGGATTGTTTTTGCCAACATGCAAAACTTTACATTTTTCAACATTAAAATATAGATTCTACTTGTCTGACCAGTTTTGGTGGCAATTTAAATTTTCTTGCAGACTATTATAGTTATCTGATTTGTCATATATTTTTGTATCGTCAGCAAAAATTTTACAAAAACTATTTACCTCATCTGGAAGGTCATTTATAAAAATAGTAAACAGTACAGGTCCTAAAATGCTCCCTTGGGGAATACCACTCATAACATCTTTCTCTGTCGACATACAATTACCCACTCTTACTCTGTTTTCTATTTGACAAAAAATCTCTAGTCCAGTTTAGCAACTTACCTACTATACCATATGCTTCCATGTTTTTCAGTAATCTCTCATGCGGAACCGTATCAAAAGCTTTACGGAAATCAAGGTAAATTATAACCGAGTACTTATTCTCTAGCATGGTAACTAAATCTTCCATAACTTCAAGTAGTTGTGATATGCAAGACCTTTTTTTACGAAAGCCATTACTGATCAGATACAATAAGAAATAAACCATGTTAGCTGAATGCTTAAATCCGAAGCTGCTCACTCACACTCAAACGTATTCTTTTGCAGTTTCAAAGCTTTTTCTCTGAAAATCAAAAAACTGGACAAACCGTCCTGTTAGAACCTAGCTGCGGACTATAGCAAAAACGATAGTAACAAGGGAGATAAGCGCAAATGATTGAAGTGGAAGCCTCGTTGCGACTCCGCGGGGTGAGTGACGGGCGCCATCTTGTGCTAGTTCATGCAAAATAGCAGAAATGTGGCGGTGTAGTGTGAAAGACATGGTGTTACTAATGTAGAGTATGAAACAAAATACAGTTCTAAAGAGGACAAATGTGACACACAAAATATTGGTAAAATCTACAAAGCGTTCCCTCCGTCAGTTTATTGAGTTTTAGTTACAGGTGCGTATGCTGTGACACGCTCAAAATAATGTTTCAGTTTCACGGTCTCGATTCTGACATGCTCGATGTGAAGTGTAAAAAAGAAAGCAACAGGGGGATGTTTAGATAAGTTAATGATACCTTAAATATGGTAAGAAAATATGTGAAGATGTTAATTACTGTTGCTTTATGTCTGCAGCGGAGGGAACTCCAGCCAACGAAATATTTCGTCTCCTGTACCAAATCGGCACTGTTGCCCGAATAAGCAGCACCAGACGTTTCGGTTGCTCGATCACCATGCCTCTTCCAAGTCGGGCCCGCGTGTATGCCGATGTCAACACACACAAACCGAGGGAATACTGGGACTATGAATCCCATGTCGTGGAGTGGGGGTAAGTTTTTGCTTCTAAATCACCATTTATTTATTATTGTGGCCATGGTCTGTGAACCATTTGTGTCTGGCATCTAGTTCAGTTATTACCGAGTCACCTAGCTAGATAAAAATTTGAGTCATGTGAGTCACCAGTGGAAAACTCACCAGGTGTGAATCATTGTAATATTTCTATTTCAAGTTTAAACCAACTGCTAATGGCATCCTGTCGGTGTCACCAAGTGAAATGCAGGCAGGAAATGCCACGTATGGAATAAGCAAACAAATACTAAATTGTAAATAGCTTGGATACTACCCTGAACTGATACATTCACACGGCAATGTAGAGGGAAATACAGAAACAAATAAAGAGTTTTTGGACATTTGCTTAAAACTGAGAAATGTTAGATATTCTGCTTTTTGTTTTATTTGATGATGCATGACAAACAAAAAAAAGGGTATCCTGAAGAGTAGTTTTTCATGGGTTTCTCAATCATTGGATGCAGAATTTTAAAGACTAAAATTTCCAGGTCTGCAGTGATGAAGTGACAAAAAGTTTCATAAAAAGGCATGTTTTGTAGCCCGAACAGTAAAATGAGTAAAGAGTGGGAAAGGGGAGGGGATCATACTGTTGCTAAAGAGGAAAATGGGTCAGAATATTCAGAAAATTTGTGGAAAATCACTGGTCAACACTTACAAATTTAACAGCAAAGAGTTGGTGCACAAACTCCGGTACCTGAAGATCAGAGTTGCCAGTATGCTTCAGTGGGGAAAATTGTTGAGTTGTTACACAATTGATCAGTGCATATTACTTTAAAGTAGTAGAGTTGCATGAAACTAGAGAAAGGTGCACAATGTCCATGTTTGTTTGCCTGCTGGTCTGTCTGCAGTGTCTCTGACTTGAGTTTGTGTCGCGTCATGTTATTGACCATTGCCATAACCACCCTTCTGGCACAGAGTGTGTGTGTGTGTGTGTGTGTGTGTTTCTCTGTCTGTCTGTCTGTCTGTCTGTCTCTCTCTCTCTCTCTCTCTCTCTGTTATAAAATGAAGAGAATGAGTGAAAAACTGAGTGACTGATACTTCACCGAGGGACATGGGGAAACGAATGATTAGCACCAACAGGCAGCTCTTCAGTCAGCTCTGTTAGGTACTAGGTAGCAGCGGGTCAGCTAGCTTATTAAAACTACTGGTTCACACAGTACCAGCAATACGGGAAAAAAATCCACTTCCAGCTGTCAAGCAGCCAGTACAGTCAATAGAGAATCAACCGATTGCCAGCTGAATCATAGATCAGTGGCATTGAAATTTAACCTCCTAAGCAGTTTCTCACCAAAATTTTTTTTGCTGTCTCTGACTGGTTTTGCTGTAGACCTTTCTTTCTTTCTTTCTTTCTGCGTACGCAGGCTGATAGTGATACTCCTGCGGACACTGCCTGTATAGACAGGCAGTGGAATTTTGTGTGTATGACCGTTTTTTATCCGCCATTAAGACAGCCATACTCCATCTTTGGGGAAGGTGCATGCTATGTGTGTTGCGTGTCATCCATACCAACGGCCAAACTGGCCTTCTCTTCCCAAAGTTGGTGATGGGATTTTACGTGTGTGCAAGATGTTGTGCGTGTGTTCACACACGGAACCTCGGTTTATAGTCTCATTCGAAGGACTGTATGGGGAATGGAGTCAGAACCAATGTTAACTCCGAGGGAAAAATCCCCCTGTACCAAAATTTGAACCCGCAGTCCCAGGATCACGAGTACGGCGCTCTACCAACTGAGCTATTCCAGCCCCTGCTGTAGACCATTTTTGTATAATAGATTGCAACTCCCATCTTATGGCGTTTGCATGAAGAAGCCTCTTGGATCTTGATTGCAAAACCACTTGATGTTTTTAATTGTGTTTGATTTTGTGGAGTAGGTTGTCACCCTCTGTTGGATAATTGACTTACCGGTGTTAACGTTTGGACCCCAGTAACATAAGCTCGTTTGGTAATGTGCGTTGTAAGAAAAATGGGATGTGTGCGTAAGTTTACATGCACACACAGGTTCACATTTCATGAGAAGGTGAGAAGTAGTCTCCTTTCAATACAAATGCAATACATTGTGGTTATTTTGTACAGGGTCCAAAATTAGAAGGCTCAGTTGAAAATTGCGATTTCATGCAGATCTTTCGGTTGTAGCAATCTTTCTATGGTAATGAAAGTATTATTGGAAGATTGTTACTCCATTCTTCATGTGTGAGATATGGTAATGAAACTGTTATTGAAAGATTGTTACTCCATTCTTCCTGTGTGAGATGTTGTGATAGATTAAAGGAAAATGGACTCGGTACAGTTCAAACCAGAAACAATATATTTGGCAGGAAAATGATAAAGTAGGTGTATGCCATTGACTTAAGAATTCTCTCCAAGTTCTCCTGCCTCCCAATACCACCATCCTTACCCTGCCATTGTTGACAAAACGGTAAGAAGTCATTTCACAGGGCACACATGGTGACTGCTTAGTGGGCAAGAAGATGGACGGGAAGGGTACAAGGGAACCAGTGCGGTAGTTGGAACACAGCATAATTATGAGAGGGTATCTTTTTACTTGTAACTTGCCAGAGATGTGAAGCCATGCTAGAACATAGAAGTTCATATCTGGTAAGCATACTGGAGCCTTTTTTTGGTTTTGGTTTTTTATACCAGTATAGGGCTCACATTTTCCAGTAAAAACTGGTAAACACCTGTCTAGCAGCCCATAGCAAAAATGGGAGCATGGATACTAAAGGGCTTAGAGCTTGGTCTCTAAGCAAAGGAAGGCACTGTGTACATACACTTGATAAAAATTTACTTTTCACTTTTGAAGATCATCTGACAATCGACTGAAAGGGCATAGCATGCAATCTTTAAAACTTCAGATCAGTTCTGAACACAAAAAGCAGTTCTACAAGTATTGTTATACCATTTATAGTTTAGAAATAAACCAATATAAATCAGTGTAGATGTTTGCATGTCCCAAATGCAACGCTGCCATGCTGATCTGAAACAGTCTAAACAAAAGAAACCTTGAGCGACCAAGAGCAAAAACTAGGCCAGGATGTTCCTTAACCTAAAGTGGCTAAACAGATGAACTGTTGAAGTTTAACTCAGGAACCCCTGACCAGTGATGTGTGATGGCCCAAAACAATGAGGCGTTCCTTGTGATTCTGATTTGAAAACATGCAGTATGGTGGTCAGTGTTCCACAGTATGAAATCAAAATGGCTACTCTGTAGTTGTTTAGCTTGAACTTTGTTTCTTCAATTAAGTTTAAATGATTTTTTAAGAATATATAATGAATATGGCTGTGTGATTTTTGTTGTTGTTGATGGAGATGGCTTGAATACAGTGTTTAGAATCTTAAACTTGTGTGAAAGCTAGTACACAGCATATTATCCTTTCAGAAATTTATTTTGATGAATTGACTTTATTTTTGTTAAAATTATTTGAAAGTGAGTTTGTTTGATTTCAAGGAACTGAACTTCTGATCATGAATCTCAAAACCGTGTTGAAGTGAAAGCATTCTGACCTTTGCGTAGGACCCGCTTCCTACCACCAAAAATGAAAATCTCTCTCTTAACAGTACTTACTAAAATCTTTTTGTGTGAATGCGCATGTTGCAAGATATGATTTTCATCTCTCTCTCTCTCTCTCTCTCTCTCTCTCTCTCTCTCTCTCTCTCTCACACACACACACACACACACACACGCACACATACACATGCACAGCACACACACACACATGTACACACACGCACACACATAAGGTATACACACACACACATCTTGTATGACAAGACAGATTGAGAGTAAAATAGGTTATTAAAAGGTAACACACTGTGACAATTATCATGATCAAGACTTCAAGGTAGCTTGTACTTAAACATTTTACTTGACTGTAGACATTACTCAGTAGTTCATAGATATCAACTGCTGAGCCCCCCTCCTCAACTTTTTCACCTAACATGTCATGAATTGATTGCTTCCTAACTCCCTCCACCTTTTAATACTCTCCCCCCCCCACCCCCCCCCCCCCTTCCTGCCCACACACACACACACACAAAAATCTTTCCACACTTTCTGTTTTATCTTGCCCCATGTGTTAAAAAATCTCATGTCTGCACACAATTGGGGGAGGGAGGTTGTATGTGTATGATGCATGTATGCTCTGTGTGTGTGCGTGTGTGGTGGAAATGTGTGGGAGAGAGAATTTATTTTCTCCTTGCCTTGCTTATTTAGTTACATTACATGTGCATAATCATGGTTCCATGTGTAGTCCCAGCCTTTGTTTATTCTTCAGGTTTGGTGTCCCACATAACACAGAAACAACATGCTGGTGAATCTTTATTTAGATTAAAGATTTAAAAACTGCTAGAGAAAATTGAGAAGGTATGTGCAAGCATAGCTATTGATGTATATCGAAGAAACTTAAAACTGTGATCTCCTTCCTTATCTTTGATATGGCATCAAATGGTTTTGACAGTGATGTTGCATGTGTTTCGATGTTCCAGATTAGTAGAACTTGCAAATTTAGATCAAACGGAAATAGCTTATAAGTGAAAACCAATGTTTAAAAAGTGTCCTGATGAAGCACACCAGTAGCTTATAATAATATAAGTGAAAACAGATGGTTAAAAAGTTTCCTGATGAAGTGCACTAGTAGGGCATATTATTTCAAAACATATTGCATAGTGACTTAAAATATTTCTTCTTCTTTTTTTAAAGCAGAATTTTTTTTTTCCAATGAGCTACAACATGAAATCAGTTCGAAGTCAGCTACTTTCCACCCATAAGGGACCCAGTACTGGAGAACAGTTGATATAGAATGTCTAAGTTCATGACTAGCATTGCTTGGATTTCTGTTTCTCGCTCTTCTTCTTTCTTTTCTACTTTTTTTTTTTTGAAGGAAGGTCATTAATCTTGTAGCTGAAGATATTTTAGTTAAGTTTTATTCTGATAATGGCAGAATTTACACTTCGGTGTTTTTAAAGAAAATTAAAGATTTCTTGGACTTTGTTAATGGTATTGTTTGACGTAAACTTATTCACATCATGATAGAGTGACAGAGTAGTTTTAATCTTGGGCGCAGGGCTTCTGAGGGCAGTTGTAGGGCTGTTGATGGGGGTTTCAGGAAATGTTCATTGTAATGTTGAGGAGTTCCAGATGTGTGTCGTATGAATTTCTGGGTGTTCTGGACTGATGTCAGGTTGTTATTCTGGTCATTTAGAATCGGCTATTTCTCTCTCTGTGTCTGTCTGTCTGTCTGTCTGTCTGTCTGTCTGTCTCTCTCTCTCTCTCTCTCTCTCTCTCTCTCTCTCTCTCTCTCTCACACACACACACACACACACACACACACACACACACAATTACTCACACTTTCAAAATTACAGCTTATGATCAGTTTGGTCATAAAATGCACTTGATGTGGATTTATGATCAACAAATATTCTATGAAAGTGAAATACGCTGCATTTTCAGCCTTTGGCTTCCATTCACCAGTTGAGCTATTCTTTTAGTGATATGTTGATTGTAGAGAATTATTTGTGTAGATAAAAAAAAAAGAAGTGAATTTGAATCATATGCGCGGGAAGAGAAGCAAGTGTAGCAGACGACCCTAAACCACAGTCAGTTTCTGATGTACCATTTGCTTCGGTTTGCCAGGTACACATTTTGAAAATTTCAGACTGTTCTTGGGAACTCATTGATGCGCTATCAGCAGCTGTGCAGTTGTCATCACAGAATGTACGTATGCGCATGAAATATGGTTTGCCTGGGGTTTGTATGTATAAATGTGGCTGTATTTCAGAAATCAAGATGATTACCAGATAGTCCGGAAATTGGGAAGAGGAAAATACAGTGAAGTGTTTGAAGCCATCAACATCACAAACAATGAGAAGTGTGTAATAAAGATTTTGAAAGTAAGTATTACATTTTTTTGTGTTTATCATGTATTCATTTCAGTGATGTGGTCTCAAAGGTGTGGGTGTGTATGTTTGTATTTGACAGTATATACTGCTGTTTATAGAGTGTGTTGGAGAGTAGGGACTACAGAGATTTTGTTACACTAGTGTCTTTTTTTTTTTTTTTTTTTTTTTTTTACCTAACCCTTTCCTCAGGTGTTCAGCCAAAATAAAAAAAAAAGTGATATGTTTTACACACACATACACAGTAACACATACACACACACACACACACACACACACACACACACGCACATGCACATACACAAGCGCGTACACACACGTACACACACTTGTAAAAACATTCACCTACAAATATGATAGATGGTGGATGTTGTAAGGCTAAATATTATGGCATTGGCTTCGTTTTATTGACTTACATGCAATCTGTCTAAATATTGATTTGGTGATTCTTGCAAAAGCATTCACTTTCCAATATGAATGATAGCAGATGCTGAAACTTATGTTAGGGGAGGAAAGTTAGAATATGATCGATTGCATTTTATTTGTTTATTTATGATTTATCATTACCAATTATATTTGATTTGCTTTGTAGTTATTGTCTAACAAAGTGATTGTGACTCTGTGTGAATTACTCGGGTTTTAAAGAATACCTTTATGTGGATTTTGTGAGATATCATATATTTTGATTGTGACTGTGGGTGAATTACTAGGTTTTAAAGAATACCTTTATGTGGATTTTGTGAGATATCATATATTCATAGCACTTGTATTGTTCATAGCTCTTTATATATCAATACAAAGTAAGGGGGGGGGGGGGGTGGGGGGGGGGGGGCAATCACCCAACCCCATCCCCGGTTGTTGGCAGTTTGTAGCAGCGTTTCTTTCATGCCATGGATGAGTTTCTGCTCTCTACTGCAGATGTTTCAGCTCATTTTGGTCCATCTAGTTTAGCATGGAAGTGATAGTGTGTCCTTGTTAAGCAGATGTTTCAGCTCATCTTGGTCACAGTGGATGAGTGATAGGTCCTTGTTATCAGTGTCTATCTGCATCTTCTTCACTGCAGTGCTCCTCACACTTCCATTTTCAAGAAGTAGCTAACCCTTTTGGAGTTTAGTTATAGGGTATTCCTACCTTCACTCACACTTTTCAAGGGGTGTATAGAAAACTGAAAATGTGCCATCGCATGTACAATTAAGTATTTTGTCTTTTCAGTTCTAGTAGCTGATTTTGTATTGCTGCTTAAGAGTTTCAGCAGATCAATTGGTTGTTTTATCGCTAAGCAAATTCCTTCAGCCAAGCTGTTTTTGATTGCGTGTTTTTGACCTGGTTCTGAAATTTCAAAATGCATTTAACAATTTTGTTGTGGGTATGGTTCGCAAACGCTTTGAATGGGGAGCCCTGCTGCTAAGAATTATCTTGTAGATGTTTGATTTATGCAAGGACTAATTGTTCTGTCATTGTTGTTAAAGGACTTGATTGCAGTGATACCTTTCGTCCTCATTATTTGTATCTCTATATGAAATGTAAGGATCCTCTTTATTCACCCTTTTATACTTTCATGACCGTAGTAAGTACATTTCTCCCTGTCATGTACGTTCAACATTTAGTTAAAATCACCGATTGTTTTGTCTGTCAATTTTAGCCTGTGAAAAAGAAAAAGATCAAGAGAGAAATCAAAATTTTGGAAAACCTTCGAGGTGGTACTAACGTCATCACTCTGCTGGCCATTGTCAAAGATCCAGTGGTAAGTACTTGTTTCTTAGCTTGGGAACAGCTCTGTCATGAAGGCAGAACGGTGATTTGTATTAATATTTCCAAGTAGCACATCTTTGGTGAAAGAGTTATTTTTCTTGGTATCAACTCTCATTGCTTTTTTTTTTTTTCTAGTGGAAAATACGTGACTTGGTGATCAGGTACTTAATCAAGTTAATGAAAGGGACATTTTCTTTCTCTGTTTTGTAATTTTCCTTGTCAGAAATGCAAAACAGGTTGGTAACGAATATGATAAAGGAACTGACCAAACTAAAGAATAGGTATTCTTTCACCCACCGTTGTCATTTTTTTTCAGGGAGGCCAGGTACTCTTTTTGGCAGTTTCCATTTACTTTTCCATTCACAGTTATCTGCTGGGGAAAAAAAAAAAAGATGTATGCCTTTTTCTCCTCTTCTCTATAATACTTCAAATGTTTTTAGAAGCATACTGAGTGAAATGTTAATGTTTTACTCTTTTGTTGATATATGATATAACTAGACTGAGCATAAGGTTTGTAATTGTATAAAGGGATGCAACATAAAATCAGTAATCATCCACTGCCTAGGCAAAATAATTTGTTGCAGGGTGGCTGTCGCAAAAGAAGTAAATGTTTACATAAGAAAGTTGCACCAGTGGTCATTCATTACTATTTTATTGTCCAGACCTTAACTCAGCAGATGTACGAAACTGAATCATAAATTTTAGAGTAGGAGAAAATAATTTTGTTTGACAACTGTGCAAGTGTAAGCTGTTCTGCAAACATTTCTCTCTAGAAGCATAATGTTATTTTGGGTGTGTACCAATGCTGAGTATCCTTGCTGCTCAGTAAGCAGTAGCCAGTGTCAAGTTCAGTTAAATGTATGATTTCATTGTATTTGATCTTTTTTTTTATAATTATTATTCCTTTATTTGGTCATGAATTTTATTTCAGCTGTGCATTGCTGCCTATGCCATGTCAAATTTAGTTATCAGTTCAGCATACTTACCAGGTCTTTGTGTATAAGTGTTTATGTATTTCAGGTTAAATATTGTCTGTGAGTGTGAATGTGTGTTGAGGGTATTGCCTTTTTCATTGTGTAAACATTTCTCATGTTTTATGTGATCGAGTCTGTAGAAGTTCACTGGGCAAACAGTACACACATTTTTTAAGAAAAAGACCTCAAACAAGTATGCATGATTTATTTCAATGGGTGTAAAGTTGTAAATGACAATGAGTAGGTGTTGATGCACTGTACACTATGAAATGAAAGGGTAGAGAATGGTCATCCGCGCTGCACCAAAACGGGCCAGCTGACTTCAGTGGTTTTGTACAAGTGTTATTGAATCCTAACGTCAGCAGACCCAGAACACAGACTTCCACAAAGAGCACACTGTAACGCATTACTGATTTGATTCAGTAAGAGTAGGAAAAAAAATAAATGCCTGAATGTATTTCTTTATGGGCGCCCCCCCCCCCCCCCCCCTTCCTCCTGTCCAGCGTTTTAGTTCTGACTCCTTGCTTGGGGACAAAGGACAATTTTGACGCATGCTTTAAAGTTTTATGAGCAACCCTGGTCAGAGAACGTCCTAGGTTCTTCATTGCTACAGTGTTACTGTGTGGAATAAGTAATGCTGACCCTGTGTCCCTAATCACTTTCTTTTTCACAGGTAGCAGGTGTGTTTATGGTGTGTGCAATTTTCTTTTTAAATGTATAATATTATTTAGAGAGAAGATACTCATCTTCCATTCTGATTCTACACATAAGTGATTTGTTCATTTTATAATCTGTCAATTCCAGGTCTTGAAACTTTATCTGTGTTTCAGTCTCGAACGCCTGCTCTCATCTTTGAACATGTGAATAACACAGATTTCAAAGTAAGGTTTGCGGTTTCGATTCGCTTTATTTTTTAATTAAAAAAAAAAAATTTGTTTGTTTGTTAATGATCATAAACATTCTATAAGTACAAAATGATTTTGCCAGAGAATGTAATTTGTTGTGAAATTGAAAAAAGAAGAAAGATGATAATGCGATTACTCTGTGATTTATTTATTTATTTATTTTTTTTTTTTTTGGTCAATCATTTCAGAACAACTAACATTCACTGGCTATCTTTAATTAAAAGAACATTGTATTAAAAGGCATAATTGTACTGAGAAAATGTTATTAAATTGCCTGGTCTTTTGGGATTATATCTCGTTCTTTGATTTGTAGTGACTGTCTCAGAAAACAAGAGAGTTTGACCGAGAACAGCTTTTGAAATGCATGAGAAATGTATTGATTTTGAGTAAATTTTGTTTTGATTGCTGGATACTATAAGACTGATTTACTACATTGCAGCAACTCTATCAGACCTTCACAGACTACGACATACGGTTCTACCTCTATGAACTGATGAAGGTTGGTGCTTTTCTGCGTCAGAACATATGTTGCTGAAGAGATGTCGATAAAAACTTTATTGACTGATCATGTGACATCCATATTTGTAGTTTTGATTTGTAGGTTTAAAAATTTCCAGAGGTTTACATGCAAGCATAGCATTTTGGAGATCTATATTTGTCCTTGAACATCACTCAAATAGTATTCTGGAAATGTGTGTTATGTTAGTGAAAAATGCAAACAGACAAATTGTGAAAATAAAATCCCCCAGTTTTGTCTGTGATGCCTTGGTAGGTGATGTATTTGGCTAGTGGAGATTCATTGAGTAGATTACTTATGGCTGAATTCAAGTCGGCTTTCCTTCTCAGCTTTGAAAGTTTGATTTGGAGACCAGACGAGCCACTTAAGGCTGCACCTTCTCAAGTGTGTTTTTCTTCCACTTTATAGGGGATCTTGAACAAGGCTAGCATGCTTATTGAGTGTGAAGCATTGCAAAGAGCACTGGAGAAAAAACATAGTTGGTGTGTGCATGCAAACAAACTATAGTTTTAATGGCAATCTGTTTCCTGATTGTAAACTGTTGTTTGTTTTGTTTTGAGTTTGTTGTTTTTTACATATGCTGTTTAAAGCACATACTGTGTATGTGTGTAATCACATTGACGTGTGTACAAGTTAGTTTGTGCATTTAAGTGAATATAAAAAGCAGAAAATTAGGGAAATATTTTCGCCCATGGTCATGAAACTTGGTCAGCATGCGATCTTATATTTTGTGAGGTGCCCTTTTTGTTGCCAGGCTCTGGACTACTGTCACAGCATGGGAATCATGCACCGAGATGTCAAGCCACACAATGTCATGATTGACCATGAAAGCAAAAAGGTAAGTCAGCTTGGCTGGGATGACACTCATGTCAAGGCTCTTTGACGTCTGTGGTAAGAAAAGCTCACAGACAACAAAATCAGACCAACCAACGGAGTTATGTAGACAGATCCAAGACAAAAACTTCTATTTTAGTTTCAAAGTGAGGTGACTGAAGGCGGAAATTGAAGAAATCTTAAAAAGAAAAGTTATCAGTTTGACAAGACAGTCCAGACAAACAGATTACAGGACAAAACACAATCTATAATCTGTTTGTCTAGATTGTCTTGCGGAACTAATAACTTTCTTTTTAAATTTACTGGGGGGTTTTGCGTGTGTGTGTGTGTGTGTTGTTTTTCCCCCCAGCTATTTTGCCCTCCTTGTGCCCACTGATTGAAGAAAATGCATACCCCACCCCATCCTACATGGGGTGACCACCAATCCACCCTTCCCTTCTCATGGCAGTCCTAGGTAAACTAACCACTGATCACATAGTTAGCTGTCAGTAAGTGTGGGTCAGTACCAAAAAAAGAAGGTAGACCTGCCAACTTTGCCTATGTGACTGTAAGGAGAGCAGTGATCCAACTACTGACATGACAGGAGGGGGACTTTGCCATCCACAGGATTTCATAACACTGCAGTTGGGTCTCATTGGTTATGTATGTTTGAGGTAAATGGATCAGCAATCCAACGAAGTAATGGAACACTTCACCTGAAGTTTGTTGAGAAATTTTATGATGAACATGCTTTGAATGATATACATACTGGGGCATCTGACATTACATTTGAGATGGGTACTGAGTCCGTGAACATATAAAGTGATGGTCTTGTTGCCAGTCGTCATCGCTGATACACAGAGGTCCCATGTGGAACTTCCACATACGCATGGCACACCAAAAAGGAGCCCGCATCAACAAGGGGTGGGGGATTTCCTTTGCAAGCTTAAGTAAAACAAAATCTACTCTGGTATGTAAACAAACGTTTACACGTAGTAGAACAGTGTAACAGCACTTTGAAATGCATTTAACCTTTGGAGAACAGCCCAAAGTTAACACAAAATCTTGAGTGACTTGGAACCTAATACTCGCGTCTACATAGGATGACACTGAATTCTGTCTGCACTAAAGCTAGATTCTGTAAGGCGTGCATGTGAAAATCAAATTATGCAGTTGGTCATATATTCTAGTTGTGTGCTACTTAGTATAAATTGTCTGGCCAGTACGGGCTGTTGTAGTTTGTGGTAAGGCAGTTTGTGTCAGATTCATGTGTTTAAAATGCTTGTTGAATGGCTTTAAAAAAAAAAGGCGGGGGGGAGGGGGAGAGAATAGCTTCATGAGAAATGTAGCTTGGAAGGAACAACAGCTAGATGTGAGCTTCATGCAGCTGATCACACATAATCATTTAGAGGGTGATGACTTTCAGAACAGGTCATAAGGATCTGGAAACATGCTAAAAGAATGAGGATTTCTTGTAATGGTAGAATGATTACACTGTAGATTTATATGTTGGTGCTTCAGTTTGTGTGCAGTGTGTTCTTATGTCTGTGCATGTTTAGCTTTATGTGCTCATCTTTCTTTTCTTCTTTTTTTTCCAGCTACGTCTGATTGACTGGGGTCTGGCAGAGTTTTACCATCCTGGTATGGAATACAATGTTCGGGTAGCATCACGCTATTTCAAAGGTCCAGAGCTTCTCCTGGACTACCAGGTATGTCCAAGAGTCCGTTTGATTGCTGGGAAAATGTGGGATTATGTCTGGTTCTGTTTTACTACAGGTTGATTAGTAAATTAAAGGCTAATGATGTATTGTGGTGAATTGACGGTGTGAACGGTACTATGTCAGGCTGATGTTGGGTATGACCTGTTGGAAAAGGCTAGCTAGTATTTGGGGCCCAACAACAGTTCATGCGCATGTTGTAGAAATGCGCATGTTGTAGAAATTCATTTTCTACCTTAGTATGCAGATATGGGTTCCTTTGAAATGTTCCCCACAGTGTGACATGCAATTTTTAAAAAAAGGGAATTTTCTTCCTGGGCTGTATGAATAAATGTGGAATATGTCTTACTTTCCTACTTGGAACACAATGAATTGAAGAAAGATGATTTGTGAGAGGTCATCAAATGTTGCAAGTAGGTCAGTGTAACGGTTGCAGTATAGTTACCTCATGAGCCTTATGAAGATACTGGAATATTGTAAACCATGTGGCTAATTATTGGCCTGCCTAACACTGAGGCATTATCAGGGCTGTGACTGCTTTTTTTTGTTCTTTAAACGCTTGTGGTATCACGTACATAAGACAGCTTAAGCTGACTTTACATGAAATTTATTGATAATTTCATGTGTTCAGTGGCTAATTATGATATGCTATTTGTTTGAAAGATGTGCTCTTGAACACAGTGTCGTTTAAACAAAGGAAAAAAAAAAACATGAAAAGGGTGGCTTCAGCTCAGTGTTTGTGAAGTAAATTTACCATTGAAATGTGTGATTTGATATTTCTATGAGGAAAAAAAAACTGCAGCTGCAGACATGGGGGTAGGGTGGGGGTGGGTGGGTTTGGTTCATTGAAATGGGGGACTTCCTTTTCGGTGCCTCTCTAAGAACAATCCTTGTGCAGAGACATGAGTCCCATCTGCCTGTCCATGCAGACCTGCTGGCATAGTCTGTTGTGTTTGACTGATGAGACATTACCTGTTTCCAGGCATTACCTGCTGTATGTGAAGAATCCTTTGCAGATGTATGACTATTCCCTGGACATGTGGAGCTTGGGGTGCATGTTTGCCAGCATGATCTTCAGAAAAGAACCCTTCTTCCATGGCCATGACAACTATGATCAGGTGGGCTCGCTCTCTCTCTCTCTCTCTCTCTCTCTCTCTCTCTCTCTTCTCTCTCTCTCTCTCTCCTCTTGTTTACATTGGTGTTTTATCAGTATATATTTAGTCCGCCTGTATGTTTTAAGAAAAAAAAATTTAATGAAAAATACCCAGCTGGTGGTCTTCCCCACTATTTTGTCATTAACGATGTTATTCTATTCTCTGTTACTTTTACTGTCTGATTTCTTAGTTTATTTTTTTAACATGCACCAGAAATAAAGAGCATAGGGTGCCTAAGCGTCCTGAAGGATTATAAAAAGGAAAATGTGAATGCATTTTGTTATTGCTGTGGTTGGTTGGTTGTTTCAGTTGGTGAGGATAGCCAAAGTCCTAGGCACAGATGACTTGTATGGCTACATTGAGAAGTACCAGATAGATCTGGACCCTAGGTTTAATGATATTCTCGGCAGGTAAGTGAATCCCATCAAACATAACACAAGAGGGGACATTGATATACATTGAGACAGAAATGGAAAAGTGGGTCAGACCAGTACTTGATAAATCTGTTGTAATGTGTTGTGGTTCAGAAGATGGGAGAAGGTTGAGTTATGTTGAATCATTTCAGAGAAAAGAAAGGAAACAGAATCTGTTCTTTTGCTGTTAAGAAGAGAAAAAACGAAAGAGAACAGACGTTTTTTGAAGATCAGCATAAATGGGGTGTGAATGAATGTGTGTCTTCCAGTCATGAATGTTTGGAAATGAATTTTTTTTTGCTGTTATCATCCTTTTTTTTTAAAAAGTTTTTCTCATGTTTTATTAGTCTTCTTCCCCAGCCACACACACATGTGCAAACACATATTTGAGCATGTGTGTACATGAGCACACGTACACACGTGTACACACACACACACACACACACACACACACACACACACACATGCTTGCATGTGCATACATACACGTAAGCAGCATTGTCGGCATTACAATCAAACACGGCAGTTCATCTGATCCCCAAGATTTTCAGAAGCATGTCGGTTGATTTGTAGTCCTGCATTGGGGGCAGTCAGAGGGAAAATTCCCGATCTTTCAGCTTCACTTTCTTGGCTGTATGTGTTACTTTTGTTTTCTATGTTCGGATTGCATTGTTATTTTATGTTGATAGGATTTGACAGCCATGCATTTTTTATTTATTTATTTATTTTTTTAATACCTATTTAAAGTATTGAAAGTAAGTTATAATGTGAAATGTCAGGTGCTGTTGTTGATTTCTTTCTGGTTGATATTTCTGTGCTTTAAAAGAAGGGTCAAAGTTTTGTATGCAGTGTTTTGCGGTCAAACAGGCATTCACGGAAGAGGTGGGAGCGGTTCGTGCACAGTGAAAACCAACACCTGGTCAGCCCAGAGGCCTTGGATTTTCTGGACAAACTTCTGCGCTATGACCACAACGAGCGACTCACAGCTCGGGAAGCAATGGATCATCCATACTTCTGTGAGTGAACATGTCTTGTATGTTACTTTTTAATTTTGCCATGCAAGCAGATCATTTGCCTGAATAGGCCCCAAAGTGGCAAATGGTGTGCATACACATCTCTTTGCTCTTGATTCTTCATTAAAAGTTCAGACAAACTAAGCCAGAAAATGGCAAATGGTGTGCATAGTACATATCTTTGCTCATGTTTCTTCTGGCTTCATATTTCACCCAACATAAAATTCAGTGTGAAATAAACTGTCATCTTGATATGAAACAACTTCAAGATTTGTCTTACTGTTGCTGAAGATTGCAATCTTCAGACCTTGTTTACGCATACATACGTACAAGGGGGGGAATCATGAGTACGCATACATACGTACAAGAGGGGGAATCATGAGTAATTGCACTTGCAGAATGTATTCATGATGTTGCTTTGGTTGTGTCAGTTTAGATACTGTGATCAAAGAGCACTACTTTTGTTAACTTTCATGCGTGAAATCGCATCTGGCTGTATCTGCTTCTTCAGCATGCTGAATTGTATGGTCAACTACAGGCAAAATGTAAGAGAAAAATTAGAAAACGTTAACATTGGCTTTTTCTTTGCCATTACTGATGCAGGTATTGCCAGTCTACTAAACATGGGAGAAATGATAAGTATAAAATGGTAAGAAAGACCTTTCCTGCCATTCCCTTGTGAGGACATAAGTGGGTTCTTAAACTGTCATCACATATCTGTCAGTAACATTTTTCAGCTGTATTTTTTATGTATAAAGTGGACAATACTTTCGTGGAAATTTTGATAGGTTTCTGGGTTTTTTGTGTTGTTATTGGCATTTGAGGCTGTGAGAGGATGATCATTTTGCCAAGAAAGCCTTGAATAAATGATCATCTGAAACCCTCAGTTCATATTTACACAAAGATATTTTGCAAGAACACTCGCCTGCACTTGTGGATAATAAACTTTTACAAGATTCATCGGGACCCAAAAGAATTCTGTTGTCTGGTATTGGAGGCTGGACGAACGAAACAATTTTGTGTTGGTTTCACACAGGCTTCTCTTTACATTTGCTTGTATCTTTCAAAAGTTGGAAAGGCTCTGATATATTCCATGTTATGAGCAATGTATGTAGAGTGTTGAAAGTTACATGACATTAGAAAAAAACACTTGCAGCTGACGTTTCCTTCAGATGTGTTCCACCAGATTTATTTTGGGGGGTTTCTCTAAGAGATAAACTTTTTCATACAAGATTTAGTGGGAAGCGGCTCCGAGTTGAGCCATCATTAGCGTGTTTGGAATAAGGAGGGGAGAGGGAGCCCACACAGGGAGTGAGATGTATGAATTGACTTTGACATGGGAACAGCCCTGACATGGCCCTTTGCTTTCGGGTTGGGCCATAAGCAACTTGAAATGCAAACTGTCACCTGAAGGGAGGCAAACCATCCCAAGTAGGGCAAAACGTGTTCAGTATCCTTATTGGCAAGAGCACTCTGCATGCCATCTAGGATGAAGGCACCACTTTTAGTGTTAGGTATAAAGTCAAATGGAACTTGAGTAGAAACATGTACAGTTTGGCAAATACAGTTAAGCAAGATTATACCTGTTTATACTATACCTCTTGTTAGTAATATTTGTACCCTTTCATTTGTGATATTTTGTCTACAAAGTCCACACTCTCTGCTTATTACTTTGCTAAAAAAACAATAAACAAGTGGGGTAATTTTTGCTCCTATATTTTACCCCACTTGTTTATTGTTCACTGTTCCCTGCCTCATTTCATTTCCAGTTTTATTACTTTGCTTACAAAGTGATGAAATTTGAAGATAAGCAATGCCTAGCTGTAAGCATGAGTCAAGGAACAATACCACCTCATGACAGAGCTGATCCCCAGAGATCAAGGAACTTTGATGAGCATGGCATCCAAGGTCTTCCTGACCCATGTCAACAGTCAAGACCTTGAAACTAATGGTTATTTCTGTTGCTGAAGATTTTTTAAAGTGACTGCCAGAAAATAATGCTGTAAGACTTGCTTATCTTGTCTGTTGAAGTGCTAAAAGGTATTTAAATTGTGACTTGGGCAGTGTGTTCTTTAGGTGGAGAGTATTTTGAAGGAATGTGAAAGTTACAGTTCTGAATCCATGAAGTAGGCATGAATGTGTTTTTAAAAAAAAAAAAGGATTCCCTCTGAGATGACTGCGTGATCCATGAAGTAGGCATGAATGTGTTTTTTAAAAAAGATTCCCTCCGAGATGACTGCGTAATCAAGTGAGGAGGCTGATCCTCGTTATGACAGCAGTGCTGTATATGTGTACTTCTCACTGTATATGTGTACTACTCACTGTATATGTGTACTACTTATCAGTTCTCAGACCTCACTGTATATGTGTACTACTTATCAGTTCTCAGACCTCACTGTATATGTGTACTACTTATCGGAGGTCTCAGACCTCACTGTATAGGTGTACTGCTGACCGGAGGTCTCAGACCTCACTGTATATGTGTTCTGCTGATTGGAGGTCTCAGACCTCACTGTAAATGTGTACTACTTATCGGAAGTCTCAGACCTCACTGTATATGTGTCCTACTTATCGGAAGTCTCAGACATCACTGTATATGTGTACTACTTATCGGAAGTCTCAGACCTCACTGTATATGTGTCCTACTTATCGGAAGTCTCAGACATCACTGTATATGTGTACTACTTATCGGAAGTCTCAGACCTCACTGTATATGTGTACTACTTATCGGAAGTCTCAGACCTCACTGTACATGTGTACTACTTAACGGAAGTCTCAGACCTCACTGTATATGTGTACTACTTAACGGAGGTCTCAGACCTCACTGTATATGTGTCCTACTGATGGGAGATCTCAGACCTCACTGTATATGTGTCCTACTGATGGGAGGTCTCAGACCTCACTGTACATGTGTACTACTTATCGGAAGTCTCAGACCTCACTGTATATGTGTACTGCTTATCGGAGGTCTCAGACCCCACTGTATATGTGTACTACTTATCGGAAGTCTCAGACCTCACTGTATATGTGTACAGCTTATCGGAGGTCTCAGACCCCACTGTATATGTGTACTACTGATGGGAGGTCTCAGACCTCACTGTATATGTGTACTACTTATCGGAAGTCTCAGACCTCACTGTATATGTGTACTACTTATCGGAGGTCTCAGACCTCACTGTATATGTGTACTACTGATGGGAGGTCTCAGACCTCACTGTATATGTGTACTACTTATCGGAGGTCTCAGACCTCATTGTATATGTGTACTACTTATCGGAGGTCTCAGACCTCACTGTATATGTGTACTGCTTATTGGAGGTCTCAGACCTCACTGTATATGTGTACTACTGATGGGAGGTCTTAGACCTCACTGTATATGTGTACTGCTTATCGGAAGTCTCAGACCTCACTGTATATGTGTACTGCTTATCGGAAGTCTCAGACCTCACTGTATATGTGTACAGCTTATCGGAGGTCTCAGACCCCACTGTATATGTGTACTACTGATGGGAGGTCTCAGACCTCACTGTATATGTGTACTACTTATCGGAAGTCTCAGACCTCACTGTATATGTGTACTACTTATCGGAGGTCTTAGACCTCACTGTATATGTGTACTACTGATCGGAGGTCTCAGACCTCACTGTATATGTGTTCTGCTGATCGGAGGTCTCAGATCTCACGGTATATGTGTACTACTGATGGGAGGTCTCAGACCTCACTGTATATGTGTACTACTTATCGGAGGTCTCAGACCTCATTGTATATGTGTACTACTTATCGGAGGTCTCAGACCTCACTGTATATGTGTACTGCTTATTGGAGGTCTCAGACCTCACTGTATATGTGTACTACTGATGGGAGGTCTTAGACCTCACTGTATATGTGTACTGCTTATCGGAAGTCTCAGACCTCACTGTATATGTGTCCTACTGATGGGAGGTCTTAGACCTCACTGTATATGTGTACTGCTTATCGGAAGTCTCAGACCTCACTGTATATGTGTACTGCTTATCGGAAGTCTCAGACCTCACTGTATATGTGTACTGCTGATCGGAGGTCTCAGACCTCTCTGTATATGTGTACTACTTATCGGAGGTCTCAGACCTCACAGTATATGTGTACTTCTGATCAGAGGTCTTAGACCTCACTGTATATGTGTACTGCTTATCGGAAGTCTCAGACCTCACTGTATATGTGTACTGCTTATCGGAGGTCTCAGACCTCACTGTATATGTGTGCTACTTATCGGAGGTCTTAGATCTCACTGTATATATGTGCTACTGATTGGAGTTTTAAAACCTCAGTGTTTGCTGTGTGTGCAGATCCTATTGTGAAGGAGCAGGGACGCATGTCGACGATGTCGGGTCACACATCACCAACCCCCTCCGCCACCAATCTAGGTCAGACAGGTGGGAGACACATCTCCCCTGTGCCGCTTGCTTGATGACAGCCTAGCCTAGATAGTCTGTCATCCAGCAGTCCATTGATCTCCCCTGCCCAGAGGTTTTCCATGCTCACACCACAGTGGTCTCTTTGCTGCTGGGGCTGCAAAGAAGGAACGCTGGGTTGTGGGGAAAGACTAGCATGTCTGACCAGTCCAGTTCATGTACTTGTGGATATTGTTTTTTCTTTTCATTGTAGTCTGTTTATGTTTGGATGCGAGCTGCGGGAATTGCTCTTCAGTTTAATTAAGAGGTCAGACTTGCCACCCAGTCTAGACTGACGTTTGATTTTCACATTATACATGATTTTATTCTGAAGGTTGAGGTCTTGACTCTCATTTTGAATGTCGGCAGTTCAGTGGGTTATAGGCACAAATGCTAACCAAGACTGCAGCATTCAGAATCAGACTGGGGGAAAGTGTTATGTGTGTTTTAGAACTTACTTGTTTTTTGTTTGTTTTTTTTCCAAACCTGTAGCATAAATATGCGTGATTCGTGCTTAACTGAATTTTTTCTTCAAATGGACTTCCTTGTGGTAATTCAAACTGTGCATCGGTTAGCTATTTACGCAGGACATTTTAATTACGGGAGGGGAAATTCTTTCATTAGAAGAACGTACTACCATTATGTTGAATTTTGTGACAAGTTGAGTTTTTTGGGCACTGATTAGGGATATACTTTGTTGTACCTTAGTCAATTAAAGAACCTGTTTCTTTGTTATGTTTATTTCTTACTTCACAATGAAAACTACGTAGGAATTTCAAACTACCACAGTACAATAAAGATTACATAGAAACTTCAAACGACCACAATGCGGATGTCTGTTACCTGAAGTGCTTACAATGGTCTGTGTACGAGTGATGTTGATGTATCTAAAAGAAATATGACCTGGAATAAAACAAGTCACCAGAAGATTTTGGTGAAAAAATTTTAAGAGTGAAAGTGGCATGGGATCAACATCAGTTTGAAAGACTGAACTTAAATTATTAATCTTAAGAGCTGTATCGCTTTAAAACATGTACATTTAGGACTTGTTGGTATGTTGATTGGCTCATATCTATGAAGAAGAAAAAATCTCCTCAAACCTGAAGAACTAGGGGAAAATTGTTCTTGGGCAGCTTGGCTTACGACCTAGATTTATTTCTATTTTCATTTTGCATTTTTAGAAAATATTTCACAATGCGTTTTGTTGACTTGCTTGTTTGAATGTGTGAAAGCATTAACGTACATGCACTGACACAGAGAGAGAGGAGAGGGAGTCGTGTAATTCACAGGTTGTTTGTTAACAAGTCTTTCTCTGTCCAAGTTGAAATTGTCACGAAGTAAATTGAAACAGCAGGTAGCTGGTCTGTTGCTGGGTCAGATTGAAGTTGTGAATCAGAGTATAAACACTCAGACTTTGAACCGCTGACCATGTTGCTTGGATGTGCAGTCTTCACCGGTGCATCTGTTGACATGTTATACCTAATAGGTATTACCCCCCAAGATGTGCAAGGACATGTGGGAAATTGTTCTGTATTAGTGGATGCCATTGAGAGACTGTGCTTAGTTTGCATTCTGTGTTTTTGGTGAATTGTATGTAGTTGGGGGGAGGGGGGGGGGGGGGTTCCTCTTCCTGTTTTTGGAGAATTGTAATTAGTTGTCAGTCCATGTCACATCATGTTCAGTTGAATATGTTACGTCACTCACTTCGGGTGTTTTCAGTGTAAATAAGCACATCCATGTTCCCTGGTGGTCTTGAGTCATTGAATGAGTGGCTGGTTTTAAACATGATCATTTTATGAATGCACATGTACTGTTGTTGAGAAGTACCACTAAAACTGCGTCTTGTCATTGCCTTGTGAGTAGACTGTCTTTTTTCTGGTTTGTTTCGGTGTTTGTTTCGTTTCGTTTCCAGTTTTTCATTTCCCAGAAGATTCTAGGTGGTACATGAAGGAAATGTGCTTTCCTGTTATGTGCATGGAGATGATTACTGAATGTAAAGATGTCATGCATGTTGGTGTGTGCCAAAATTTTGCAGCTGATCTATTTCAAATGCCTATAAAGCCAGACTGAATGCTGCTTTTTTAGTTGAGTTTCCCCCACCAATTCACTTGAGGCTGATTTCTATTCCAACTGTATGTTTTACTATGTCTGTATAAGTTCCATTTATTTCCAGATGAGATAGTCACTTATTGATGTACATAAAGAGATAATGGAAGTGTTAAAATGTCATCTTCAGAAGTAAAACTAGCAAAACCTATAGATGTTTATGATTAATGATGTGTCCAATTGTTTGCATGTGTGTTTAAAACTTACCTTTGGCAAATTTGTGCTAGCTGTGGCCAGTTTGCTGTTTGCATGTGCCTGTCAATCTTTACTGCTGGCTAAGTATATTTACCTTTTCCAACTTTAAGCAAACTATGGCCACTTTGCCTGCTCTGTTCGACACGAAATTTTGCAGCTAACCAGGTCTAAATAATGTGGCCCTTGTATCTTTCTTTCTTAGGCTGAATATGAGTAGAACAAATGTCAGTTTTTTTGCTCTGTCTTGCCACCACATTGTGGATCATCCCCCCATAAACTCTTTTCCTCCTAGCTCTTGCCTCTGTAGATGCAGCGGTGAGATTCACAGTCCTAGTGACAGTGACCTATTTTTTTCTTTGTCCCTCCTCTTCTACCAGTCTCTAAGAATCGGTGCAGAGACTCTCACTCCTCTCCTCCATCTAGCCCCTTTCCCACATCTCGGGAAGTGAAGACCAAGAGGACATGTCTCTCTGCCCCTCTGACTCGGATACTACTGGGAAAGAGCTAAGCACGGCAGGTCCACCCAGTGCCGCCTTCTCATCTCTTTCAATGAGAACTGCAAAGAAGGCATTGCTGAAGGCACTGTCTCTAAATGGATCTCCCGTACCATCCTGGAAGCCTACGAACAAGCACATAGAGACGCTTAGTCCTCAGTCTTAGGGGCTCATGAGATCAGGGCTATCGCAATCTCAGCAGCTTCCCAGCTCTCTGTGTCATCAAGACATGTTTTGGAGGCAGCTTTCTGGCGTTCCAAAAACTCTTTTAGAAACTACCAAGTCGAGGATTTCATGATTACCAGAGCTGATGGTACCAGATGTGTTCCATTTATTGCGGCCAGCTCATCTTTCTGGACATTTGCTGCTCTGTTTGGACTGCAAGGGCTGAGGCCCACATCCTCATGCTTTGAATTCTGCATGAAGTTTGACTTGTACACGTTGTGTTACTGTGGGCCCCCTAAGGGGCTTCCTTTTATGTTGGACTGTGGAATGAGGTACACAAGTGGAAGTTGTAGATTAGACATGCGGCAACAGTCAGTAGATATTTGTGGTTGGCTGCGGTGTGTTTGGCTGAACGGAGCAGGCAAACTGGACATAGCTTGCCCAAAGTTTGATGTGGTAAGTATATATAGCCAAATGGGGTGTTGTACAAGTTGCATTGAAAAACATGAAGCACACCCTTTGAATTTGAAGATGAAATATACTTGGCTTTGTTTACTATACTGTATCAAACTTGCATGCTCAGACCGTTGTGTTAAATGTGCTGGTATTTCCTGGCTCCCAGAGTACTTTTCATGCTGGGTATATCTGTTTTTCATTTCCAACTGTCAGCACAGAACCATGTCGCTTCGTTTGATTCTGTGGCCAAACAGGGCACAAGGATGACCTGTCAGGGTTGCGGTTTTTTTTTTCCTTCCCATTTTTTTCTTCCAGTTTTTGCCCCATAAATGTACTTTGGGATGCACTTGATTTTCCATGTACAAAACCAAGTGTTTGGCACTGCTGGATCTGCCATCTTGCCATGTACTTCCATAGGCAGATCAGAGTAAACCTTGTTTCTTCATCGGCATCATGGCGTAATGGTTCTCCAATGGTTCCTACCCAGAATTTAGTTTGCTGTTGGCTCATTTGGGAATATTCGGACCACACCGTCAGGTTTCATCTGCTTGATGGATGCCGCTTTGAGATTGTTGTTCTGGTTTCCTGCCAGTCAAGCATGTGTCTGAATCTCTCAGGCCTGGTTGACGTCAGTATGTATAATGAAAGGAAGCATAGAGTACATCACTCTCTTGTCATCTCAGACCAGAGTGGAGCTCCATTACATCATAGTCATCATCATCCTTTCTCATCGATCAGCATGTAGAAGGAAAGAAAATTCTCAGATTTTGTGTCCTTTCATGCCCTGCTCTAACAGTGACCTCAGTTTTGCCTTCCTCTCCCACATCTGTGCCCTTAGCGAGTTCTTGTGCAAGTTGCTGGTATTGGCGAGTTCATGGTGACTGTTGTTGGGTGGACATGGTAGTGCCCACAGTAGGCTGATGCTTGCCCAAGCTGACTTTGCGGTTAAGCAGTTATTTTCATCAGAAGGTTTGGTCCCGAGTATGTAGAATAGTAACATGTACCACTGAATAGCATTGAAGTAGCTTGGCAGCAGTGCAGTGTCTCCTTTGGTAAGTAGCGTCATGAAGACTTGACAATAATTGCTTCCTGTGGATTGCGGAAGCTGTGATGGAACAAGCCAGTGTGTGGCTGTGGATGGGGGGAGTCTTCAGTGTGAGAGTAACACCAGTGAATTGACACAGAAGATGAGAACAAGAAAATCAGTCAAGTTTCAAAAGGGAGTGATTGAGGGCGGAAAATGAAGCAAAGTTTAGATAGAGAGGGGGTTAGTTATTGCCAAGGACATAGACCAGAACAGGACAAAAATAATCACTAGTTATTTCTTTTGACTGTCGTGCCACATTCAGATTTAAAACCAAGCTTTTGATGACCGATTTGTTTCTCCAGTCAACCTAACTGGAATTCTGAATCATGTGAACAAATGCATGTACTCTAGCACTGCGATAGAGGGTGTTCTGTTGACCATGTGCAACAGAAAATCAGTGTGGCAGCTTCTTCGGCCCGATAGCATTGTAAAAGGAAAGACAATATGTTATGAAGGGTAACTGGTGTACACTATGTGAGACAGCATAGAACATGCAAATGCTTCCATATATGATTGTATAGGACCGAAACATTTATAGCTGTGTGCTGGCTTGACATGTGTGTGTCCTGTGCTTTGTGCCCTTATGTAGATCCTGCATACATGTCAGTATAACACTTGCATGCCATAACTGAGTTTGGAATATGTGTAAGAAATAAAGTATTAACGTCTCCTTGTGGTTTTAAAATTTTGCTAGTTGTTTATTTCAGTCTTCCTGTTTTTGTCAGGAATGTTAGATGAAGAAGGAAGAGGGACACTTGACATTTGAAAGTGGTTGTTGAAAACAAATGGGGGACAAATGTACTGATTATAAGGGCTCTTGTAGAGCAAATTTTTATCGTTAAATGGTAGTAATACATTGTGAATTCTTTCTGGACTGACTCAGCTTTGTAGATGGCTACATATCCTTTTTATAACGGGATAGTGTTACATGGACTTCATATTCTTTTTAGGATGGAGCACAACTCTAGATGTTGGCGTTACTTGGTCTACAGATGCTTCTTAGGTCGTAACACAACTAATCAGATGGTGGTATCACATGTGCTACATGTTGTTTCTGGACGGAACACAACTTCTTAGAGGGTAATGTTACATGGTCTATATGTTCTTTTTAGGACAGAAAATTTGTTAGGTGGTAGAGCTACATGGGCTATATGTTCTTTTTAGTGGGTGGTAGAACTACATGGGCTATAATTATGTTTTTTTAGTGGGTGGTAGAGCTACATGGGCTTTTTTTTTAGTGGGTGGTTGTGTTATATGGGCTATATATTCTTTGTAGTGGGTGGTAGAGCTACATGGGCTATATATTCTTTGTAGTGGATGGTAGTGTTATATGGGCTATGTGTTCTTTTTAGGATGGAACACAACTTACATGGTCGTAGTGTTACATGGGCTGCAAGTTCTTTTTAGGATGGAACACAACTTACATGGTCGTAGTGTTACATGGGCTGCAAGTTCTTTTTAGTATGGAACACAACTTATATGGTCGTAGTGTTACATGGGCTGCAAGTTCTTTTTAGGATGGAACACAACTTATATGGTCGTAGTGTTACATGGGCTGCAAGTTCTTTTTAGGATGGAACACAACTTATATGGTCGTAGTGTTACATGGGCTGCAAGTTCTTTTTAGGATGGAACACAACTTGTGACAGTGGTAAAGCGGATGTATGTACTTTTGAGTACCAAACACAGCTGACCAGACATTTGCTAGTGGGCTGCATGTTGTTTTTCTAGTCTGAATACAGAACCTGGCACATGACTTGGGGTGGGACTAAAGTCTCTGTGTAATTAGATAGATGTTGTTGATACACAGCCTCAGTATTGATGGGAAGGTTGGTTGTGCAGAACATGCTAGATGTACATAAAGAGTGCAGAACGTAACTTGTTAGACTGTGGTCATACACAGGCCACAGATATGTTGTTTGTTTCTGGGTGGTTGGTTGATTTTTTGTTTTGTTTTTGGTTGGTTACTTTGAGGGTTTTTTTTGAGAGCTGAACATAACTTGTTAAATGATAGTAGTTCAAAGGCTTCGTTTTTAGTTGTTGTTTTGTTTTTTTTAGCACAGAAGAGAACCTCGTAGATGGTGCTGGGACCTAGGCAGCAAGTGTGGAATGGTTGGGGGTTTGTATGTTCTGTTTTTGTTTTTGTGTGTGTGTGTGTGTGATTTAAAGTATCATATGCTTTTCACATGGCCCGCTGTCCTTGCTTACAGCTTACTGACCCTGCTTACTCGCTTTCCCAACCCCAGTGTATCGTGTACATGTCAGCTTCCGTGCGAGCACTGACAGGGTGTGCTTGGTGCGTGTGCAGGTGCCGCTGCGACCAATCCCGTGGGTGTGTCGGGCTCGCCCGTTCTGGCAGCCAGCATGTCTCCCCTGCCCAACAACGCAGCCACGGCTCAGACCTAAAGCACTGTCCCTCCCTCCCCACCCACCACCATCCATCCCTCCCCAAGCCCTCCCTCCCCTGTTGCTTGCCTGTCCTGCAAGCTTGGCACCATTCTGACTGTCTGGCCTTGCAATCCATGTGTCCACCTTGGCTGCCGCACCAGCTTCTAACAGGGAATGGAGCTTGTGATACGTGCTCATCGGGGGGCTTCTGACTGTTTGGTGGGGACAGAGGGGCTGTGTTGGGGGGGGGGGGGGGGGGGGGGGGGATGTCCATTGATGCAGTATTGGGAAGTTCATCATCAACTTGTACTGAAAATATCAGAAATGCTTGACTCTCCTCTCTGGTTGGGTCAGGGGGATTCAGCATTAACTTGAATGAGAGAAGAGAGAGATGGGTGGGCACATGGTGCTCAAGGTTTTTTTTTTTTTTTTCGGGGGGGGGGGGGGGGGGGCAAGTCTGAAGGAAGAGAATTACTGAGAAAGTGGTATTGAGTTTGTGGGTGTGGAGAGACCCATACGTAGGATAACTGGCACCTGAAGAACTGGGTGAGGTCTGCATTGTTGGAGTTGTTGAACAGTGAATGCATGGAATGTGGAGAGGATAAAATGTGTCCTGTGTGTACACTGTTCTCATTTCTCGTCTGTCTTGAGCTTAAAAGAAGTGGCTGTTACTATCATGTCATGTCCATCTAGAACTTGTGTTTGGTGGTTTTGTGATGGTATTGATCAGTATCTGGAAACGGTTGGACAGTTTTTTGGTTTCGTTTTTGGGGGGGGTTGTTTTCCAATCTCTTTATTACAGGGTCAGTAAGTAGCACGGTCATTTAATTGAATCCAACACACAAGTGTTCTTATAAAAGGTTAAAAGAAAAAAAGTTGCATGGGGCATGCAGCAGCAATAGTTCACAATGAATCGAGGAATTGTCCAGCACACTAAGAACATACCAGTGATCCAAAGCTGGGATTGCTTGGGAACCAATTGTTGGTCACACACACAAACACAGATACTCTGGTAGGGTGTGGTGTCTTATTTCTTCTTTAACTCACTTGGTACGGACAGTTCTGTCCCCTGTTTTTCCCATTTGTTATGGTTATTAAAAAAAAAAATTAACAAAAATACAAAACAAGAGATAACTCAATGAAGTTTTCAGAAAGTGTTATTCATAAACTGTGTTAGTAGAGTACGAAAGAATAAACTTCCCACTTTCATACGATTTCTTGTGCTTGAGGGTGAAAAAATGTCCAGTTTTTTCAGGTGCATCACAACACTCTTGCACAGAGTCGGTGGGTCCATAGCTTCACATTCAGCAGAAGAAGCCAGTAAATACACTTAATGAGTTGGAAAAAAAGGTAGATACACTCCAGGAAATGAAATAAGATATATGAATCACATGCCTACAATGCACTAGCAAACTTGGAATATTGCAAAAATGGGGGCGTGGCACTCAGCTGACACACGAAGGCCAGAAGTACCAGAAAAAGGAGGCATTCTCGTGAAAAAAATTAAAGTCTTCATGCCAGTCGCGTAAAGGAAAGCCAATGAACTCTGCTCGCTCAAATCCCCAGTCTTGCGCGGCACTTCAAAGCCCCACTCGCGTGGCGAAGTGGCCCACCCTCACCTTCATCATCACTGAGATCCACAGATGAGTCGGTCAAATTCCTCTTCTCGAAATTCTTCAAAGGAATCACTTACATCAGCTTCGTCATCCTCTTCTTCAATGTCTGAACCTTCCGTTTGTAGCATTTCAATAACTTCAGGAATGCTAAAAAGTTGCCGACGGGCTCGACTTTGCTCCGACACATTCGCAGAAGAACTTGATTGAGACGCCATGTTTCTGTACAGATTAGTAAGTCGTGGGTTGGTCTGGTCAATCAGCAACTGAGGCAAAGTGGGTGGTGGGGTGCCGCAAAACCACTGAGCAAGCGAACAAAGGAATGCTGATGATACTATTTATAGCTTGTTGCCGTGTACTGATCAAGCTGCCATCGCATGAAAAGTCTGTCAAAACTGAAACCTTGATAGTGTTCGTTTGTACGGAAGCGTAACGTCATCGGGAAACGCCTGTTCGTGACAAGAGAGTTAATATGATCAGATGTTTGCTGGCTTCGCTCTCCATACTCACTTGATAGTTGCTGATAGAAGTCAACAGATCTTGTCTTGCATCAAAGGCTTCCCGCCCTGGCGTCAGTGGAGTGTGGAAGTTGGGTTGATGGCAACAGTGACCTCCTCTCTGAAGCTGCCATTCATGGGGACAGGGGGCAGAGAGGGAGGGAGGAAAGAGCCCAGTTCTGTCAGGCTTTTTCATCACATGGTGATAGGAGATGTGACCATCTCCAAGGGTTTGGAACCTGGGTCTGCCTCTGGTAAAGGGTGCTGTGAAGGAGGAAATTGCTACAGGCCGACTTGATCACTGCGTTGATGGATTCATGAAGGCCTCCACCACAATGAGGGACAAGCATGTTTCCGTGCCTTGATGTCGACAAAACATCTGTGTAAGTGGAAAAGAGTAAGGATGGTGACCTTAGGAATGTGTAAGCACAGAGCTCGAAAGATTGATGTCTGGGTAGCAGTATCCTGTCCACAGATGGCTCTGGATTCATTGTAGGGTCTGTGAAAGGAAGAGACCATCTAGTTGTGGCTGGTGGGCACATGTCTTTACAACGGGCAGCATAGTGGTGGTGCTACCTGCTTGTAGATGAGGGTAGATGGCATTTTGAGTTTGCGTGTACTTGGGGAATAACACTTGTTCACTTGGAGCTTACGTGAAATGGATGGTGGCGTCTAGGTGCTTGTAGGCACCACCAGAAAAGTTTTGACTTTTTTTCACGTAAAGAGCAGCTCAGTACAGACTTTTGCAATCACTCCAGAAACGGAATATATATTGGCATTTCATCATCACAGACTTCTGTGTACGCAGGCTGATACTCCTGTGGACACCCCCTGTGTAGAAAGGCAAGGATTAATCCCATCTACCCAACAAAGGGAGTGGACTTTTGTGTGTATGACGGTTTTTTTAATCCCGCCATTAAGGCAGCCATACTCCAACTTTGGGGAAATCATCACAGATGAGCAAGGTCACTTTTTAAAATAGAACTGATAAAGCTGTCTTGTCACACTGCAGGTATTTGAAAAAATCAGAGGCAGAATAACATAATTATAATAATATCATTCATTTTCTGCGTCTTGTAAACTTGAAAAAATCAGAGGCAGAATAACAATTATAATAATATCATTCATTTTCTGCGTCTTGTAAACTCTTAATTGAGGTTGAAGAATTCTTTTGGTGTGTGTATGGTATAGGTGCTTTACAAATCTGCTGTCTGTACACCATGACGCACAATCCTGTGAGCCCTTCCCCTTCATTAGGAATCGGTGAAAGTTACTTAATTTGCCGGTTGTGGAAATCTTTCTCGTTGTGGACAACTTAGACACTCCATATATGTGTGTGCATGTATGGTGTGTGCACTTGCAGTTTGTGGTTGTTAGCTTTTTGTTCCCTTTAGTTGTTGGCTGAACAGGAGACTTTAACTTTCAGCTAGGATGGTGCCGTTTGTACGGGAGAAATTGTGGTTATGTTTCAGTTCAGAAAAAGGCAACGTACAATTCATAATACACCATTGTCTGAAAAGAAGGGACTTGGGGGGGGGGGGGGGGGGGTGGAAGAAAAATGACCCACCATGTTGACGCTAGAATAAAAGAACTGTCGTCAGGTACAGCGCAGCAGTGTTTTGCTCTCAGAGTACATTTACCAGATGAGTGGAGAAGAGTAACATGCTGTGTTGATGCGTCATTTTGTACACATGTAACGGCTGTAGGTCATTTCAGTATCACCTTCTCAAAATGCATGTGGAATTTTTAAGAATCATTTTGTACTGAATGCGGCATCACCCCATTTCCTTTGAAAATGGAAAAACTGTGGACACAACAGTGTGCAATGTGTGGAAGAACCTCATCGACATGCATAGCATCCCCCCTGCAGTTGGGCAACATGGACCTGATTTTCCTCTTTCCTTATTGTTACTATTCACCTAGGATGGTGGTATTCCATCTTTGATAGCTCATTTTGTAAACTGGCAGGATATTTGTTCAGGGGTTGGCAGTGTGTCAAATGTGAAGTGTGACTGTTTACAGGTGTGTTGTACATGTTGGATGACCACATGATGTGTGGAGGAGGTGGTGGCACATGAGATGTGGTCGGTTCTATTTGGGCTTTTATGAAGTATGAAACCAAAACTTATCTTCCGCACATAGACATTAGTACACATGCATGAGATGAATTTACATGCATATATTTTAAACGTTTAAATGTATGCACACACACATTGCTACACAAGGAAAAAAAAAAAGTCTTAAAACGGTACATCTTCTATGACTCTGCTGCTACAGAGTCTTCATCTGGAGGAAGGTATGATTTAAATGTTTTCATGTTATGTCGAATTCTGGACTAATGCAGTACTAGCCTTGACCAGCCATGTCCAACAGATGCCAGGACCAGCGTTGGCCAGTGAACACTTTTTCCTCCCACCGTTCTTCCATTCAGCATCTGGTTATGACCAGTACCTCTTTGCCCAGTCCTGATGACTTCCATCATACCCACACAGTTGTAGACTGGCTGAAACAATGCCAGCACTAGCAGAAGTAAGGGTTCACATTGTACAGTGGCACAGTGGCAGGACAGATTGGATGATCGGAGAGCCACCTCCTGTTCTAGCCCAGTCAAGCTCAAGGTTGGTGGGATTGGGGAAGGGTCAGGACCTTGGGGTCACTATGCTCCCAAGTTCAAGGTTCAAATCTGGCCAGGCCAAGGGTGGAGAATTAGATCGGTCTCCCAGGTCATTTGGTGCAGACCAACCAACTTGCACAGGCTACAGACAAGAACACAGTTGCATGGTGAAGAATCCTGTGTGTACTTTGCACAGGTGAAGGGTCAGGATACATTTGCACCTAAAGAAATCCTGTGTCCTTTGCACAGGTGAAAGGTCAAAATACATTTGCACCTAAAGAATCCTGTGCCCTTTGCACAGTGAAGGGGCCAGGATACATTTGCACCCAAAGAATCCTGTATCCTTTGCACAGGTGAAAGGTCAAAATACATTTGCACTTAAAGAATCCTGTGCCCTTTGCTCAGGTGAAGGGGTCAGGATACATTTGCACCTAAAGAATCCTGTGTCCTTTGCACAGGTGAAAGGTCAAAATACATTTGCACCTAAAGAATCCTGTGCCCTTTGCACAGGTGAAGGGGTCAGGATACATTGGCACCTAAAGAATCCTGTGTCATTCGCACAGGTGATAGGTCAAAATACATTTGTACCTAAAGAATCCTGTGTCCTTTGCACAGGTGAAAGGTCAAAATACATTTGCACCTAAAGAATCCTGTGCCCTTTGCACAGGGAAGGGGCCAGGATACATTTGCACCCAAAGAATCCTGTGTCCTTTGCACAGGTGAAAGGTCAAAATACATTTGCACTTAAAGAATCCTGTGCCCTTTGCACAGGTGAAGGGGTCAGGATACATTTGCACCTAAAGAATCCTGTGTCCTTTGCACAGGTGATAGGTCAAAATACATTTGTACCTAAAGAATCCTGTGTCCTTTGCACAGGTGAAAGGTCAAAATACATTTGCACCTAAAGAATCCTGTGCCCTTTGCACAGGGAAGGGGCCAGGATACATTTGCACCCAAAGAATCCTGTGTCCTTTGCACAGGTGAAAGGTCAAAATACATTTGCACTTAAAGAATCCTGTGCCCTTTGCACAGGTGAAGGGGTCAGGATACTTTGCACCTAAAGAATCCTGTGTCCTTTGCACAGGTGAAAGGTCAAAATACATTTGCACCTAAAGAATCCTGTGTCCTTTGCACAGGTGAAGGGGTCAGGATACATTTGCACCTAAAGAATCCTGTGTCATTCGCACAGGTGATTGGTCAAAATACATTTGTACCTAAAGAATCCTGTGTCCTTTGCACAGGTGAAAGGTCAAAATACATTTGCACCTAAATAATCCTGTGCCCTTTGCACAGGTGAAAGGTCAAAATACATTTGCACCTAAAGAATCCTGTGTCCTTTGCACAGGTGAAAGGTCAAAATACATTTGCACCAGAAGAATCTTGTGCCCTTTGCACAGGTGAAAGGTCAAAATACATTTGCACCAAAAGAATTGTGTGCCCTTTGCACAGGAGAACGGTCAGAATACATTTGCACCAGAAGAATCCTGTGTTCAGGGGATGGCGAAAACTTGCGCATACTCAGCATGTATCGTTTGATTAGAAGAGTGCATTATACTACAGCAGTTCATGCATTTTACTGGATTTGATCCATTGCCTTCCCACATCTTCCTTCATCTAGTATCGGTTTTTGGAAAGAAACTAAAGTCTCGGTTTCCATTCTTGTTTATGTTCTGTTGGAGTACACTTGTTTGTCTGTATGCAGAAATTATAAAAGGAAAATTATATTCAGATTATCTGGAATTTGGTCTTTTAAAGTTGCAATTAATGTTATACAAACTGAAAAAGGAAATGCGTAAATTGTTCACTTATTTAACAATAGCTTTTTGTGCCAGTTGTCACACTACATCTGTTCTGCATTTCCAAGTCATTTTCTGTCGAGTTAGATACCATTCTTCGAGGCAAATCTTTTGTCTGAACTGTGTGCACTGGCATTTTGCCACAACAAGAACATTACATGTCGCTGTAAATGAACTGCTTTTCCTAAGAATGCCCATGACTTGAACTTGAGAGAGATTCATTAGCCAACATCATACATCAACCCAATGCAGGGGTTTAATTGCGAATATGAAGTTGTGGCTGATGATGAACACTGAATAATGGCTACTGCAGTTCCATGAAGAGCATGTGAAACGATGTTGGCAGTTTTTGGGATATGAACAGAAGAGTGTCAAGTGTGCAGCCATAGAGTGTTTCTCAACCTGCACAGAAATGCTCGAAAGAAGTAGACAAATTGCTCATTGCAACTCCCTATCAGATTGTATCATTTGATTTTGGAAAAAGAAAAAGAACCATATTGTGTCATTTTCTTTTTCCCATGGCTGAAAGGCAGTGCTTGAACTTGTTCAGAATATACACACTTTGTGGAGTTTTGCTGGAAGTTTTAATGTGACTTGGATTGAGGAGGAGGTCGTCCAGAGTTGAGAAAGGAAAATGCTGGGGGGGGGGGGATGGGGGATGCATCTATGCCAGTGGAATAACGGTAGGAAGTGGAGAATCAGCCTAGTTTGGGTTATTTTCAAAGGGGAGTAGAAGAACTGCATAGACTTACAGTGCAGTGGGCATTTGCTTGATCTGCATGTTCAGACGGTTGTAACATTTGCTGTTGTGACATATATCTCGGACTGCAATGTAAACACTTTAGTTCTGCGGAAATAAGTGTTTTGTTATTGAGCGCTTCAGATGTCTTTATGTTCAGGTGGCTTCAGGCCTCTATTGATAGGCGTTCTGAATGAACTCTTTTAGCTGACACATACTTTCTCCACTCTCATTTGACTGTGTGTGAACATGGGATGTATATGACAGTCTGCTCTAGTATTGACGCAGATGTTTCACTGTTAAGCATTCGAGAGCCCAGAAATTGCTTGCTGTATGTACTATTTGTCAAGATCAGACTGGATACGAGTTAAGGTGAAATGTGGAAAGATGAACCATTCCCAGTCGACGGCATTGTTCATTGCTAAAAAAGGGGTTTCAAAATGCATAGCTCTTGCATTCTTGTCCTTGTGATAATTCGGCATGCAGCTAATTTTGATCGTTTCTTACGTTCGGGTATACACTTATCGTTTTTTTTTTTTTTTTTATCATTTGGAAGACTGTTTAGTCTGTGTATAGTAGCACATCTGTGCTTTTACATGTATTGTGAGTCTGTGTTGCCCTTGTAAGTGTCAAATATCATTTTTCTGTCATCTTTGTTGAAAATTGTCAGGTGTATGTGGAAGAACGGAAGACTTGCCGTTAGGTTGTTCAATACCATTCGTCCAGTGTTGGGGTTGAGGCCCTGTGTCCAGTGTTGGGTGAACAGAGTGTGTGAAGATGTGATGACCCCTTCCAGTGTCCTGGCCACAGGTCAGCTCAGTGATGTCTCAATGGTCCAGACATATCAGTCATGCAGGACTGCAAGCGTTGGCTACTAGCAACGTGCAGCTTTGGTTTAACTTGAAGGGTAATGTAAGGATATGCTGCTGTTTGTTCCATGTAAGAATGGTGCAGTCTGGTCAGATAGTTCAGTTTCAGGTCTTTTGAGGTTCCTTTATTTCCCATTTCTTCTTTTTGCATTTGAATGTTTGTAGATATTGGTGAATGATGCCGTTGTCTGTGCAGATGTTGGAAGTGTATTTACATGGTTTTAAAAGTTGGGTTGATGAGGTCGCTGGGTGCTTGACTTGTAATGTATTTGATGTAAATGAAGGTGAGGTCGCAGACAGAGCTTGTAGAACTGTGTGTCTTGTCTTCAGACATCATTACAAGGCAGTCATCCAGTGAGTGCTTGTTGTGAATGTATCATGTGGACGTAAGGGATGTGTGGAAGGAGAGCTGGTTAGTGAAAGACTGAATTGTTTTCGACTCCCTCCCCTCTCCCCCTCATGCGAGATCATGCCAGTCATCAGGTAACAATGCAAAGCCATTATGGAGTATACCGTCATACGTGTATGGGTAACATCATCTTTTGCAATACCGGTTCATTTATATGGATGTCTCCATTATTTTTGTTGGTCCATCTCTCTCTTTCTCTTGTGGGAGTCAATCTGATGTGATTTTCAGTCAAGACAAATTTGGAAATAAAAGATGATTGATGTATTTACACTTATTGTTGGAAGTAGCGTGGATTTGTTTTCACTGGTTTTGTTGTGAATTGAGTGGAGGCTTGATATCTCACGGGGACCTTTCTTAGCTGTGAAAATGGCTGATGTAATTTGAGAGATCTAAAAGAACATTTTCAAACCCATTGAAGCTAATAGAAAAAAAATGAACAGAATTTATTGTGGGTGAAATGATGTGATAGTTAACATGAGAGAAGAAGTGGAAAATAAAAAACCTGACATTACGTTGAGCTTTGTACATACGCCCAGGTCATAGGTTTTGGCACTATCTTTTTCACTTTGTTGCTCTTTGTTCTCTATTCTGCTTACATAAAACTCACTCCACTGGAGGGAAACTAAATTTGTTGCAGTCCGAGTCTCACAGAATCCTGGAAAAGTCAAGGAAAGATCATTTCCTTGCTAGAAAAGTCAATGTTGTTTCACCATGTCTGGAAAAGTCTTGTAACGAAGGTAGACTGACATGCTGGAAAAGTCTTGGAATTTCACAGAATTTGTCACAAATGTAGACTGACAAGCAATTCATTTTTTTTTTTCCAAGAGAAAGTATCGACGAAAGTTGTTCATTGTTTGGTTTGTGGGACTGCCACTGTCCCTTGCTTCCATTTGGCCTTGCAGATGACTTTAATTCTCCAACAGTGACCGCCTTTATACCAACTGCACATATGGAGACTGCCATTTTACGACAGCAGATACAAAATCAAAACAAGTCACTTTTCAGTCTGAAAATGAAAAAGGAAACGCGTGAAATGTTCAACAGCACATAGCACCGTTTTTCGTCCACAAAAGTCCAAGGTGTGGTTGCGAAGAACAGTCTCTCTCCATTAATGCAAACCCGAGATGTGAGCAAAAAGTTCATGGGAAAAGTAATATACACACAAAAAAAGTCAGAGGTTATTTGTTCATGTGAAATTCAGTCTGCCAAAACATTGAATTATCCCATTATCAGTTCAGTGCAGAAAGGAAACCGGAGGATCACAGACCATTGCAGAAGGCAGTTGTGAAATTCTCAGCCGATGGCCACTTATATTCAAAAGCAGATATTCACTGTTGAATAAACGAAAGTTTGCACATAGAAACATCATGGAGTGGAGAAGGACATCTTTCCTGTGAAGGAAATATAGTCAGAAGTCCAGCAAAGTCCAGCAAGTTAGGCAGCAGAAGGACAGGGTGGGATGTGAGGATCTCTATGTACTGCTGGAAATCATGCTAACATTGGTCTAGGCGACAGTTGATCCCTACTCTAGTAGACCACCGACACTATTGAGATGGGCAGCAAAAATTACAAAAGCAGGCACCATTTGTTGAAATATGAAGAGGTAACAAAAACACTTTTTAACCAGGGAACAAATTTCCATCTTTGGCCTTCTTGCCAGCATCGTGTTTCTTTCTGTTTACAAATACTTTCACTCGATAAAAAACATGAATCTACATATGTTTGACGAGGGGACAGGAGGGAAGATGGGACTAACGCTGTTGATGATTTCTCTTTCAAGAGGTTCAGTGGTGTAACATGTTGATGAGTATAACATCTTTATCTAACCGTAAAATCTAACCGGTGAACATCTGGAATCTTTACAAGAAACACTGACACTTTCAAAATATTTCTTAAGCGTGTCATCCTTTTTCCAAACCATATGCATTTCTGTAGTCTATGCTTGATTAAAAAGTTCCTCCAAAGAAAACGGTCATCTTAAAAAGTATCTTTATCTGTAAGATTATTAGTCTCCCCTTGTCCTCTTTGCGTTACTTTTCGCCACATCTTGATTGGATGTTTGCTAAACCTGGGATCATAGGCCAATCATGGCTTTTACTTTATGTTATAACTGACACCTCCAGCGGCCATCCCCCCCACCTCTCCCCATGTCTGTACAAAACAAAAAATAAACGAACAAAAATCCCACAACAAACAAACCTGTGAGGCATACGCCCTCGCCAACGCCTCCACGCAAGATGCCATCAACCTCTCTTCTTCAGGGCAATTGACTATCTTACTGGTGATAAACCATTCACTTTGTGTTATGTGTTCGCTAAGTCGATGCATGCAGGCTGCACAGTTTCCATGATCAGGTGGGCCAAGGCACAAGAGGTAAACAAGATTCGAAAACAAAAGCTTGCATAAGTGATCAGTGTTTTCCGTCGGCATACTCTTTTTCACAAATAAAGGCATGTTAAACGACCAGGCCAGTAGGGGGCTTAGTAGGTGGTGTCCTGCATATGTTAGATCGGAACAGGCGCCACTGAACACCACCGAAGTGACTCGGCAGCAGTGCAGTGTCTCCTCCGGTGGGTTGCCTCTCGACGACTTGACATTGACTACTCCCTGTGGATTGCCGGTGCCGGGGCTGCGGCGGGGCCGGCCGGGCTGTGGCTGTGGATGGGGTGTCGGAATGAGCGGTGTGGGTGCGCTGCCACTGAGGTGGTGCAGAGGTTGGGACAGCAACAACAACAAAAAAAAAATGTTAAACGACCAGGCACTTGATCATTGTTCTACACACACACACACACACCTTCCCCTCTTCCACACTCCCTTCCCAGTGTCGTCCATTCTCTCTTTTTTTTTTCTTTTTGTTTCTTTGTTTTTAGTTTGTTCCATTCACTGCATGCTTTCAAATGTACTACTTCATATTTTGGCCCTATTCAGGGAAAGGGTTGGCTTAAAATCAACAACAAACAACAGTGCTTATATACCAAGCTTGGAAAGTAAACCCCTCTCTCTCTCTCTCTCTCTCTCTCTCTCTCTCTCTCTGTGCCCCTGCCACCACCACCCTCGCTCTGGATTTGTTGCAGGGGATTGTTGTCACAGAAGAAATTGAAGGGTAGAACAAGTGTAATGTTATGACATCTGTCCATTTCACTGGAAGATCTGCGTACGCAGGCTGATACTCGTGCGGACACTCCCTATATGGACAGGCAAGTATTAATCCCATCTACCCTACAAAAGGAGTGGAGTTTTGTGTGCATGACCGTTTTTTATCCCGCCATTAAGGCAGCCATACTCCATCTTCGGGGAAGATGCATGCTATGTGTAACGTGTCATCCATACCATTGGCCAAACTGGCCTTCTTTTCCAAAAGTTGGTGATGGGATTTTACGTGTGTGCAAGATGCTATGTGTGCGTTCACACACGGAACCTCGGCTTATAGTCTCATCCAAAGGATTGTATGGGAAATGGAGTCAGAACTAATGTTAACTCCGAGGGAAAAATCCCCTTGTACGGAAACGGCCCGGCGGAGATTCGAACCCGCAACTCTTGGATTACGAGTTCAGCACTCTACCAACTGAGCTATTCCGGCCCCCGCACTGGAAAATGATTTAGGACATGCTTTTGCATTGACCTAGTTATGCTTCTGACTGCAATGAGTTTGGGTCAATAATCGTTCAAATCAACATTATATTGAATTAAATCGTCTTGGATTATCTCATTCACTTTTTTAAAATTTTTTATTAACAGTAGAGGATTTTTCTTTAAAGTTAACAAAAGTGACATTATTTTAGGCTTTACAACATTTTAATGCCGTCATAAATCTTAAGATATGGTCAACACTTTTTTTTTTTTTCTTTTTTTTTTTTTTTTTAAGTGCAAGTGCGGGAGGGGTGAGAGGAGGAACTGCCCTACTTTGAGCATGTGCTTGAAAATATATGTCTGAATTGTTGACTCGTGCGAGCATGCTTGCTCTTTTATTTTCATGGTTACATGTATTTAGTTGGTAGATAGTTGTTCCTGTAGTCTTGGAAAATGATAACAAGGATTTGGAAAACATCTGGAAAAGCTCCAGATTTTTTTCTTCTGAACTTGCCTGGAGTGCCAATCAAAAAATCTGATATGCTTCAACAAAACCAGCCATGATTGTGAGCGCCAAGTGGAGAACTCTTGTATTGCCTGTTGCTTAGAAAACGCAAGAAGGAAACTTTCTCAGTCTCGGTGTCTGACCGCTACGTACCCCTCCTCTCAGTTTCAGTCTCCTCTCTCTTGCAACGACAACTTGGTTCCACATCATATTTATTTCTTTGGTAATTCAGCACATCGGACTTGAAAGATCAGGTATGATCTCTGTATTTTCTTCTTCCGTGTGGTGTTTCTCGAGCAAATACCGAAACTGGCCGAGCCCCTTCCTCTCCAGGTTAGATTTGTTGTAACTCTCTACATGCAGCAGATGGTGCTGGTTTGCATGGTTAGCAGCAGCAGAGGAGAACCTCGGACCTGGCTGAAAGGCTGCAGGCATTGTCAACATCCCTGCAGAACTCTTAAAACATGTTAGAGATTGCAGTAATTGCCATTATAACTACTGTCTATAATGAGTAGCCAACGCCATGGACTCGGTCACTGATCATTGCTCAGTTCAGTTCAGTTCAGTGGTTTATTTAATGTCTTTCCGTCGTCAGATGATATTACACACTTGCTTAGAAAAAAAAAGAAAAAGAAAGAAAACACCTCCACACTTAACGTTAGTACTTTCAAACCCACATCTGATATATGCATATTTACATAAGTGAAATACCCTAGTGGAACACAATATTGTTGATCTTTATAAGGATCTTGCAACCTGTTTTTTTGTGTTTGTTTTTTGTTTTTTTTTCCCGTACGCAGGCTGGTACTCCTGCAGACATTCCCTGTATAGACAGGCGAGGATTAATCCCATCTACCCAACAAAGGGAGTAGAGTTTCGTGTGTATGACCGTTTTTTTTATCCCGCCATTAAGGCAGCCATACTCCATCTTCGGGGAATGCAACCTGTGACTGCGAAATAACCATGGCAATTTCAGCAACATATGAACCATATAAGACAGTATTGACATTATCAAAGTTAGTCATCTCAACACCTTTCTCCTGATAGAGCGAGGTCAACACTGAGCATTCAAACAAAAGATGACGTACAGAAATGTTTTCTCTGCAGATACAAGTAATACCATGAAAATATTTAGTGTTCCAAGTATTCAGCCTTAATTTATGAATTAATCTAACAATTCTGCTTATGTATATATTTTTCCATGATTTGGATTAAGATTGAATTCATAAGAGGATAAAATCTAAGGGATTGTTTAACAAATTTTCAGCATTTCTATTTGCTCCTCCTTTTGCAAGACTGTCTGCTATTTCATTCCACTTTATACCATAGTGAGATGGCCCAACAAAAATCAATTCTTACGCCTAGAGTTATGAAACAATGCAGTAGATGTTTTATTTTTAAAAAGCAAATCTTTTCTAGCTTTGCAGTCCCAACGTTCTAGTGATTGTATAACAGATTTGGAATGAACACAAAGTAAAATTTTATAGAAAGCAATTGGTGTATCATAAATGTAAGTCAAAGCCGTCAGTATTGCATATCATTCTGAGGTATAGATTGAAAACCCCTTTCCTAAATAATATGATTTCCTGACATTTAAAGTTGGTATTATAAAGCCAGAGCCACTGTTAGAGGATTCCATTACCGACCCATCTGTAAACACTTTTATATGATTTGGATAGCTGGTTTCTAAATGTTCATGAACTTCAGTTGTTAAAATATTTACATTATCACTTTTCTTTAACAAGTGTATTTGTAATCAAAAGAAACATTTTGGTGCTCCCAAGGAGGCATTGGGGGTACTGCAGGAAATTCTGGTATAGCATTAAAATCAATGTTACAATGTGACATAAAGTCAGATGTGTAGTTTCTAATTGGTTGAATATGTGATATGTTTTAAGACCTCTTAGGAAAATCTTTACTGGAATCCATCAGTATTTCTTCAGTAACTGAATTTTCAACAGAAAGACCTCTGACAAAATATTTGGACACATCCAATATTTACTTCTCATTTAGTGGTGATATGGTTGTTTCTTTATAGCATCTATTAGTGTTTGTATGAACTGGGACTCTCAGAGCTAATTTCATGGCCTTACTATCCAAGCCTTGCAATCTCTTTAAAAGAGAATTGGGTGCAGAGAAATACAGTTCCTGCCCATATGTCAATTTCGATGCAGAGAAATACAATTCCTGCCCATATGTCAGTTTCAATCGGACTAAAGAGATGTATAGATGTAAAAGGGTATGACAATCCTGACCCCATGGTTGATAACATATAATTTTAAGAACATTTAATCTTTTTCTTGTTTTATCAATCAAATTTTCAACATGTGTTTTCCAGTTCAGCTTAGGAGTTAAAAATACCCCCAGGAACTTAATTTTTTTGTTTATATTCCAGAATCTGACCATCTAGCAAAAGCGAGGGTAGAATCTTTGGATTCTCACCACTGTGAAACAACATAAGACATGTTTTTTCTCCAGGTAGTTCTAATCCGTTGTTCTTCATATATTTAGATAATTTATCCAATTCCTTTTGGTACAACTTCTGTACAAAGTTTATAGTTCTTTTATTGGAATGCTTCCTTAATGTACAGTTAATCCAAATAGCGATATCATCTGCATATTTAACTACATGCATTGCTTTTGACACAGATTGGGGAAGATCATGGATTAGGATTGTGAACAACATGGGAGCAATAACTGATCCCTGAGGAATACCCATATCTACATTCCTAAGGGATGAATAAGTTCTTCCAATCTGTGTACATATGCTTCTTTCTGTTGTGAAGCTTTTAATGTAATCAAACATTCTCCCAGAAATACCCAAATTTTAAAAATTTGTATAGTAGCCTTGCGTGCCATACGCAGTCATAGGCTTTTTTAACATCAAAATATGTAGCCAAAGTACTTTTTCTGTGGAAGAATTGTTTTTTTAATGTGACTGGTCACTTTCACTAAATGGTCTGTGGTACAATGACCTTTTCAAAAGCCCCCTTGCTGAACAGGAATCATATCTTTTTCACAGTAATATAACAATCGTTTTAGAATTTTTTTTTCTAAAAATTTACCAGCATGAGATGTTAGAGCTACCAACATCAGATGCTAGAGCAATGGGTCTGTAACTATGTACAGATGTCCTCGGTTTACCTTCTTTGAGTACTGGGACTACTACTGAACATTTCCAGATTCTTGGAATAGTGCCATTATTCCAACACTTTTGGAATAATGAATGCAGTAATACTTTCCACGAAGAAGGTAAGTGTCTGATGAGTTGATAGAACACTCCATCAAGACCAACAGCTGAATCATGTAAGGGATGGAATCTAATGCTTCTGACAGTTCTGATGACAGTAAAAGTGAGTTTAGGAAATGTTCATTTTCTTGTGGAGGAGCCATGTATTCATCTTTTTGTACCTCATTGTTTCTGTGACGACAGCTTTCTGGTTCAAGATCTTTAGACTGACTACAAGCTGAAAATAAATCCGAAAAAGCTTCAGCTTTATCCAACCAGTGGGAAAACCAGTTTTCAGCTTTATGGGTATGACTGAGTTTTATAGCAATTTTTCATTTCTTTGACTTTCTTCCAAACTTTAAATAAATCTTTTGATTCTGATAATTTGGCTTCACAAAACTCAACCCAGTACTTCTTTTTTGCTTCAGCAATAATTTTAGTATATTTATTCTGTTCTTGTTTCATGATTAAAAAGTTTTCATCTGACATTTCTTATCCATGTTTTGTTGCTTTTTCACTTTGACTGTACAGCGAGTCCTCATTCTTCTGTCCACCATACGTTGCCTACATATTTTCCAATCTTTTTGTATTTATATTTTGGGATAGTCTTTTCAGCTGCTAGGCATACCACTTTTGAGAAATTTGCATAAAATGTATCTAGATCGTCATCCTCAATTGGTGGTGTATTTTGGGACACAAGAAAGTTTGAAAGGCTTCTCAGTTGGCCAGTTTATAGTTAAATTTTGGAATTTTGCATTCAGTGGTAGACGGTTCCTCAAATACATTTTCATTAAAAAGTATTGTAATGGGAAGATGATCACTCCCTAAACAATCTTCTACCATGGACCAGTTATAGTTTACTGCTATGTTTGGGGAAACAAGCGATAGATCTAGTGCACTAGACTTGTGAGTAACTGCATCAGGAATTCTAGTAAGTCTACCGTCATTTAATGAAATTAAATTCAAATCAGCAATATTTTCAACAAATCTATTGGATGTCACTTTATTACAACTTGTATCTCAAAAGGGCGCATGAGCATTAAAGTCGCCCATAACAATCCACTTCCTCTTTGTAAAATCAGTATGTTTTAACCAATCTGTGTCATCCTCTTTACGACCGTTTGGATAGTACACAGACAGAACATTATAAATTGATTCCTTATTTACTTTGATGGCAGCACCAGTGGCAAACACACCTTGTTTATCTATAGGCACTGGAAGTGGGCTTATATTTGTAAACTCAATGTCAGGTCTAATGTAGATAGCAGTTTGCACCTTTGTATTTACCCCATTGATACTGCAAAGAGGGGGATAGTAATAGTTCTTAAGTTTGGGAAGCTTTCTCTTTTCCACATTCAATGATTGGAGCACTAAAACACAATAGTTTTTCTCCAGAACATGATTTTCAAAAGGTAACAGGTTAGTGGAAATAGATCTCGCGTTCCACTGAAACACTGTGAAAAAAATTGGATCTTACTCTATAGTGGACTGTATTTACAGGCATACCTGTAGTTATGCAAATTATTATCGTTTCTGGTATTTTTGACACTCCTATTGTCATGCACGCATATTTAATCATAAATCTTTTTGGTAATATCCATGCGGAAGTAGGTGGGTGGTAATAATCACTGCTCTTCCCAAGAAAGAAAAAAAAATGAACACCGTCAGAAATACTTCATTAACAGGTTAATCAGCCACACCAGTAAAAGTCATGTTCAAAATCATCCTGAACAAATTGCAACTGCAAGTAGATACTATTATTGCTGAAGAACAGGCCAGATTCTGCAAAATCACAAATACCAATGAGCAGATTTTTTTAACATATTACCCTTTGTGGAGAACATCTCCTGCACCAGGGGGAGTTCAACAAATGTCAAGAAGGGGTTTGACAATTGGCAGGAGGCACTATGGGCTGTAATGGGTGCGTAGCGTAATCACTACGTATCTAAAGCACTACCAGTTATTAGCCCTACGACCAATAGATCTACGTGTCGTAAACCATACGACCCTTAAAGACTACGTGTCTATATCACTGCAATTGACCATGTATCGAAAAAGCTATTCATGTTCGCGTTCTCTAGAACTACGTATCTATATCGCTATGCCCGTTTGTACTACAGCAGAAAGAAAGAAAAATAGTGACAACGGCCCGTTTGTATGGGGATGGTGTAGCGCAATCACTACTGGATAATGTCAGTAGGTCCCCATTAGGGGAGGCGCCATATGTTCCCCCATGTTTATATTCCCCCATGTCTATGTTCCCCCAGGTCTATTTCCCCCCAGGTCTATGTTCCGTTCGTGACCTCGTGTCGTACGTGACCACGTGCCGTGCGTGACCTCGTGTCACTTGTGACCTCATGTCGTTTGTGACCACATGTCGCTTGTGACCTCGTGCCGTACGTGTCCTCGTGCCATACGTGACCTCGTGTCGTACGTGACATCGTGCCGTACGTGATCTCGTATCGTACGTGACCGGATTGTCATACTTGTTACAGAATCTAAGTTGTATCCTGACTAGATATGTTGCAATGTTCATATTTTATGCTTTAAACCCGAGAGAAGAGACGGAATGCATTTAAATGTTATAAGATTGTATTGATCCTTTCTTTTCTTTGCTTTGTTTTTTTTCTCTGTATTTGGTGACAGGAGTCATTGTTACTCATTAATTTGTTGTTCATTTACAGTTCTTTAGTTAATGTGTCAGTACACGCGTGTTTCCATAGCTATACGGGTTGGTGACCTTACGTTAAAATTCCTGAGTCCCTGAGTATATGTGGGTGGTTTAGTGCGTCAAAATACATTTTTTGTAAATCATTTTCTTTCCTAGTTCCATCCCTCCTCCGCATTATGGCCAAGAGCCCCTGGCCTGAGGCCAAAGTACAATCAAAATGTTCAGAGTTCCGAGTTGTATTAAATTACAGTAATTGAAATGACCAAAGTACGGAAATCGAGATCGAGAGAGAGAGAGAGAGAGAAGAGAGAGAGAGAGAGAGAGAGAGAAACAGACAGACAGAAAAAGAGACAGAGAAGAGAGACAGAAAGAGATAATTAGAGAGAGACAAAGACAGAGACAGAAAGAGAGAGAGAGAGAGAGAGAGAGAGAGAGAGAGAGAGAGAGAGAGAGAGAGAGAGAGAGAGATGCGGAGACAGAGAGAGATTCAGAAGGACAGAAAGAGATAATCTAAGAACTCTCTCTCTCTCTCTCTCTCTCTCTCTCTCTCTCTCTCTCTCTCTCTCTCTCTCTCAGCAAGGTGGGCAGAAGGCGTTGTGCTCAAAACAATATCGGTATTTAATTGATGATGAGTAATAGGCCTAGTCTGTTCAATACAAAAATCAGCGCTGCCAGTGCAGCAGTTCTACATTTTCATCATGTAGAGCTATTGCCACGTAGTGCTAAAGAAAGAAATAGAAAACAAAACACACGAAAGTATGTAGAGCTACTGCCACGTAGTGCTAAAGGACAGTAGCCAATAGAGATCGCAAGTCAGCCTTCGAGCTTCTTTCTCCTTTTTTGCCATCTATACTACGCACAAAAAGTTAAGGATCGGTATGTGAAAACAGGTGCGTAATAAACTCAGTTCGCTACTGTTATTTATTTCTTAGTCCAGCCAAATTGTCATGAATTCTTGTTCAGCTGTAAGTGGGCGATGTTGTGTTAGTGCGAAAATTGCACGGGATTCTCTACTACTGAGCTGGGCCGCAAACCGAAAAGCGGAAACTTGCGAAAAATGACCTTGTTTTGGACCGTTCTGCCTGAACACATTGCACTTGCCAGATGGAAAAACCATTATGCACGTGCAAGCACTGCTGTTTATGTGTGAGATGCTGTCGCTCGCTTGGCTATATAAGAAGACATTCCACCAGTAGTAGGCCTGATCTGACAATGCCTCCACGACGAAAATTAAGCGAGTTGGATAGGGGACGAGCTGTTGCATGGTTCCAAGATGGTGTTCCCAAGCGAGAAGTGGCCAGGCGACTTCATGTGTCCATCTCGGTCATTGTCCGACTGATTCAACGCTTCACAGCCACTGGGATTGTCCATGAAAGACGCAGATCTGGTCGACCGAAGAAGACAACCCCACGTGACGATCGTCTCATTGAACGACAAGCCCTGCAGACAAGAACAGCCTCTTCCAGCATAATTCAAAGGCAGTTCAGGGTGGCTACTAACATCAACATCAGCCAGCAGACCATACGGAACCGCCTACATGGGTTTAATCACCGTTCTCGTCGCCCAGCAGTACGGCCACGCTTAACTCCAGCCCATAGGGCAGCACGCCGCGCCTTCTGCGCACGTCACGTGAGGTGGACACGTCAGCAATGGTCCCAGGTCCTGTTCAGTGATGAATCACGCTTCACCCTTCACCACAACGACGGCCGACTGAGGGTCTGGAGGCGCCCAGGGCAACGCTTTACTGACGCCACTGTCCAAGAAAAGGTGGCCTTTGGTGGAGGTTCTGTAATGGTCTGGGGGGCCTTCAGCCTTCACCACAGAACACCCTTGTATCATGTACAGGGTAACCTGACTGGCATCCGATACCGATGTGAGATCCTTCGACCGCTGGCTGTGCCTACACTGCAGCAGATGGGACCGAGGGCTGTCTACCAGGATGACAATGCTCGCCCCCACAGGGCAAGGGTGGTCAACGACTTCCTGCAGCAGTCTGGAGTCAACAGAATGGAGTGGCCAGCATGCAGTCCCGATCTCAACCCGATTGAGAACCTCTGGGATGAGCTGGATCGCAAAGTGAGGAGCCACCCCCCTCCCAGGGATGCCCAACACCTCTACCAGATGCTGCAGGCTGAGTGGCAGGCGCTTCCACAGAGGATCTTCACCAACCTGGTCAACTCAATGAGGACTCTCTGCGTCGAGTGCCAGAACAGCCATGGTGGTTACACGCATTACTGAGCTTTTGGGAGCATCAGTATGCCCTGTCTTGTGATTTCAATGACTTTGGGAAATCAAATTTGGATACGTACCCACTTTAATCAAATGTACACACCAAACGATTGCTCGAGATTGAAGGCAATTGTGTATCGTTATCACTAAAGAATGGAATGAAATGTTGGCCGAACTTCAACGCATTGACTTTCTTATTTTGACAGTTATGAATGTTTGTGAAAGTGATCCTTAACTTTTTGTGCGTAGCATATAGAGCTAATCAAAAATGTCCATTAGTGACAGAGGGCAGTCGCTTTTTAGCTACTTTTCGTTACTTCTCGTAGTGCCAAAACAAGGTAGAGGTTTGAATACGTAGTGCTATTGCTACATGACTAAGCGAAGACTCTCTCTCTCTCTCTCTCTCTCTCTCCTCATTAGATATTTATTCATGGGATATTCATGAAAATTTTATATGGAGCAACAAAAACAAAACAAAACAAAACAAACAAAGAAAAAAACAAACAAAACAAACAAAAAGAAACCTAGGCATTACTTTTAAATTTAGACCTCTGTGACACTTAATTGGAATGAGAGAGAGAGAGAGAGAGAGAGAGAGAGAGAGAGAGAGAGAGAGAGAGAGAAATGCAAAAATTCACTTTCCGTCCGAAAATCGATTTTCATCTGTGTTTGTTTGTTTGTCTGTCAGCAACAATACCCAAAACTATTGGACATGTTTTAAGCCAACTTCGTCAAAAAATAGAATGTAGCCCAGGGATAAACAAAAGGCAGAAAACGTGGGTGGGAGTAGGGGTAGCGCTGCCAGTAGGTAGAGAGGATCAGGCCGTGCATCCTGGATTGTTTATCTTAAGAATAGTTTTTTTTTAAATGTATTTCTCTAGGGCAGTATACAACAAAGTTTTTGTTTATGGTATCTGGCCATTGATATAAAAGGGTCAGTGATGTAAAATGGTTCATGTCATTATAAAACAGTATCATACATGGTGACCCTCTGTGTACAGGGGGAATATTGATCAAGAAAAGAGTGAGAGTTAACTAGTTCTTGAAGCTGTGGAATGTTCTAATTATGGAGTGCTGTAGGAAATCAGTCCGGTGCCATTTAAAAAAAAAAAATGTTACTCTTGTATTCAGAATATACAATTGAAATGACACTACAGACAGCTAAGCTAAACGACGATTGCTTTCCTCGGATCAATGTGCAAATCTTCGATAATGTATTGTTTTATTTAACAAGCTTAGAAGTGTTTATGTAACCATGCGTTTACATGTGCGCATGTAAGTGTGCACATTGATTGGTACTGGGAATTTTTGTCAGTTGAAAGTGAAGGCAAAGCATGGTGTTGAATGATTTCTGCAGTTTTCATCTGACCGCTAAGTGCAGTGTGCAACTTTTACTGTTCCTGGTGTTGTATACTAATTGCTGGGTGATGGAGATACTGAATGGACAAAGTGCTTTTTGGGTCTTTTACCCCCGCTTGTTGTTGCTAACGCTAGAACATTTCATACATAATGGTGGTTGTCTGCTTTGCGGTTGATTTCAATCATTGTGATAATCCTTTGCTTAGTTTTTTGTTTAATCCAGTCATTTGTGCATATAATCAAATACGGCTTTACCTCAAAAGAGTGATCTATGATTAATGAATTCTTTCTTTAGTTTAACATTTGTTTTATTTTTTGTTGTTATGTACTTTTTAATCAGTGGGGAGTGTATGTGTGTGTGTGTGTGTGTGTGTGTGTGTGTGTGAGAGAGAGAGAGAGAGAGAGATAAAACTATCATAATCGAGAAACTGTCATAATCAAGAATAGTGTGGTGAATGTTTTACTCGAGACTGAAAATTATTTTAAAAAAATTTTTTAGATGGGAAAGTTCAAATGTTTTGACTAAAAAATAAACCTGAATGCCAAATGTGCATAGTGAGTGTATGTGTATGTTTGCCTGTGGCACAGAGTGTGCATGTCTTTGTGTGTGAGATGAATTATTGGCTTACCCAAAATTGCTGTCTCAAAAATTCATGACAGTACACACACTTGCACATGTGAGCAATCCTATACACACATAAGGTAGAAGAAAGAAAAATTTTTCTCCAAAATACCAGTAAATGTTAAGTCACTAGAGTTCTCATCTCTTAAATTCCTTACTTGAAAGTTCACCTCGCTATTTATTAACTGAATCGTGTTTTCAGCATCAACATTACTGACCCCCATACCTACAATAGCTCATAGCTACTATCTTGTATGAATGCAAGACTACAAAACATGTTGACTTGTGTGTTATTTCTCTCTGTGTTTGTTGTTGTCATTCCTTAGAGTGTGTTGTTTACAATGTGCGTTTACTGTGTGTGTGTGGTTGATTCTCTATGTGTTGCTGTTCACTGTGCGTGTTTTGTCATTTTTATTAATGTGGTGGTGGTGTTCTGTGCGGGGAGTGTTGTCATTTCTGTGTGGTGTTGGCATTTCACATGTGGTTGTTGTTCATCATGCCGTTTATTTCTCACAGTGTCATTGTCATTGTCATCTGCATTGTTGTCATTTCCTACTGTGGTGTCATTTGGTATTGTCTCACCATGGTGGCGTCATTTCTTACGGTGTTGCCATTTTCCCACTGTGCTGATCATTTCTCATCGCGGACATTGTCATTTCTCACCATGGTGTTGTCATTTCTTACTGTGTGTGGCCATTTTTGTCACAATTTTCCCTGGTGTAGTAATTCCTCACTGTGCGTTGTTGTTTTCACTGTGGTGTTGCCCTGTCTCATTGTTGTCATTTCTGTGTGTTGTTGTCATCCCTCACCATGTGCTTTTTGTCATTTCTACCTGTATGTTGTTATTTCTCATTGTGTTGTGGTCATTTGTGTGGGTTTTTTTTTTGTTTCTCACCGTTGTCATTGATTACAATGTGTGCGGTGAATTCTCAAATTTGTATGTGTTGTCCCTGCTGACTTCTTTGTCGTTCACAATTTATTATTAGATCATAAAGATTCATCACTACGCAATAAGTGGGATTATTCATATCTTTCATTCATGAGGAAATCACATTTCTTTATCATTACACCCTGAAGACTGGTTCTGTCAAACATGGACAGTAGCATTCACCAAATGTGTGTTTCTTATGAGGAAAGATCGCACATTCCGAGATGGTCACTGGTATCTATCCTCCCCACAGGAAGACAGATCACAAAAGGATGGTACACTAATAAAGAGAAAAATTGTCACTTTAGATATAAAAAGCGAGTTTTTCTTTCTTTTTTTTTGTAAAGAATTACTCCTTTGGTCATGCAGTAGGCATCCCCAATTTTGTTTTGTCCTTAATTATTTCAAAGAAAAACCTTTTCCTTCCCAAAGCTGCAGCACCAGAAATGAATTTTCATGTATGTGTGTGGTGACAACTTTGTGCAAGTTTTGAGCGAGAAAGACACAGGGTAGAAGGCCGCACAGACAAAAAAAAAAGAAGAAATGCAGCCATTTGAATTTCTTTTCAAAGTTTACTTTCCTTTTGATCCCAGCACCTGTTTTCCTCCAACCAACTCACTTCATGTCACTGAATTTCAAAAGAATATCGTCTTTTTTTTCCCAATGAAGTAATTTGCTTAATATCAAAGATTCACACACACAAAAAAACTTGTCAGAAAGATAAACCATTTTTCAACACTAGTCAGAAGCAGTCAATTTTCCTGATTTAGTGAAATACGCCATGACATATGAGATTTTAGCTTTCTGGGAGACAGCTGATATTTCGTGAAAAAAAAAACAACAATCACAACAAACAAACCAATCGATCAACTAAACAAATTCTATCACCTCACTTCCACACACATCACCTTTTATCAAGTGATTTGCAGAAAAAAAAAAAGAAATGATTTTCATAATAATCAGCATGTGTATGCTGTCCCTGCTGACTTCTTTGTCGTTCACAATTTATTATAGATCATAAAGATTCGTCACTACGCAATAAGTGGGATTGTTCATATCTTTCATTCATAAGGAAATCACATTTCTTTATCATTACACCCTGAAGCATTCATTAACACCGCTCCCCCCCCCCCCCCCCCCAGTTCCTCCCAACTAAGATGAAATACAAAAATAATACTGCTTTTAGAGTGTTATACTCAAGAGGTCAGCAGTTCGATGTTGATTTCATACATTAATGCATGACCCACAATAAACATTACAACATACGGCACTTTCAATATAAAAAGAAGAAAAAAAAAAAGCTCATCTCTTAGGCTGAATATTTCAAAAAGGTGTAACATAGGTAAATGTACCAACATACACATATACTCAACTTCATTTGGAATACAATAGCAAATAACATGTAAGAAAACGGTGCCATTCTTATCAATGCTCTATGTTCCAGGTTCCCTAGGAATGATGATGGAGAACGTAGACAGCCACCGACTGATGGCATGATTCGTTTATCAGCCTCCAAGGGATTGGGGTTAATTCTGATAGAAATGAAATTATTTTCAGCCATGACATAGCACAGACAATTACCTTTTCCATGATAATTTACGTAAAAGAGAACAACTCAAAGAAACCAGAAGGGCAAAAAAAAAGAAAAAGAAAAAAGAAAACCTACACTCTATACGAAGAAGAAATAATATTCATGTCAAGACACTAAAGATCATTCACAAGGCGAAACAGAACAATACAAAAGGAGAGAATACCACACAAAGAAGATTAAAACAAAACTTGTTGCCATTACGCAAGTAAGGATTTCACCAGGCTAGTGAACAAAAATCAGATCTGCAAAGCTACTTTACACATAGAAATGATAAGACTGTGAATGGAAAATTATCCACTCTGTAAACAGTCTTCGCCGAATCCTGAAACTTCACTGGCAGCAGCAAGTCACCAACAGGGAAGTGTCAAGGCGCACCGGCATAAACAACATTGTGGCCGAGGTGAAGCAGCGGCAGTGGAGGTGGCTGGGACACATCCTTCGGATGGGCAAGACCAGACTCCCTCATACTGCGCTGAGATGGGCACCACCGGGAAGAGGAAGCGAGGCAGACCACTCGGCACCTGGAGGAGGACAGTGGAGGAGATAAGAGAGGCAGGCAAGACCTGGAATGAACTGAGCTGGCTTGCCCAGGACAGAGAGGGCTGGAGGGAGCTTGTTGGCGCCTTATGTCTCGGGTTGCGGGATGATGAGGATTAAATAGTAAAATAAATAATAAAAATAATAAACAGTCATGACGACCCATAATGCGCCATCACCTCATACACTGTAAGTGAAAATAAAAAATTAAAAAAATAACAAAATTCACACTGCGCTTTTTGGGATACCCAGACTGTTCTCTGGGGCAGCATGTACATGTGTGTGTAGACACTAACAAACATAGGAAAATAGTTGAAACAAACATGACCTCCATAGATGAAGTGTGGCTGCCTGATTAATGCTGTGATACCCAGAACAGCTGCAGATGTGGTGCAGTTACCCTATAAAATCTCACACAGTTCAGCCGGGGACAAACAAAAAAGAACCAACTGTCACTGAATGTTAACAAGCAAATCGCTGAAAGTTTGTGACCTTAAATGTGTATGCTCTGTACATCTGTATTTCCCTCCTGTTCCCCCAACAAAGAATACAGACTTGTGACCCCACTGCCTGGTTCTTTCAGGACAATACCGTGTAGAAGCAGGATTTGGTGTGTTCCCACAGTTGAAGAGTTTAAAGCAGTGGCTGAATCCTTGCAAATCCAATTTCAGAATAATGTTTTTTAACAATTGCCTCTGGAAAATGTCAAATTCTGATACCTTTTTAACAAAAGTAGCTGTTCTGAATTATTTCTCGAGGAGGGAGAGGGGAAACAAAAATCAGGATTGTTTCTGAACATGACTAATAAGGCTTTGGTTGCAACATACCACTGAAAAAAAAAAAAAAAGGTTTTCGTAGTTGCCATAGGAAAAAAAAAATCACATCCCATAACTGGCAAGTCCAATGTCATAACCGATCACTATCAACAGCCTTGCCAAAAGCATCAGTGCAGCTGGTAGTTCTTTTTGCGTCCGGTTTAAAAAGGAAAATGGGATCAGACAGCAGCACCAGACAGATCAGGATGCCCAGAGTTCAGCTAGATTCCTGAGCATGGCATCCAGGTCCTGCCTTTTTGGAAGAAAAAAACAAAACACACACATACACACACACAAACCCACACAACCCTTTCCCAGCAGTCCTCAAAATTCATAGCCCCAGTGAAAGGTATCTTACAATCAACCTGAACAAATGACAATGCATACAATGAAAACACTGCGCAACTGAACAAGAACAGCTTCGAAACATCTAGGCAATGCTCCATTCACACTGCATTATCACAATATGCTTTGTTGATCAATATCTGAAACACTGCCTTTCAGGGGAGATCTTTTTGTCAAGGCTACTATGGCTTGGTCATTACTAAAGAAGGTTATGGTCACAAAGTGGAGCTGGAAGGGGAAGGTGCTGCCTTCACGTGTGGCAAAACGCTGTCGATGTGTTTCTTCGCTTCTGTGGACAGTTTGTGGGCTTCCACGGAGAGATCGTTGGAGAGCTTTCTGGCTTCAGCCGAGAGGTCCTGGGCTTCTGTCTTCACTGTGTTGATCACCCACTCCATGGCCATCCGACCCTGTACATCCACACAAAGCAAAACATCGAAAAATATATATACACTACTTGAACAACAACCCACTAAATTATCAAACACACACAAAAATGTGTCAATATTTTTCTGTTTGAAGCAATCCCCCCCCCCCCCCCCCCCCCCCCCCCCCCCCCAATCTCCCTTCTTACATCTTTTGACATCATCTTAACGAATTACACACAGACCTGCCAACCCCCTAAGACACCAATGAGTAAGAATTGAAGCTCAGTGAGGCAGAAATGTGTAATTTCTGAGAACTAAGAGTAATCAAGCGCGACACTTACCTTTTTTCAAACAAACACGGTGCGATGAAATTGTTCGCACAATTTTTGTGAACTTTACTTTTCTTCAAAAACAAGCTTTTCTTTGAAGTGTCACAAGAAATCTTTACAAATTATGAAAATGTAGAATACACTGGAAACACACACAAATCCCCTACACCATCATGGCATGGCACACCAAGGCTTGATAGTGCGCCAGAAACAACCTCAAAAATGTTCTCCCCTGTTGCTGACTCTGTGCATGTGGGGTTGGCTATCAGCTCAGTGGCGATTGTGTCATTTTTTAAGTATCGCACCACCCCAGGAAAGAATTTGTCCCCCCCTTCCTGACTTCCATCAGTCCCCAACACAAACGGTCCATTCTGCAGTCGAGTTGCAGCAGCAGTTTGGGCTTCCATGGCAAGGGTCCTCACAATGTGTGTTGTCTTTGTTCGACCGTTCTTGAACAGTTTGGCGATCTCTGAATCTGAGAACGCTTCTTTAAAAAGCTGGGATGCATGGTTCGGCTGCGCTAAGAGCGATGTTGTGCTCGACGAAAAATCCGGCCACCAATGCTTCAGCCCGAATTACCCTTTTCCTCATTTCATCCTCTTTTGAGGTGTCTACAGTCTGAAAAAACTGCGTGATACTGGAAGAATTTGGCGCGTTAGAGGAATCGATGTGCTTGCGTGACTCAAGGTGACGCTTCACATCCACCATGGGAAATTGTGAAGTCTGACCCGCAAGTGGTACACCGTGCACAATTTACACCTTTAGCCGAAGGTCGTATGCAGGGGAACTTTTCCAAGTATTCTTTTCGGAACTTTTGATCAAGTTTTTTCTTTTTTGCACCTTGTCCAGAACTTTCTACTCCACGTTTCGACATTTTCGTAGCTAAAACTTCAAAAGGAAGCCAACTTTGCTGAATGGTAAAGATGGTGAAACGAACTGCGCATGACCGGAAACGCTTCTTGAAGATTACTGGTTATACACACGGCGCCGTGCGTGTTGTACATAAGCCGATTTTTTTGTCCTTTTTTTTTTTGTTGTTGTTGTTGAAAACTTTCAATGCGTAATTTTTTGGCTAAATGCGTAAGGGCGTTAGAATTATCACTTGGGCGTAATAAATTACGCGAAATGCGTAATGGTTGGCAGGTCTGTACACATACCTTCTTCTTCAGCGCTCCAGTATCTGGTAGCGTGTGAACTCGTTTTACCCTGTTAGGATACTAACACTATACTCGAGAGTATAGTCAGTTCACTCCGACTTCGTTGAGTGCAGAGATAAAAGATATGGTTAGACAGAAAGGACAGTAGATGAAAGTACAGCAAAGGAGGAGACAGAGGTACTGAGAGCGAAAGGAAAAGGGGACGTTACTTGCACAGAATGTCCAGAAGGAGGGGGAACCATTTGTACAAAAGACCCCCGGTATCCCCACGGAGGAACACACACCGTATTGTATCAAACAGAAAATGATAAAACGATTTTGCCTGAACTTTAAGATGCTGGCTACACTGAGGAACCAATGGCCATCCCCACACTGTGTATGCTGAAAGAAACCACACAGCTAGTTGACTCACCTTGTTTGCATTTTTGGAAATGCTGTCAGTCATGATGGACTCCATTCTGCTGCACAGGGGCACACCTTTGACAGTCACAACTGCTTCCTGGTGAAGCTTGGTTCTGGAGACAACCATCACACAATATCAGATTTAGATATTAAAGCCCCGTCCCTCCCCTCCACTCATCTGTCTTCTAGTTCAACACCCTCTATGGAAAGCCAAAGACTTCAGGACATTTCTGTTTTTCCCTGTCTCCCTGAATAAAGAGATATTTCTTAAGCACAGAAAGGTTTGGTTTGAGACTGCATGACAAGGCTTCACTCCCATTTCTTTTCAAAACATATCCTGGGTTTGTTCAACTGAACCCAAAGAGCCAGAACATCTGCAGCACCAGCTGTTCTGTATGTGAAAAAGCTAACGGGAAGTCTGGTGACCTGAGAGGTACAATGCCAAATCAGCAGTCAGATGTTGCAAGCTTTAATTTTACATGCCCCCCGTATAAACATGGATTGTTTCCTTGTTCATTCTGCCCTGTCTCAGTTCTGGTGATATCAGTGTAGCAGAGTTCAGTAGCTCATCATCCCCTTCTCCTGGGATAATTACCTCTGCCTATCGTGTTGCTTTTGGTGTATGAGGATGTTAAACCTGAATGCTACCTCATCAATGACATGACAATGGTCCCAGCCTTCGCAATGGAGCCCACAACTCCCTGATGGAAAATCCAGGACCCCCTGCACAGACTATGACATACCCCTGAGTGCAGTAAATAAGATGATGTTAATTCAGCCTCCACAAGCGCTTTAAGAAGTCAGTCAGTTTAACCCGACCAGCAGAATAAATCAGCACTGCCTTTTAAACACCTCCCCCCCTCTTCCTCCCCTCCAAAAAATTTTTTTTTTTAAATCCCCAACTTTGTGTTCAGTGCAACTGACATCAACCTATCAGAGGAGACATTGCACAACTGATAAGTCACTTTGGTGGCCTTCCGTGGGACCTACTCTGATCCAACATGTAGAATGTTATACACCAACAACTAAGCTCCCTACTGATTGCAATGTTTGGTGAGTTACAGGGCCAGCAGGAGTCAGTGTCCTTTCTGGCAGGCGCCACCAGACCATCCAATGACAGTCCCCATGCACTTGCCGATACCAGCAACCTCGCGACAAAACTCACCAAGGGTAAAGATGGAGAGAGGAAAACCAAAATTGACGTCACCAAGACAGCAGGGCATGGAGGGCCATGGAATCTGAGACTTTTTAAAAAAACTGATTGATGGGGATGAGGATGATGAAGATGATGCTAAGGAGTTTCACTCTGGTCTGAGACTCTATGACAAGGCTCTGCGCTTAGTTTGATACTACAGCCTGGCATCAACCAGGCCTGAGAGATACAGACACTTGCAGTGTTGGTCAGGAAACCTCAGCAACACTTTCAGAAACACATCCACTGGGTGGATGAAACTTGAATGTGAGGTCACAGTCTTCCCAGTTGACAAATAAATGGCTCTGGTCTAATGGAAATGGAACCCACGACCTCCAAGCCATGAGGCTTACCACTCTGCCACGCTGGTAAAGAATCTTTCTTAAATCAATCTGCTGATTAAAAAAGTTACTTAATATGTTCTAACACCATCACGAAATTGATGATCTTTTCATGCTCATCTATGGAAGTTATCTTTACATAACAAATGATACAATTCCAGGCTATATTTTTCTCCCTTCATTATCATTGCAAGTATTTTTACAAATATAGAGGGGCAGGAGGGGGGGGGGGATACTGTGATGCTTATCTTTTCTTACTTTTGCTGACAGTCATTAAGTTTCGTTGTTTTGTTGTTGTTTTTATTCGCTGCGCCTCTGTCCCTTTGCCCACCTCCCTCTGTGGCATTATTCACATACCACTCCTTACAGGGTCCCAGAACACCGCCACACCAAGGCTTGTCCTACTTCAGATCCACCATAACCATGGAGCAATCATAATCAAGCTGACATGAGGCCACCCGCAACTTCCCAACCCACAAGTCAGTGACACTTAACAATAGCCCCATGGCTTGCTGACAAGAGTGATAGTGCAAGATGTCACCTGAAGTGATGCTGCGCTGAATTCTGAAAGTTCCTTTCTTTCAGTGGAAACTTAACTGGGTTCTCCTAGCCATTATGGTGTACACATCACAATCCTACCACTGTCAGGAAAAAAAAAAAAGGGGGAAACCACTCAGGGAACACACATGCACAACACTTAACAACAACAACAACAAAAGCAGCCACTTACTTGGAACTGTCCTCTGGGTGGGGAGAATAGACCAGCACTTCGTCCACAGTGACATAGTTGCAGAATGTCAGCTGAAACAACAGTCAAGCCATGTGAAATGACAAATGTTCTTTACATGCTGGGCTACTTCTCCATGACAGTATACTTATTTACCATCACATTAACACTGAAAATGATTTATCCTTCATCATGTTGCTCTTCCGACCAAAGGAAACAAATTTTTGTTCCTGAAGTGGAACAAGGACATGCCCATTACTCCGATCTAATGCTGTCTGTGGTGCACACTGATCTACGCAGACACCAGACAAAGAAGGAAACTTAGTTTGCCCTGATACCTCCAGCTGACATATGCTCACAGCAACAAGAGAAATGCTGAAACACAACTTGAAAAATTGTTCAAGACTGGCTTTGCCTTTTCATCTAAAGCTAACTTATATGCTGAGCAAAGCAGCCAAAGTCTCAAAAGCACTGAGTGTAGCATTCTGACATTTTAAGCAAAGCAAGAGCATTCAAAATTTAAACACAGCACTTGAATGCAATGAGACAAGTCGGACTCAAACTCTCTCCACTTCCCACACATGATGGTTGACTAAGAAGATGGAAATGTTGATAGTTATCGCATGATTTTTACTGGACCTACACAAAATCAAAATGGCCAACAACAAAACCAATCGATTAAGAGGCAAAATCCCGACCATCTTTCGCAATTTTACTTCTACTTTTCCAACCTCTCTTATTGATCTTGTTCATTTTTGCTTTTTTTTCCCCATGAAGTAAGTCAACAGTCTAAATATCTACGCTATCTCGATTCTGTTTAAGCTTCTATCTATTCAGTGATTTTTTTTTTTTTTTTCTTTCAAATTTAAACATTTTTGTTTTTTGGGGTAGTGTTTCATTACAAAGTGTTCCAGCAGACCACTGTCAATGAAATCATAGCATGCTACACAGAAAGCACAGCACTTGACAGCTCTGTGTTGAGTGAGGACACATACACAGTGAATAATCTTAGTTCCCATGATGTAACAAACATAAGGAAGAGTAACATTTTTCAAATTTTCAATGTAATCTGGATCTTTTTTAAGTAATCATGAAAAGATTTTGAAAGATACATAGAAAAGGATTATAACATATGCACAATAAACCCTTTATGTACGACTGTACGTTGTGTAAGCATGTTTTTACATTTGCAGGGGTGCTAATGGGAAAAGGTCCCCAAGCCTGAAACTTAACTGGGGCTATCCTACTGAACCTAAACTTTGAATTGTGATCATCCCAGCAATCCCTCACTCCTCAATATCATCACAGCATCCCTTCAGTACAAATAATGCTTTCAGCAGTATTCAAAGTGATATTCACCAATTCAGAAACAAAACCGTGAAACAACTTTGATGGTACCATAATATAGGCTTTGCGCTTGCAGGAATATTTTCAGTGCTTTTACTTCTTGAAATACTCTATTAGATCTTTCTTGATGCTGTTTTCCCACATAAACATACATTTGGAATGTTTCTTCAATTTAGACGGATGCAAGCATGCACACACCTACACACGCATGCACACACTCACGTGCGCATGCACACACTCCCTTGCCTTCCAACCTGAAAGGTTTTCAGTTTTCAATGGAAATGCACATTCCATTTCCCTTCCCCTCCCCTCCTTTTTTCCCTTTACTTTCTCATGTATAACTTTCTCATACATAATATGAAAGAATTTTATCCAATGAAACTGGACGATAGTGAAGCTTACATTTCTCGTTCTCAATGTGAATGTTTTCTTCTTGGGGTCAACTTCGGAATGTTCGCTGGCATAGCACTCTCTGTCCATTCCAATCAACTGAAACACAGGAAAAAGAAAAGACATGCCCAGCTGAAGGTTAATCAGTGGTCATCTATTAGATATATATGCAAATGAACATCATTTCCAACATCAAGACTCCCCCATCTGTCCTGAATACTTTTCAAGAACAATCCAAAATGTGCAGCTTGTTCAAGAACATTTTTGTATTCAGCTATGAGCATGAACATGTCTCAAAACAAAGGTACTTGAAGTGTGAAGAAGACAAATATTACAATGTGACACAAAGGAAACTATCCATATCCCCACAAGTTCCTGAAATTTCAGTCAACCACGAAAGTGAAACAAAGTGTTCTCAACAACACACACTGAAATATTCCATTTTTTTCACAGTCACATTTCAAACATACTATCACGCTAGAGATATGCTGAAAACAACTTTTTCCCTCTTAGGATAACCTGACAAATTGACTGAACATTTATTTCCTGTCTGAATGGTCTGTGAGGTCTTACGTTTTACTTCTGGCTGAAGCCTGTCACCGCCAGCCTGTACAAGTGACTGCTTCTTGAGGGAAAGTCTACCAGCAACACACTGGAAAGCCAAGTTGTCTGAAAACAGTTCTGTTCTTGTGTGTGTGTGTGTGTGTGTGTGTGTACGCATATGTATGTGTGTGTGTGTGTGTGTGTGTGCGTGTGCGTGTGTGCTTGTTTCCCAGGATTAAACTATGTGAAATCACTGGTGCCCCACATTCAACTCTGCCATCATCAGAGTCACTTTGTGGCTGTTGAGTTGATTTGCTAATATCCACTTTTGCTTTGAATCTATAGTTCAATGGCTTTCTCTTGCAAAGATATAAATTGTTCAGAAAATGTGGAAACCTGTGCCGTTTCACGACTCAAACTGAAAGTCACAAAACAACTAAGCTCTTCTCTTCTTAGTAACCAAAGATGACATTTGGCAGGCAGTCTCTCTACACATCAGCAGGTGTTGCCAGTAACAGGAAAAAAAAAAGTCCATTCGCTTCACCCATGTAGCATACCATTTTTCCAAAGATGTTCACTAAAGACACATATCATTCATACATTTTAGTGGATTATGGAAATTCCCTTATACCCAGTTTAGGATAATTTGAAAACAAATAAATATCTGCCTGCTGTTCTTCAGTTATTCTTCATCAATCACTAAGTCACATCAACCGCACCTTCGGGTGTATTATTTTTCTTTTCTACCAGTTAGCTGTCCTAACAATACAAATGCAGTCCGCTGTATAGATCTACCAGCTGCTATAATGTTTCCTCCCCAGAGATGTGTGGTCGGTCTATGTTGCTGTTCAAAGACAGTCTGGGGGACAGTCCTGGAGAAGGCATTCACTGGTCACAGGGGCAGTGTCACCACAGCATCTACCTGTCAGGCTGACTTTGAATCGAGGGTGTTGCAATACATTATAAACACTAAAGGAAATGATACAGAAATTACACATGTATTCATATGCACACACTCATATGCAACCAAGCTCATTCCACTGCACTGCTTGAACCTTATCAACACAGCTGGCAAAACTTACTCTAGTGACCCATGAAGGCAAGCTCCAGGAAGTGCTTAGAAGTCGGTGACTACGCAGAATCCCACGGTTATCGACTTTGCGGTCCACAACGTCCACCCCCACCACTGCTGGATTGTGAGGGTTGGGGTACTTTCTCCATGCTGCTGTGACCACAGTTTCCCAGCTGTGCCTAAAACAGCAAAAACAACCACAACATCAACAAAAATAACATACTGAAACAAGTCTTGTCGACAGAACAGAAAAAGTCACAATACCACTGAATTTTCACCTTCGATTTGCATTTATGGAGCCAAAAACAAAAAACAAGAACAAAAGCAAACAAATCTGTTTGTTTAGTGTAACCCAGCTGTCCCTATTTGTCCACACAGACCTTAGAGAGAGAGAGAGAGAGTAAGCAGGCAATTTATTCTGTGAAGATGCAATTTCATCAGTAAATGAAAATTTTTGTCTGGTACTTAGTATGGCTGTATTTAAGTTTGTTGGCATGGTTTCTTGGTAATATCAAAACTTAATAACTCGAAGAAGTCAAGTATATTCAAGTCACCAGAATAATGATAATCCAGAAGATTTAAATGACTCTTCTTTTTTTTTTTTTTTACTGAGTAATCTGAGGTGTTCGTGCCTTTCTCGATATAATTTTGAATCCCTTGTACTAACGTTGTTGCTCTTCTTTGCACCTCAATCACATCTGCTGATCAGAAAAAGGAGTATATAATGAAAATTGGGGATAAGGAAATAAAAGTATCTAAATGTGAGGAAGAGAAAGATCTAGGTGTGACTTTTGACAAAAATTTGCTATTTGACAAACATATTGTAAATAGTATTAATAAGGCTAACAGAATGATTGGAATAATAAAAAGAACCTTTACATTTATAGAAAAGGACACTTTTTTGCAATTATATAAGACACTATCGGAAATGAAATGAGGCAGGGAACAGTAAACGATAAACAGTAAACTGTTTACTGTTCCCTGCCTCATTTCATTTCCGATTTTGTTTTGATTAAATTGAGGTTATTTGTATTTGTTTCTGTCCGTCTGTGTGTTTGTCTTTTGATCTCCCTTGCATCTTTGGGCGGATCCTCAGGCGTAGGCTCAAAAATTGTCCCTTACATTTTATACTATTTGCATAATGTCTCCAGTTTTTCAGCAACTTTTTTCCTCCCCACACTTTCGTTTAGTTTCATTTACTACTCTTCGCTGGCTGCTTTGGGGGTGCTATTGGATTCTTTTTTGCACCCTTGGTGGTGAGAACACCACAGTATTATGGACTGTGGTGTGTCTCTATTTGACGCCAGGAGCGCAGACACAACCAGCCGTGTCTCCCTGATGAGTCCGACCCAGCGGACGAAAGGCCTCGGAGCAGGCAATACAAATATATCTGCCTTCAAAGGGGATTGCAATGGTTCCCTTATGCAGCTAGTGAAGAGTTTTCATATCTGTAACATATTTTCTTAATTTCATGTTCCCAGTTTCTCCATCTTCAAATTCCGCCCTCCTCCCCCCCCCCCCCCCCCCCCCCCCCCTTAAGTCCAAATCTTTGCCAAGTCATTACTATGAAGATAGTTCAGTTGTTGGCCTGCGCTTGTTTTTTCCCCCACTATTAGATTGTTCGTCTATGTATTTGTCTGACTTTATTCAAGTTTGAAAGGCTGTGCTGGTCTTGAATACAAGTTACTCTGTGTTAGGTTTTCTTATGGGAGCAAAAAATACCCAACTTGTTTACTGTTTATATAAGACACTAGTTAGACCTGTTCTTGAATATGGCAACACTGTGTGGTATCCAATGTTAAAGAGACAATCAGAAACTTTAGAACAGGCACAAAGAAGAGCAACCAAGATGATTCATAATATAAAAGATTACTCATATCAGGAAAGATTAAAATATCTACAACTTCCAACACTTAAGGCAAGAAGAATAAGAGGAGACTTGATTCAAGCATACAAGATATTTAATGGAATTGATGATGTTGATAAAGCATGTTTTTTTTTTTTTTTTTTTTGGTATTCCGCAGAAGAATGTTACAAGGAACAGTGAAGATAAGATATTTAAACAATACTCCAGAACTAATTTGAGAAAATTTACTTTTACTACTAGACTAACCAATTTTTGGAATGAACTAACAGTTAACATCAAATGTGCAGAGTAACCAATTTTTGGAATGAACTAACAGTTAACATCAAATGTGCACCTAGTATTAATGTTTTTAAGAAACTCATACATAAACATGAATTATTAACAAAAATTAGATATGAATTTGATGGAAAATAGGACTGAGCTAGCCTATGACTGGACCAACGGTCACAAAAAAAAAAAAAAAAAAAAAAAAGGATATACAGAAGGGGCGTAAAAAGCCTAAATAGGCTAAGTTGTGTTTGATACAACGCCCCTGATTCTGATCCTGATCCCGATTAGAATTTGATTTTGATGACTGAGACTTTTCTCATACCAATGTAACCGTAACACGCTGTGCTTTACACCCCTTGTGCAATTACTGACACAATAAATTGACGGTGCACATGAAAGCCGCGAGGCTATACAAGCTCCTACCTACCTACCTACCTGATCGTGTTTTGATGGATGTACCAACACTTACAACATGGATGCATTCAGAATAAGCATGTCTAACAGGCTTTCTTAAAAAAAACAACTTTTTTTTTTTTAATCCATGCACAACAAATAACCCCCTACCCCACAGCACGGTCGAGATTTTCTACACCCCCGGCAGCAAATCCTGTGCGCCTGATGCGGAAGCTTTTTGTGCTGTTCGGTTTTCGTAATTTCAATATCGTTGAGTAACTTGTAAGTGACCTCAACTTGTCATTTCTGCACCTATTCCCATTTGCACTTCTGATTTGCCTTAAATTCTTCAATTCGAGTCGGTCAATGTCATGCAAAGTACCGATCTTTCAGTCTCACCCGTCACTTGTGCCTAGATGTGCTGTTGCTTTGCTCCAAAAGCATGGTTGACATGTCAGTGTCAAGAGCCTTCGCCATAAATTCATCACTGAAAACTTTTCATTTGTCAAGTTTTGACTGACAGAATGGAAAGTAAAACAAGTAAACTTACTCAAATATGTGTTCTGATGTCCAGATCTTCATCCTGAGTTTTTCTACAAATCTTTCGTAACACGGCTGGGTCACGCTTGTGCCCACAAGGTTCGTTCAACCTCTTTGGCTAATGATGAAAGTCGAAAGGGCGATTTCTGGGATAAGCCTACGTCTGTACCATGTGACACACGAAATATGATGACGACATTAAACGCCCTCTCCACCCCCCACCCCCACCCCCCCTCTCTCTCTCTCTCTCTCTGCAGTCAGTTCAAATCTCACTTCTCTCATAATCAGTCTCAAATTTTATTTCAAATGGTTAGATACGAACACAGTTTTTTGCTGTTTGTTCTTTCATACAAAGTCCATGTCCTGTTTGGCTCTAAAGGTAATCAGCACGGTTTTGCATGACGTCATCAATTCTACACATTAAAAAATCATTTCATAAGTGGCTTCCATACCCCCTAAAAAATAAATTGTTTGGTTTGGACATGCGTGATATACAAATCACGTCTGAAATGAATACTGTTTGTAAAGCCTTACAATTGATTGGGACAAAAACAAAAACAAACAAAAAAAATTGACACTATAACAGACAGCTTTATTCATTGGTCAGGGTAAAAAGTAAATGGCCAATAGAATTTGTTATCTCTTGAAGTCTTTTGGAATCTGGAGACCATAGTAACAGTTGCAAAATGGCGCACTAACCCAAGCCGCAACTGATGATCTAACTCGAGGAAACCTGATCAGGTACGTTGAGTAAGGCTTTTTCGCTAATCATATTCTTTGTCCGTAGCAAATATAACCGATTAGATAGCTGCGTGATTAAGTATCGTTTGGAACTTTCATCGCTTTTGTTTTTGCACATCTGTCGAACATGGGAGAAAAATAACGTCTGGCAGGAGTGAGTGAGTGAGTATATTGCAACCGCAAACATTACATAGGTTATCAGCGCTTGTGTTAGTTTACTTTATCAGATGTGTTTGAACATAAGATAATACCGATTTGTTGTCAGTTATTTATCTTCTTCATCACAATTTACATGTATGCAATAATTTCAATCATTTTGAGTTAATTCACCAGTAACAAAATTAAGTCTTTTGATGATTTTTTCAGTTGTGGTGCAATCCTGGAACGAAAGGACATTTTTCCACAGTAGTGCAGTAATGTAATATGTTATCTAAACTTAACTTTACATGTGTTGAGCAGTACTATTCAATAGAAAAATTGTGTGAATAAGTATCTCCACAGCCTTTTCTTTTGTAAATGAAATTTTAAGTCAGTCATTGATAAACAGAATGAAAGAAAAAGATACATTATACAGATTTATCAGAAAACAAATCATTCTTGTATGCAGTAGTTACTTGTGATTCCAGTGCTTTGTTGGAATATTCTGAGGGCTCATGAATATTCACAACCATAAACAGTTTCACATGAATAGCAATTGCCTTTGTCTTTAATGGATTTTGGGTTGGATGAGGCACGGGTTGCCATTTATATTTCACGCTGTAATGCAATCTTCCAAATGTCAGCATATTTCATTAGTTGACAATGGATGGACTTCAAAAACAAAAACAAAAAACACACACACAAAAATGCCACTTTGTCTCAATTACTTATCTTTTGTTTTAGGTATTAAGCCATTAATGTTGAAGATAGTAGGACCTGTTGTTGTAAGAGTTACTTTAGATTTCAAGTATGGCTGCTTTTTTCTTTCCACAATATTATCTGGTTAGTTCTAGTATCGCTGTATTCCGGATGTATACATTACTTCATTGTAGGTTCTGCTGTTTGGATGTATATATTTGTCAACAAATCTCCTCCCTTGCAGTTCAGACAAATTCATCTGGATTTCTTCGGCTTTGTTATTTTGTAGCTCATACTGATCATATATCTATATATTTTAGGTGAGCTTGTGAATTCGAAGGGATTCTGTCTGTAATTGTAATGGAAGAGGGTAAGGAGGTGTGGTGAAAGGGTGAGGTGAGAGGCAAAACACACTGGTAACAATGAATTATAGAAAAAAAGTTGCAGTCAGTCAAAAAAAGAAAAAAAGAAAAGCAAAACAGAATCTTGGAGGCATTAAATTTGATTTATTATTATTATATTGGGTATTTATATAGCGCCTGTCGTCGGTCATAGACCAAGCTCTAGGCGCTTTACAATACACACACTACATCACTCACTCAACGGGCTGCCTACCCAGGTAGAGCTGGCCGAAGAGCAGCCTACTGGCGCTCATTCAGTCGTTTCCAGTGCCATTCAAATATCAGTCACTCATTTTCATTTATCTCATTTATTCCTCCAGTTTCTCACATAGGATGCATGCAATGTTTATACATAATGTTTATACATGTCCTCCATTTCCACCGGTACACGATGGCACACGATAACAGTAAGTGACAATTTTTGTGGCTTGGTAAGAAATACCAGGCGGCTATCTTCAATCTACATTAATTTTGCCAGGGCAGTGGGGAACCCCCCTGCTCTTTTTGATTTTCAACTGCCGTGGGCTCTTTAACATGTGCAGGGGGCCAGGAAGGCACACGGGTCTGACTCGCTTATAGTCCCCATCCGATGGACTTGACGTTCAGTTTGATTTGTCACATTCTTTTCAGAAGTTGTCTAATGGTAGCATGTGAAATGTAAGAAATGGCATTTCAGTGAATGTATGCCAAGCTGAAGTGTAAATGTTTGCAAAGGACAGTTTGGAAGGAAATTTAAAAAAAAACAAAAACAGTGGAACATAGACTGAAACTGACAGCTGAGTGTGCTAAATCTTGTCTTGCAGGATGCCTCTTGGACCGTTCGGAGAAGTGGTGGGTACCACAGGTACCCTAGAGACCCTTGGAGAAGATGCCCAAAACTACAAATCAAAAGTCGTGGCTCCACGCAATCCCAAGCTAGTCCGCATTGATGAGGAAGTGCACAAGGTTGGATTTTTTTTCTAGCTTGATTTATATGTATCTGATCATATGACTTTGTTTACATAAATTTTGAGATGGAGAATTGTCCTTGGTGTCTCATAGGTGCAGGAAAAGACCATAAAACATTGGGGTGGGGGGAGGGGGGGGGGAGGGAAGAAACATACATTCACACATGTCACATGAAGTGACACAAGCCCACATGCATATATTGCATGAATGTATTGGAACATAAGTTTCACAATCCCAAATGCAGTGAAACTTCACGGAGGAAACAGACCAGTATGGTGAAACGTAAGAGAGGAAGTAGAATGATGTAGTTAAACTCTCCCTAATGCATTTGATGACCCAGTGAAATCTCCAGCTTAACATAAATGAACTTCAGTGTGGGTCTCTTCACAGCAAGTGTAATCACAACTGCTCACAGCCATGAAGAGAAAACAAAGCAAGAACAAAAATGAAAACAGAAAAAAAGAGAAGTTAAATGTCTTTGGGATATAACAGGCATTGGTCAATATTGCCCCTCTTGCACCACTTACCAAGTTGCTGACTTGTCATCTGGTCTTACAATGTGCCACTCCCCTCACCCAGATGGCAGATGATGGTGAGTTTAACATCCTATCAGCCACAGGCCCATAAAGACATCTTGAAAGTTTCAATAAATTTCAACTCTTGTGGGAAGGGGGGAGTTGCAAGGTGTGTGTGGCACTGGCAGAGGTCAGAGATTGGATCCAGCCTGGAATAGTCTAAGCTTGATGTTGTCGTTGCTCCAGACTGGAGTCCAGGTCTTCTTTTTCTTTCTTTTTGACGGGTGCCCAGTTGTTCTTAAACAGATGTCCAAGCATGGAGGTTGCTGTTCAGCTGATGTTGGGTGTCAGTATTTGTTGTCATGGTCCCCCTACAAGGCTGTCTTCAGGGTTGCCAGGCAGACATCTTCATGACTGAGTGGTGGTGATCTGTTTTTGCATGAGGTGGATTCAAGTAGAGAGCAGGATAGAATTTGCTAGAATGCTGCAATGAGTCCCTGTCCTTAAGACTCGCTGACTACAGCCAAGAGGGCATTTTCAGCCTATTATTCTCAAAGAAGCTGTCCACTAAATCTGCTCTAAGCATGGCTGTACGAAGGGCTTCAAGAAGAAAGGGACCCCACCCTGCAGATTCCACCCTCAGATACTGGGGAGTGGGGGTAGCCTCGCTCTTTGAAATTAGAACTGGAGGTAAAGGTGCTCATGAAAGAAATAAGGCAGGTAGTCTTGAGTATCAACACACATACATGCACAGACACACAGGCAATCATGTATGTTTGTGTGCACGCATGCGTGCACACATATGCACAATCGTGTGCACGCACACACACACACACACATACACACACACACACACACACAACACACACACACACACACACACACACACACACACACACACACACTGTCCACAGAAGAAGATACAATTTTTTTTATAAAAAAAAAGGAAGAGAAAAGAAAAATGTTCATTACATGGTTACAATAAATTTCATCTTCAGATGCTCAAGAAAAAGAACAGAAAAATCAAGGCACATCTCGTGCATATGGCAGCTTTTCATGAGCTTGCAGAGCCAGTCCTGGTATTGTGACAAAGACGTGGAGCATGCCATTTCAGTTTGCTGTTCTTGTTGTTCTTGCTCCGTGTAGTTTTTGTTTGTGCCTGCGATAATGTTTTGAAGATAGAAGACGAGACACAAACCTGTGCACACAGTCACATAGACCTACAAGAGTCACTACATGCAGAGACACACATGGACACACACACACACACACACACACACACACACACACACACACACACACACACACACACACATGCACACACACACACGCACACCAGCCCTGATGTGGCCCCTTGCGGTCGGCTGGGCTATAAGCAACATTATCTTATCTTACACACGCACACACACACACACACACACACACACACACACACACACACACACACACACACACACACACACACACACATTTACACGCTTACAGGTACAAATATATTCGTACAGACACAATACACACACACACACACACACACACACACACACACACACACACACACACACACACACACAAATATATATATATATATATACACACACACAGAGAATCACTAACACACACTGCTGTTTGATAAGATTGTAATGGTGTGGAGTGGTAGAGTGGAGGGCAGAGCATAGGGGAAGACAGGTGGTGGTAGGTTCAGGAACCAAGGGACCATAGCCAGTCAAGGAAAATGCAGAGGAAGTGAATGAAGTCCCTCCTTTTATTCAGCTTCCAGAGCTCCAGCAGCACTCTGTTCCAGCCAACAGTGCTTAATATGTAACAGACAGCAGGCCGCAAAGCCAGCAACACCATGCTGCAAACAAAATGAGCCTTGCAAGGCTTGAACGGCCAGAATATGTGCTTTCTGTTGCAGCTTTTGTGGTGGCCTGCACACTGTTTATTCAAAGCATTCCAACATGCTGACTGTTGATGAAAACCTCAGAACTCAAGACATAACATGCAGCATGTCTCTTTTGATGATTTAATTGTTGTATTAAATCATTGGCAATTGAAGCGTAGAGCATGAACCCATGTTTAATGTGTTTGTATCATATGTTCCTCATTGCAGTAATAAATACTAAATAGAAGGAAATATGTTTATAATGAATAAACAGCAGGCATTTTACATTTTTTGTGCATACCAATTTGATTATCCAAAACTGTATTTTTTTGAGAACTTTGTCTTTGAAAATTAGAACAAAACACAACTGGCTTTCTTCCTCGCCTGACCCCTGACATGAGCTTTTAATACATGTTTTTATTCTAAAATATTCAGTGGAATATACCGTTCTTTAAGGCATTATCATTTGAAAATGTCAAAGAACTTTTGTGCTCTTTCCATCATGTCAGAAATAAAGTCCATCCTGGCAGCAAAAGAGCACGCAAATTGACTGCGTATATGACACACAATGAACAGAAACAGAGTACAAAATATACATCAAATAGTCAATGCCTTGACTGCTGGACTATTTTCAGCCTAAGGACATTGTGAAGTTCCCCCTCTGTACGTTAAAATTAGCAGTTTGAAAAAAGAATCGAATTTGCATGTAACTTTTAAAATCAGTCCACTTTCATCAGTGTGTTCTTGGACACACAATCACATCGGCAGTTTATGTTCTTGTACACAAACACAGCAGCAAAGTATCAGAGTTGTTTCACAGAAAAAAAGTCAAAATAAGCTTGTCAGAATTGTCTGATTCATTCTGGTATATAGAAATATCATTGGTAGAAAATGTTCTTCCTGTCAAAGGTTTCATTTGATAGTCACTTTGGAGGAATGCGTTGGTCAGTATCAGGAAAACTATGAGGAGCTTTTAGTTTTACTTGCTTGATTGTTTGAATTCTTTAGAGACTTTATCATCGCATGGTTTGAATTCTTTAGAGACTGTTTATAATCGCATGCGTTTGTTCATGTCCTTTATTTTTGTTTTTATGGCGAATGTTTTAAGCCACTGTGTGGAAAGATGATGGAGAGAATGCGTGGTGCACTCTGTAGTTTAAATTCATATTAGAAATTTTTCTGATATAAAACATTGTTATTCTAAACTTACAACATCATCAAAACATGCTTCAGTGCTTTTTGTGTTCAAGGATTTAGGGTATCAAACAGTAAGAGTAAATACACGAATCTTCGTGCAAAGAAGACATACACTTTGGCCTCTGAAAGATTAATGTAACAAGGGATCAACCAGACGACGAAACAACAACTGCAACTTCATTGAGTTCCTAGAAAGACCAGTGCAAAAGTGACAAGTCTTTTGGTTCTTTTGTTTCATCGGAAGATTAGTACAGGAGGTTAATGAACAGGATCAGAAATACTTCATTGTAAATCAGGGATGAAAAATGTTAAGTTTGTTATACTATGGTATACAATGCAAGTAGAAAAGTGAAGTGGAGTAAACAACATTGAACACACAAGATGAGAGCAAAATTAACTTTTTGATTTGTTGATTAATAATCCCAGTCTGTACAGCATGTAAGTGTTTTCTCTCTCTCACTCTCGCTCACACACACACACACACACACACACACACACACACACACACACACACACACACCCTCTCTCTCTCTCTCTCTCTCTCACACACACACACACACACACACACACACACACACACACACACACAAATGCACTTACACACTACCACACACCAACACACACACACACACACACACACACACACACCATTCTTTAGCTCTCTCTCTCTCTCTCTCTGTTTCTCTCTCTCTTCTCTCTCTCTCTCTTCTCTCTCTTTTCCAGATTTTGACGCTAGTGGTGCTATGTTCCAGATGTCTCCCAGCCAGTTTCTCTTTGATGCGAAGCTGAGCACGGAGCAGAAGCTGGCCAACACGCACATCATGCGGCTGCCAAAGAAAGTGGAACTGCTGGACATGGGGGACACTTCCTTGCAGAAGGTGAGACAAGAGGGAGGGGCTGGCCTGGGACTGCTGGGTCAGGGGAGGCAACAACAGCAAGGAGAGGGAGGGGACAGGGAGAGAGAAATGATGGAAATGGAGATTGTGGTGTTTGAAATGGATGTGTATTTGTTTTATTCTTTTTTTTATTGGCTTAAGTGTGTTTGTGGGTATGGATGTGTGTGTGTGTGTGTGTGTGTGTGTGTGTGTGTGTGTGTGTGTGTGTGTGTGTTTCTGTTCTGTTTCTGAGTGAATTATGCGCTTGTATTTAGTGTGTGTGAGTGAATATGTATTGTATGTAGTGTGTGTGTGTGTGTGTGTGTGTGTAACTGCAAATGGGCATTTATCTATGTGTGTGAGTTGTTGTGTGTTTGTGGTTACTATATCTCTGTGTGTGTATGTGCTTGTGTGTGTGTATGGGTGTGGGTGTGGGTATGTGTGCATGTGTGTTTATGCATGCTCATTTGAACTGGTGAAATTTTGAAGCAAAGTAAATCCGATAATTAAAATATGGTATGATATGTAAATATGATTTTCATCACAGACAATTGATGTGATGTCATATTTTTCTGTTCTATGTAACGTTGAGCGCATTGGCAATTTCTTCAAGTATATGTGCTGATTGTTGATTGTCTGTTTTTTTAATTTATTTATTTATTTATTTTTGTGTAACTGATTGTCTGTTTTTTTAATTTATTTGTTTATTTATTTTTGTGTAACTGTTTGCAGTTTTCCCAAGTGAACATCGATGAGCCACTCTTCCAGCCCTTTCCTTCAGAGATGTATTTCCAGAACTTTGAACCCTTTGAGTCATACCAACTGCCCCTGGTTCTGAGGAACAATGACAAGGTGAGAGAGGAGAAAGGGAGAGAACAGGGAAGGGGAGAGAAAGCAGTGGAGGAGGGTGTGTGGAAAGGGAGGGGATTAGAGGGAGGGAGGGTTTGAGTAGAGGAATGAGGGAGGAAGAGAGAAAACAAAGCAGAACATGAAAGAGACCAAGACACCATGTGACGGTAGGTGGACAATGGAAGAGAGTGTGCTTTTAGTGATTATCAAAAATGATATTCCCATTCTACACGACCATTAAAGAACCATACAGTAAAGATATGAGACAGAGTGCACAAGTTCATGAATATGTGGTTGTGAGGGCAACGTGTAAGCATAAACGTTTGTATGGTGACTGTGTGTGTGTATGTGTGTCTGTGTCTGTGTGTTCACACTTGAGAAAGGAGAATGCACATGCTTCTGTGCATGCCTCTGTGATTATACACACCAGGGCTTGGGCTTTGGTCTAAACCTTTGTCAGTGCTTCCCACAAGCTGGATCCTGAAGCCTACAATAAGCTATATGTTATAAATATAGCAGTGTGACTTACAATGTCTTCATTCATCATAAACCTATAGCATGACAGTGTAGATCCACCTGAAAAAAAAAAAAAGAGTCCAGTCCTCTGAACATAGAGTGTAGTTGTACATGGTGAGGGAACACACCCAGTGATATACACTCAGTAATCTGGCAGTGTGTATGAGGATGCATAGACGAAGTGACCACCTTCTTTCCCCATTTTTCCCCACATCCACAGTATTCACCTGGGAAACACTAAATAAGCCAATAAACAAATCTTAAATAAATGTTAGTGAACCGCCCAGAGAAACGTGGACAAATGAGTCACAAGACAAAACATGGTGCGTTTCGACCTCTTAGGTCCTCTTCGAGCAAGATACAAACAAATGGGACAACGAAAATTCACTTAGCTTTGATCGCTTCAGAGTTCAGCGCAAGGAAGGCGTTGAATCTTGAAGAGAGAAAACAAAGCAGAACATGATAGAGGCCAAGACAGCATGTGATAGTAGGTAGACAATGGAAGAGAGTGTGCTTCAGCGCCTTCCTTGCACTGAACTCTGAAGCGATCAAAGCTAAGTGAATTTTCATTGTCCTATTTGTTTGTATCTTGCCTGAAGAAGACCTAAAAGGTCGAAACACGTCATGTTTTGTCTTGTGACTCGTTTGTCCACGTTTCTCTGGGCGGTTTGCTAACATTTATTTAAGATTTGTTTAGATTTCCGCCTGCAGTCGTCTCACTGTGCAACTAAGCCATTAAACAACATACCTGGGCTTGATAACTGCATATTTCATTGCTTTTTTTTTTTTTTGGTTTCTCTGTGCGCTGTACAGTGTGATGATGATGGTTGTGGACAGGTGCCCCGCCTGGTGAAGGTGACCCAGGCTGACTCCCCCTACTTCAAAATCATCAGTCCTCACAATGTGGGCCACAAAGTGGGCCCTGGCCTCCCCACCACCTTCCACATACAGTTCATGCCTGATGAGAAAAAGGTGAGGCTGTAGTGTGTGAGTTAGTGTGTGTGTGTGTGTGTGTGTAAGAGTGCGTGCACATGTGTGTGTGTGTGTGTGTGTGTGTGTGTGTGTGTGTGGTGTGTGTGTGTGTGTGTGACGGCATAATAGATGTGGTTATTAATTATTGGATCGAAAGATACAGAGATGATTGTCTAAATATTTGTCCCATGTTTATTTTGTGGTTGCCTCATGTTCAGGATTATCACTTGGTATGTTGAGTGTAATACTAGAATTACGCATCTTGGTAGCGATGTAATTGTTAAGATGAGACGTCACTTAACTACAATATAGTAAGGGCGTTATGGTGGGAGTTACAAGCTAGGCTTGTTGATCTGCTGTTTCTATGAGCTGGCTGTCTGAGCTAGGGTCCCTAAGTTCTGGATGTTAGGCATATGAGTGACGGTGTTCTGTGTATCTGTGTTCCGGTGGATTTCTTCAGCTGCCTGAAGAGGTGGTGATCCTAGAGGAGTGTATGTCCAGTTTGCCTCCCACGTCTGTGGAGCCATTTGGAGAAATGGCTGACGTGATCGTGAAGCTATTGTAACCTGTAAATTGTTCGTCTGAGGGACGGTGTTCTGTGTCTCCTTGTTTCTGTGGATCTTTACAGCGGCCTGAAGAAGTGGTGATTCTAGTGGAGTTTTTGTCCAGTTTTGCCTCCCATGTCTGTGGAGCCGTTTGGAGAAATGGCTGACGAGTCCGTGAGGCTCTTGTAGCCTGTAAATTGTTCGTCTATGGCTATATCCTTGGGGCTGTGCATTGGCTGGATCTATCGACACGCTGGGAGCGGAACTGGATCTGTCCAGTCTACTGTGTCTGTGTGCATCGTGTAGAGGTAGGATCAAACGTTTTTTTTTGTTTGTTTTTTTTTTTTCCATGGGATGCTACATTGAAGTGACAAGGATAGGACTGTGGGGAGTTCCTGAAGCAACAATTTGGATGAAGACCTGAATACAAGAAGTAGAAGGATACGATTTAAAAGTTCGGAAGAGACTAGTGATTCTGACTTTGTTCCGGAGTCTGAGTTTGGATCATCAGAATAACTTTGTGTGAATGTATGGTGTGACTGAGTGTAGTATAGTAGGGTGAGAGAAGATATTTGATGCGTCGTGTATATAAAAATGAAACTGTTGATGGATGAATGAATAAATTAGTGTGTGAATGTTCATTGGAATTTTGTTGATTTGAGAGTAGGGGCACCACTCTGTGTTACTGATATGGAGTTTAGTACATAGGTGGTGTTTCAGGCGGTTGTGGCCTGTCCTGAGCCTGAAAATGACTACCTGCTCTCAACGAGTCAGCAGGTAGTACGGGTCTGCTCTGTTGTGGCGTGGATGCTGCTGCTTCCATTTGTTTTGCAGCTTGGCCTAAATGATGGTCCTGGATTCAGGGTAGCTGGTAGATCTGACCATCTGCTCCTTCGTAGTGCCTTCCTTTGCCAGGGAGTCAGCAGTCTCATTGCCAAGCATGTTGCAGTGGGAGGGAATCCACTGCAAGGTGACTGTGTGGCTTGTGCAGAAGGAGGCGAGAGAGGAGGACAGATCGTTGAGTTCTGGATCTCTGTTGGACCGAAGGGCCTACAAGATGAACAGGGTGTCAGTCAGGAAGACAACGTTGTGGCTGGCATAGGGGCTGACTTCGATGTGGGCTGCTGCTGTTTTGAAGGCTTCTGCTTCAGCTCTGTAGTTGGTGGAGTACAGACTGGTAGCGAGGCAGATCTTTCTCTGCCTCCTGGATACTGACCTCATTGATGTTATTTGTGTTTTATTTTTAACGTAAATAACAAGTGAACTGTGTTCCTATGAGCAGTCCCCAGGTGCTTCCATCCTTCCTGAGAATCCATTATTTGTTTTTCTGCCAACAGGATTACAAACACGAGCTGATCTGCCACACTGAACGGGAGAAGTTCGTTGTCCCTGTGTGTGCCATTGGTGCCAGAGCCATTCTGGACTTTCCTGACCAGATACACTTCCCAGCCTGCGCTGTCAAGTACCCCAACTCCAGGACGCTGCTCATCCGCAACATTGGAAACCGTGATGCCAAGTTCACTTTGATGACAGAGAAGTGAGTGTGTGCAGCTTGCAGAGATTGGCTTTTGTTTGAGAATTTGGCCTGTGTGGGAGGATTGGGAAATGTGTGTGTGTGTGTGTGTGTGTGTGTGTGTGTGTGTGTGTGTGTGTGTGTGTGTGTGTGTGTGTGTGAGAAAGTGTATGAATGTGTGTGAGAATGCATGAAAATTCACGCATTGCATGTGTGTATATACTTTTGCTCCTGTGTAAATACCTATTTATACATGCCTGTATATGTATATGTGCTCAAGCATGAATGTCCATGCTTGCTTATGTGTTTGTGTGTGTTACATGTGCTTTTCTGTGTGTCTGTCAGTCGCTGTGTGTGTGTGTGTGTGTGTGCTCACATATGTAAACGTGCATGGTGTGGTTCCCACAGAAATGAGAGAGACTACAACCCCTTCACAGTGACGCCGGAGATCGGCACACTACCTGTGAACGACAACATGCAGGTCAGCCTGGAGTTCAACCCATCCCAGACAGGGGATCATCACGGGGAAGTGGTCATCTCCTATGACACAGGTGACTGAAATATTCTTGATGGACACTGCTGTCTGCACACTTTGTAGTTGAACAACTCAGTAATGTTACTGGCTGACTCAGCGTTCTGTATGTTGTCATGATCCTGAGAGAGCATAATTGCAGATACGCATTGTTTCAAGACACAGTGTATTCCAGTCTACTTTTGGCATTAATATGCACAGGTCATTACAATAGATACTGCATCTTCACACAGTCTTCTGTCAAAGTGATCCAGGACATCCGTTGTGTGCTTTTGGCTTGCTAGCTGCATTAATATGGATGGTTCATTTCAATACTTACTACATATTCATGCAGTCTTTAGTCAAAATCTTCCAAGACGCAATATGGCTCTAACTTACTGGTTGCATTAGTATGCACATTCATTATGGCATATTTAAATCTTCACTGCTGTCTTCTTCTGTAAGAATGTGCCAAGCCACTAAACGTTTCTAACCTTCTGGTGGCAGGAGAGAAAGTGTACGTGAGCCTGTATGGGGTGCTCATGATGCCAACGTGCGGCTGGACAAGAACTCTCTCTTCATGGAGAACACCTTCCTGTCCATGGCCTCCCAGAGAACTGTCACCATCAGCAACCGCTCCGACGTCATCGCTCACTTCCGATGGACGCAGTATGCCACCCAGGAGGAGGAGGACCAGCAGAAACTGCTGTAGGTTTCTGTTTATTGGTATTGGTGGTTGAAGTGTATTGACTTTTAGCTAGTTATCTACAGAATGAGGAGGATCAGTTGAAGCTGTTGTAAGTTTGTATTGATAGGTAAAGCTAATCTATTGACCAGACCACCCCGTCCTTTCTGGATTCTTCCTGATGAATTGTCAATGGCAGTAGGGAAGAAAGTCTCCAGGTGGTTAAGGCTTGCGGTGGGTGACAGAACAAAATTAATGAAAACATGATTATTTAAACAGTAATCAATTTCTGCTTCTTCTTGTCCAGTGGGATGCAAGAGATAACATTAGCTGGGCAAATATTGTCTGTTCACTATTATTTAGGACAAGCATGAGAACATGGCAAAGCAGCAATGCATTCAGACAGACTGGAGTTGGAGAGCTCAGATTGCTGCAACATTTACCCAAGAAAGGATTTGAATACTGAAATTCTCATAGGATGTGTTTGTTCAGTGGTACATCAGCTTGTCTTCTAAAACAAAATAACGTAACACATTTTATCAGCCACACACACAAAAATCCCACTTCCATAACTGAGTGAGCATGGAAATCACAGACCATGCACAGAAGACTGGGTCTGATGAAAATGGAAACCAGTTTTCGACAACAATATTTTCAGTATGTTTGCAATGATGTACAGATTCTGATTAGATGTGATTGGTTCATCTGTTCACCTTTCTTCGATGTTGAGTGTCTCACTGGACGTGACTTTTTCATCTCTTCAGCCTCTGTGGCTGTGTTCTGTTGTCTATGAATGTGGCCTGACATTTTCTTTTGGGGGTTCTTGTACTGGATGACTCCCAGAGTGTTCAAGGAAACAGCCCAAACTCTCCTGTTTTACAGAATTCATGCATTTTTACACATTCATTCTTATCATGTTTTCTCTGTGTTTGGTTTTTGGACATGTTTGTTTATGTTGTTATGATTGACCATTTGACAAAATCCAAGGTTTTTTATCCCTTTGTGCAGACAACACATTGAGCTGGATCGAGAAGAAAACATTGACACGGATCGCTTTCTGGAAGAGTGCGTGCAGGACCCCAGCCTGAGAGACAAACTGTCCATACTGAGCAGAACCTTCCAGAACAGAAAGAGAGTAAGTGGAGATCAGGACTGCACTAGGTGTAGAAGGAGACTCTCATCTCCATATGGTACAGTGCCATAGTTACAGAATGGGACCATCACCATCCTGTCCCACAGTATGCTGGATGTAGAATGGGACTGTCATCTCCATGTCACACAGTGCACTGCTTATAGAATGAGACGTTCATCTTCACGTCACAGACTGAACTGGGTATAGAAAGAGACCCTTTTCTTCATGGGACCCTATGCTGTATGGTGACGATGCAGTCAAAATGTTCTTTTCCTAGTTCACAGCTTGCTGTGTGATAATGACATCAAAATTGTTTTATTTCTGTTTATCAGCTGGTAGACAGTGACCCCATGCTGTTTGACGATGATGTCGTCAAAATTGAGCCAGTGGAAGGGGACATCTGGCCTAACTCCTCCTTTGAAGTCAACGTCATCTTTAAGCCAAGGGAGGCCATCCAGTACTCACGGATAGCGTTTTGTGACATCACTGGACGCCAGAGTCGCCTGCCTTTGCGCATCCGTGGAGACGGAGCAGGACCGAAGGTCTGAGCATGTTGACAACAGACTGTGACTGATGACTTTAAAATCCTTCTGTGCTGATTTTCATGCATTTATTACCATTTTATGTATCGTGTTGCCTCTGCGTTACTTTTGTATCTTTTCTGTTTCATGTAAGCGCACCTGCTTTTCAGCCACTTTTAGGAAGGAACAAAATAGCACATCACTTGAAGCTGTCAAAGTCATCATTCTTCATACATCTTAAGCACTTAGGGGACGTAGGTAAAAGGGGTATGACATGCACTGAAACTGGAAATCAAAGAGTAGAAACAACATGAAGGGTTAAATATGTTAAAAAAAAAAATATTGATAATAAAGAAGGGTATAAAGACAACAAATGTACATGTAGGGTTCTTGCTATTCTTTCTCCTTGTCTGCAGTTGAAGGTAAGTACCAAAGAATTGAATCTCTAAATGTTTTGAAAGGATTAATTCTTTCAACAAATATCCAGGGGCTTTAAATCTAGTCTATCAGGAGCAAAATATTTGTTTGCAGTTGCTGGCAGAAATTCACACATTTTTCTTTTCTTCCTTTTATTAAATCTGGCACAAAGTTTAATAGAGCATGCGACACACACACACACCCATCCCACTTTCCACTCTTCTCTTCTCTTCCCCTGCTTGACCAAGACTTTGGAGATATGAAAAGCCCTTCTTTCGTTATATATGCTGTGTTGTTCTGACTAGCCAGGTTGATGTGCAGGTGGAGTTTTCCTTCGACAACCTGGACATGGGCAATATCTTCATCGGATCCATGCACACCTATGAGATTGTGATGGCCAACAAGGGGGACATTGACGCCATCTACAGCGTCATACCCAACAACTCCATCTTCGGCCCCTGCTTCAGCTTCAACCCCAGCGAGGGCATCGTCATGCCCGGCGGGCACCAGGCCATCCAGGTGGCCTTCACCTCCCCCTACCTGGGAGACTTTGCTGAGGAGTTCATCTTCCAGGTGGACGGCAGTCCTGAGAAACTTCAGATCACCTTCAGGTGGGTTGTCTTGGGTTGCTGTTAGCGTGTTGCTGTTTGTGTTTGTAGTAAAACCTTCTTATGAAGATCCATCCACGTAGAACTTCTCCAACTTGTTTTTATGTCTGGAACATTTTCCTTTTTGTCAGTACTAGAGTTAGCACCATTTGAGGCCCCCATGCTTTCGAGACTCAGGTCATTATTACGACGCTCTGTTGAATATAGTTTGCAATGCATTTGAAATTCCATTGTTATAGGGTTACTGAAAGTATTTTGCCACTTTCATGTACAATTAGTATTGTATGATATGTTCTTGAAATCTGATAGAAATCTTCGATGATATATCACATAAATCTTGAACAACATTATCATATAGGTATATATCGAAATCACAGTGACTTTGCTTGGTTTTTGGAGACTAAATTAAGTCAAAACATTATCTTTTCAGGGGTTCTGTCATCGGACCAACATTCCAGTTTGATGTGCCAAAACTGAAGTTTGGAACTGTGTCATACGGTAAGTCAATTTCTGAGGAGTGTTACTGTCTGCATGTGAGGAAATGTGTGTGTGTGTGTGTGTGTGTGTGTGTGTGTGTGTGTGTGTGTGTGTGTATGAATGCAACTAAACGTTAACTTGACAATAAATGGGTTTTTGTCTGTGTGCATACGCAGGAGTGTGGGTGCCTGTGTGTGCGTATGTGTTCTGTGCATATGTTAGTTACTTCATGTATAAACATATGTATGTGCTTGTGTGCCTCTGTTTTGTGCAGGAATGTGTGGGGATATGTTAAGTGTACTGAATACATTGTATCGTAAAATTTCTTCACAACAGATGTCTCTGTGTAAAGTTCTGGCTCCTCTCCCCAAGAAGAATGCATCACTGTAGAACAGTTCTTCACAACAGATGTCTCTGTGTAAAGTTCTGGCTCATCTCCCCAAGAAGAATGCATCACTGTAGAACAGTTCTTCACAACAGATGTCTCTGTGTAAAGTTCTGGCTCATCTCCCCAAGAAGAATGCATCACTGTAGAACAGTTCTTCACAACAGATGTCTCTGTGTAACAAAGTTCTGGCTCATCTCCCCAAGAAGAATCATCAGTGTAGAACAGTTCTTCACAACAGATGTCTCTATGTAAAGTTCTGGCTCCTCTCCCCAAGAAGAATCATCACTGTAGAACAGTTCTTCACAACAGATGTCTCTGTGTAAAGTTCTGGCTCATCTCCCCAAGAAGAATCATCAATGTAGAACAGTTCTTCACAACAGATGTCTCTGTGTAAAGTTCTGGCTCATCTCCCCAAGAAGAATCATCAATGTAGAACAGTTCTTCACAACAGATGTCTCTGTGTAACAAAGTTCTGGCTCATCTCCCCAAGAAGAATGCATCACTGTAGAACAGTTCTTCACAACAGATGTCTCTGTGTAAAGTTCTGGCTCATCTCCCCAAGAAGAATGCATCACCATAACACAGTTCTGTCATTCTCTTTTTTTCTTGCCTGTGCCCCCTTTTTTTTTTTTTAGACCTTTCAAAGTGGCTTTAACAGTTTTGCTAGGTACAACTCATTATCGCTCTGGGTTCTTTTACATGCACTAAAGATGTACCGCACACAGGACTTTGGTTTATTTTCTCATCCGACAGACCAGCAGTCAGACCATCCTTTAAAATCTGAATGAAACTGGGAGAAAAAAAAAAAATCTGTCCTGTATGAGAGTCCAAGCATGGGCTTTGGATTCTCTGGTTCTGTTGGTGAGTGTGTTGTCCACAAGCCTTCCTATCCACCTATGTGGTTTGTATGATGCAACCACCTGCAGCCAGACCCCATGTCAGTGCCATCATCTTTCTGGCAGGTTTCAAGCACATGCAGAGGTGTGCCCTGATGAACACCTCCCTGGTCCCCATGTCCTTCCACCTTCGTGTGCCTGGTGACGGGACCACACCCAGCATCTGCGCCACCTCCGACCTGGAGCCCAATGCGCCCCAGACCACCTCCACGCCCCGCCATGGGCTGACTGGGTCCATGGTGAAGGAGTTTGAGATCCTCCCTTCCACCGGCACCATTCCTCCACAGAGCGAGATGAAGGTGGAGGTGACCCTGACCTCCAACCAGGTCCGGAAGTATGAGAACGTGCTGGTGGTGGACATTGACCATGTGGGGGAGGAGATCCTCAGTCTGCCCATCACAGCTAGGTCAGAGCACTAAGGCCACTTTGTTGATGGTTTTATGAATGTTTTTTGTTAGCAGAAACAGAAGTGTTATTAGCATGGTTTAGTTTATCTTCACCATCTCTATGACTTCAGGTCAGAAATGTCTTTGTTTGCTTTGTGTTACTGCACTGATTATTCACTTGCTGTATTCATATGTAAATGTTGTGGACAACTGAAATTTCTAAAGGTTGGATAGAATTTAGTAATGTAAGACATATTAATTTTTTCATGTGAGTTACATTTACTTCATATAGTTTAGTATTCGCCAGGACCAAAGGACTACAATCAGGTAATTATATCATTTTTGTCTAAAGGAAACAATAACAACACAAAACTCGGCTTATATTGGAACAGTTAGTGTGCTTTACAGCTTAGAAAGTGCAATACAGCATTGATTGTGGGAGTATGTATATGTAATGTGAAAGCATAAGTCAGCTATGATGTAATGGTTTGCATCCAGGTGCATCGTCCCTCCCATCTCAGTGCTGACCCCAGTGCTGGACTTTGGGCGCTGCTTCCTGCGTTACCCATACCAGCAGAACGTGCGTCTTCACAACGACACAGACCTGCCCGCCAAATACATCATCCTGCCTGAGGAGGAGCTGAGCATCACCAATCCTCCAATCCTGTATGAGAGCTCACAGCCCAAGGTCAGTCTCAGTGCCAGTGTTCTCATGGCTCAGCCTACCATACAGGTCTTTTGCAGGGCTTTGACCGTTTTGAAGGGGTCAGCTCAATATTACCTTGTACCGATATATTGTCTGCTTGATACTCCTCTTATTTGCCTATGGTGTGTGTGTGTGTGTGTGTGTGTGTGTGTGCGTGCGTGCGTGCATGCGTGTGTGTGTGTGTGCCTCTGTGTGTGTGTGTGTGTGTGTGTGTGTGTGTGGTCTTTAATGGAAAGTCTCTAGGAGGGGGAATATCAAGCAGGGAGAAATATCAAGCAGGACATTATGGAGTGGGGGAATATCCAGTAGGGGGAGTATCAATTAGGGGAGCATTTAGCCATGACAAGACCGCCAGACCCTGTATCGTGCAGGGGGAGTATCGAGCAGTGGAAAGATCAAGCAGGGGAGTCTCTAGCAGTGGTAGTGTTGGGCAAGGGGGAATGTCAGTAAGTTCCAGAGTACAAAAAGAGAAAAAGTTTTGCCCAGAAAAAAGATGCAAACACAGCACAGCTATATGCAAAATATGTCCAGCAAATTATAACATGGTAACTAAACTACTGACAGCGCCTTGGCTTAAGGCTGTGTCAGGCTAATTGACATAGGCTAGAACACCAAGGCTACATCAAAATGTTGTTATGCTCTGCATAGTTATGCGGGGATTGTCTTCAGTTGTGATAAGCTCCTAGCATAACATTATCAGTCACCAAAATCCCCTGAAGTTGGAGTGTGGCTGCCCATGTGGCAGCGTAATCAGAAACGGTCATACATGTTATGTTCTCATCCCTAGCTGATGAATTTGTACCAAAGTGTTCAAGTACTTTGGCTGTTTGGATGATCCCTGGCGTCTTTTAGCCAGGGTACAACAATAACAACAACAACAACTACTGACATCCTTAAAAGCAGATAATACTAGGCTATTTCTGATTTCCCATTTCCTCCCCCTCCCCTCCCAGTTTGAAAATTGATGAGTAGAAGAGTAAACAAAAATATGCATAAAAAGCCATACAGACAGATGAACACTACAGCAAGGACAGCTCGGGCTCTCTCTTATCAGTGTTTCCATTATCACTACCTAGTCACCAGATGACAGTGTGAACAAAGCTGGCATATTATGAATTCTAAAAAGAGATGGAAATAAGGCCTTCAAGAATAAAACAGGTGAAAGGTCAACACAGGCAAATAAAATCAGCAGACAACAGTAATGAGAAAGAACATGAAAAAAAAAGCTCTGCAAAAGAATCACACAAGAGGAAGTTGGCCAGATACAGAGAAAGTTTCATGTCGATTTTGAGACCTGGGTAGTATTGTTTTGTGCATTTTTGTATGTTCATTGTTTGTGTGGTCTGAAAAAGATATTTGTTGAAAATTCACTTGTCTGTGTTGTATTATGTATGAAAGAAGCATTATTTTCCCTCTGAGGATTTGTGTGTGCGGATTTGTGTGTGTGTTTGTGTGTGTGCGGAGTGTGTGTGTGTGTGTGTGTGTGTGTGTGTGTGTGTGTGTGTGTGTGTGTGTGTGTTTGGGCTTTTTGGCAATGTTGCAGTTTAATTCAGTTGTCTGTATATCTGACATTATGACATATTGTTTCAAAAAAATCCTGTAGATCCAGATCAAGAACAGATCTTTGATCTGAACACCAGTGTACACATGTGTTTGTTGGTTTGACAGGGCATAGTGGCCCCACACTCGGTGTGTGAAGTGCCGCTGAACACCAGTGTACACATGTGTTCGTTGGTTTGACAGGGCATAGTGGCCCCACACTCGGTGTGTGAAGTGCCGCTGAACACCAGTGTACACATGTGTTCGTTGGTTTGACAGGGCATAGTGGCCCCACACTCGGTGTGTGAAGTGCCGCTGAACACCAGTGTACACATGTGTTCGTTGGTTTGACAGGGCATAGTGGCCCCACACTCGGTGTGTGAAGTGCCGCTGAACACCAGTGTACACATGTGTTTGTTGGTTTGACAGGGCATCGTGGCCCCACTCTGGGTGTGTGAAGTGCCGCTGAACACCAGTGTACACATGTGTTTGTTGGTTTGACAGGGCATAGTGGCCGCACACTCAGTGAGTGAAGAACAGATCTTTGATCTGAACACCAATGTATACATGTGTTTGTTGGTTTGACAGGGCATAGTGGCCCCACACTCGGTGTGTGAAGTGCCACTGCAGGTGCGGGCGCAGAACCTGGAGGAACAAGAGATGTCCTGCTTCATCGCCATCTTCGGCAGCCAGGAACCCCCGCTGGTCAGTGTCCATCCCTGTGTGTCTCTGGCGATTCCTGTCAGTCTGAACCCATCCATTGCAGCTTGTGTGGTGTTTGGCTAGGGTAGGCAGAGACACTAAGCCAGATCTACCATGGAACCTAGTGATAGAATGTGGTTTGCTGTGTTTTACAGCTTCACTGGATCTGGTTGGCACAGCTGGCATTACAAAAAAAAAAAAAAAAGGGGGGGGGGGAGGCAAGAAAGAGTAACAGACACTTGTGAAATACAACAAAAAGTTCCTGTCTATATTCATTTTTTTTCTTCTAAAGTATAGACTAACAAGTATGTATGTGCATGTCAGTATTAATCGTTTTCTTTTGGAAATGGTGTTTGTTTTTTCTGTTCCTTGATTTTTTTTGTGTTTGTCCTTGCTGCGTTTTTTTGGAGGGTGGAGGGGAATAATTGTAGGAGGGCAGAGGTTGATGCAGAGGAGCAGGGGAAAAGGAGGGAAGGGGAGGGGGTGAAGATACAAAAGGTAAGCACACACAAGCCAAAAAAACCCCAAATGATTCCTGAATGACTGTGGATGGTACTTTGCAGCACGTTCATGTCACCTGCATTGGGGAGGGCCCGGTGGTGCATATGACCCCCTCCAAGCTGGAGTGGGGTACGATTCCTGTGCTGACCGACATCCCGCAGACCATCATCCTCTCCAACGAGTCCCTGATTCCTGCCAAGTACACAGCACACATGGTCAGTGTCACACTCTGCAAGGCTTTGGGGCAGGATGTGAGAGTAGGGCTCTGGGGATGCGTAGCAAGAAAGTGCGTGTCATCTGTGTGTGTGTGTGTGTGTGTGTGTGTGTGTGTGTGTGTGTGTGTGTGTGTGTTTGTGTCTATGCACATTCGCCTCTGCATGTAGGTGTGTGTGTGTGTGTGTGTGTGTGTATGTGTGTGTGCCTGTTTGGGTGTGTATGTGTGTGTGTGTGTGTGTGTGTGTGTGTGTGTGTGTGTGTGTGCGCGCATGAGTGTGTGTGTATATGTGTATACAGGATATCCTAATAGAAACAGGATTCGACTGTGTGTGGGAGACACAAAAGTTTTCGTCTGTTCACAGTCTCTGTAGAAATGTTCGTAATTCATTAGAAGACATTTACAAACGTGCATGGAATGATGCTTTAGAATCTAGTAATAAGTGTTTATTTTACAGAAATTTTAAAACAGAGTTTCGCCGTGAAAAATATATTAAGATGTTACCTGATGTTTATATATACCCACTGATTCAGTTTCGCTGTGGCAATCATAAACTCATGATAGAAATTGGCAGACGATTTGGAATACCTCACGATGAACGATTCTGTCGGGACTGTGACCAGAATGACCTTGGTGATGAATTTCATTTTGTAATGAAATGTAACAAATATAACGACATTAGAAATCAGTTTATACCTAGAAAATTTACATATACAAAGTCCGTATTTAACTATTGTCGTTTGCTTTGTGGTAGTAAGAAAGTGTTGCTAAACTTAGCGAAGTTTTTGAAACTTAGTAAAGTTGTGTAACATTACATTCAGTATGTTAATTATAGGGAAAATTTTGATGTTTGATTTGTTTCATTTCTATTTGTTTGATTTGTTTCAAGTCCTCCATGCCCCAAAAGGGGTCACAGGATTAAAATCTTTGAATCTTTGAATCTTTGTGTGCATGCGCGCATGAGTGTGTGTGTGTGTGTGTGTGCATGTGCATGTGCCTGCTCAGGTGTGTTTGTGTATGTGTGAGTGTGTGTGTGTATGTATGTGTGTGTGTGCTTGTAACAAAGACATTACTTTTTAATATCTGTAGCAGGACAAGAACATGTTTTGATTACATGATTCAATCATACTAGAAATCATTTCGTTTGTTTGATTCTTTGACACATTTCGTAAAAATGCTACTCCAGTTTGTTTATGTGCCTGCAGATTCGACCCAACTCTGCATTCCGTGTCCACCCAGAAGAAGGAGAAATCCCCCCAGAGAGTACCCTGAAACTGATCGTCACCGCACACTTGGACGACTGTGTTAGGTAATCGGTGATACAGAATTGGATTTGGTTTTTCACCACATTGAATCTTTCATTACCTCCCAGTGGAGGTTTCGTTTATTACCTGTGTCTGTTTTGTTTATTTTTTTGTGTATTTGTCATCAAGATAAGCACAAAAAGTACAGGACAAGTTTCAACCAGTTTTGGTGGACAGATGTAACAGAGCGGAGGGAAATATCCATTAAAGTTTAGTGCAGACCAAGGATGCAGATCTAACAAAAATGTTTGGGTCCAGGATTTGTTCAACTATAGTATTACAAAGATTTCCTGTGAACATGAACTGGTATGAATTGATATTTATGTAGAGAACAGCATATTTTCATGGAATATGACTTATTTTGTGCTACAAAATGGTGTCATTTTAGACATTTTCCACATTGTAATTTTTTTTTTGTAAAGGTGCATGGGAATTCACTCTTTACATCATATCTGTTATTACTTCCACTGGCAGAAGAACAAGTCTTTAAAGGGGGGTAATCTTTAGTGGGAAAGAACTCTAGAAGAGACAAAGTCAGAAATTTTCCTGAAAACAAACAAGAGTGTTTAGTGGATAATATGTCTTGTAGAGACAAAGTTAGAAATGTTCAGGAAAAAAACAAGGCTTAAATGGGAGAGAGTCTTGAGAATGACATAAATGTTGTTTAGACAAAAGTCAGGAATGTTCAGAAAAAAATATATGCATGTCTCTGTTAAGGTTTGATTCCTATAATCTTTTTTTTGGTTGTTGTCGTTGAGAGATTTCATAGTATTTCAGTTGTGAAAAGTGTTCTGGAATTTTGATGCTTTCCACCACCATCTCTCATCAACCGCTTTTTCCTGTCTGTCTTTTTGCCTCTGTCTTGGCTGATGGCTAATTCTTTTCTTTAAAATGTAATTTCTCTGGCTTCTTTCTCTCCTTGAACCCCCCCCCCCCCCCAAAAATTCCGTGTGTTAAAGTCCTACTACTCTAGATGTCTTCATGTATGGCATCTCCCTCTTGTGCAAACCTAACTTTTCTAACCCCCCCCCCCCCCCCCCATCTTCCTCCATCCCTCTCCTTCCAAGACCATGACAGATATCTGTATCTTTTCTTTTTGCGCTTATCAAACCACAGGATAGTCATACCACTTGACCTGAAAACACCAACGCTAACGAGGATGCCAGCATGAAAATTATAGGGGCTTGATCCTCCTTCACCCATGCTCTTTTCCTACATCGCTTCCCCCCTGAGCAGTCAGTTCAGTTAGTTTTCCTTGCGGTTTTTGATTGTGGAAACATACGCTTCTTTAGCTTCGGTGATGGACTCACCAGCTACCATTCCTGCAATTAAAAAAAAAAAAGAAACGGTGTTGCATGTTTGAAATACTTTTTAAACCTATTGCCATGGCTCCTTTTCCACCCACTAATGTTTAAGAATCATTTGGCCAGTTATGTAGGAAACTGCAAGCCACTAAGGAAGAGGTGTTCTCATAGAATGTTTTCAGTTCTTTTCCTCTCGACTCCCTGTTACTGCCTTAAGTTTTGTGGGTTTTTTTAACCTGGTTTAGAGTCCAGTTTACTATCGTTTTGGTGGTGTGTGTGTGTGCAGGTTCCAGGACAAGCTGCAGCTGAACTTCCTGGAGAGCCAGTCCAGGGTGGTTCCTCTGGCGGCGTACGGTCAGGGCACCACCATCGTGTCTGACCCTCCCCTCTGTCCCTCCATGGACCTGGGGCCCAACTTCAGGTAATCCTTGGTGGGGGAAGTGTGGTGGTGCCTCGTTGGAGAGAAAGGAAGAGGAAACGGAAGCAAGAGAGAATGAAATATTTCATCAGAATCAGACTGATTTGTCTCAGATTTTTCTGTTTCCATGTCTGTTGTGTGTGCTTTTGTGTACACATGTTCATGCACATGCATGCGTATGTTTCCATTTTGTAGCACACACTCATACATACAAGCACGTGCACGCATGCATGCATGCACACATGCCAAATCACATTGCATCACATTACCGCACACTTCATCACATCTCATCATGTCACAGCATAACACATCACATCACATTACACCACACCACACATCATAACACATCGCATCGCATCACATCACATCACGTCACATCAAATCACATCAAACAGACAACATGCCCTCAATCTAGACTTGAATGTATATTCTCATAAGGATTTCATTATGCTACATTCACAACTGTCCCCTCATTTCCAACTCAGTGTTTACTTTTATTTATTTATTTCAATGTTTTTTTGTGGTCAGCAATCGTCCCCTAGTGAAGACCTTCAAGCTGACCAACAGCGGTCGGCGTCACCAACAGCTGATGTGGTCCACAGACGGCTTCAGCAGCACCTTGGCTCGCAACATGCAGCGCCACAGTGTGCAGGCTGTCAACAGCCGGGACATGAAGGTCAAGGTCAGGGACTGCTTCCTTCTTTTAGTTTATTAAAATGTCATTCTCTTAGGTAAATAATCCTGAGAAATGTGAGAGACTCATATTTGAGAGATAAATAAATCAAGTAATTAAGGACAGAAAAATGTTCCCAAGAAAAATAAGGAGTCGACACTTGGAGAGTTCTAACAGAGAAGTCTTGCTGTACTTAAATCTGTCATTTTCTCTATAAAGCAGAGAAGTTGATGAAGCATTTTAATGTTAGTTTGTGGCCAGGATTGGATTTTAACCATGGAACTGTGAAGGAATGATTCTGAAACCTGTACGTTACTTCTCTGAGAATCAATGACGCTGTTTGCCTTTCTGTGAATCCTATGGATGCTGGTTGCTGTGGTGCTTGTTGAGCAACCTGCTGTGTCTGAGCACACTGCATTTGTTCGTGCTGATTGCAGAGCAAACCGCTGCCTCCTCAACCTGTCAAACCTGTCTTCACCGTCAGTCCTGCACGTTTTGAATTGAAGCCTGGCGAGTCCATCAACTTTACCCTGGAAGGATTTGTTGAACAGTCAGTTTCACTTCTCTTGTGTTGTTTATTTTATTTCATTTTTTTTCAGTTGGTTCTTTGGCCTTTTTTTTTTTAAAGTATCATAAAGCACTTGTTTTCTACAGTTTTTTTCAGTTTTGTCTTCTCTGAGGCAGCAACACATTTCTTTCTGTATGTGAGGTCTATAGGTGCATTTGAAATAGAAACATTTTTATGGAATGCTTTTTAGTTGTGTGGGAAAACTAAGCATGTAAGGAATTCCTTTTTGACCTGGATTGCATACGAGCAGTGCTATGAGGGCACAATAGTTACAGTGCAGTGCTATGAGGGCACAGTAGTTACAGTGCCGTGCTATGAGGGCGCAGTAGTTACAGTGCCGTGCTACGAGGGCACAGTAGTTACAGTGCAGTGCTATGAGGGCACAGTAGTTACAGTGCAGTGCTATGAGGGCACAGCAGTTACAGTGCAGTGCTATGAGGGCACAGTAGTTACAGTGCAGTGCTATGAGGGCACAGTAGTTACCATGCAGTGCTATGAGGGCATAGTAGTTACAGTGCAGTGCTATGAGGGCACAGTATACACAGTGCAATGCTATGAGGGCACAGTATACACAGTGCAGTGCTATGAGGGCACAGTATATACAGTGCAGTGCTATGAGGGCACAGTAGTTACCGTGCAGTGCTATGAGGGCACAGTAGTTACAGAGCAGTGCTATGAGGGCACAGTAGTTACAGAGCAGTGCTATGAGGGCACAGTAGTTACAGTGCAGTGCTATGAGGGCACAGTAGTTACAGTGCAGCGCTATGAGGACACAGTAGTTACAGCGCAGTGCTATGAGGGCACAGTATATACAGTGCAATGCTATCAGGGCACAGTAGTTACAGTGGAGTACTATGACGGCACAGTATACACAGTGCAGTGCTATGAGGGCACAGTAGTTACAGTGCAGTGCTGTGAAGGCACAGTAGTTACAGTGCAGTGCTATGAGGGCACAGTAGTTACAGTGCAGTGCTATGAGGGCACAGTAGTTACAGTGCCGTGCTATGAGGGCACAGTAGTTACAGTGCCGTGCTATGAGGGCACAGTAGTTACAGTGCCGTGCTATGAGGGCACAGTAGTTACAGTGCAGTGCTATGAGGGCACAGTAGTTACAGTGCCATGCTATGAGGGCACAGTATACACAGTGCCGTGCTATGAGGGCACAGTAGTTACAGTGCGTGCTATGAGGGCACAGTAGTTACAGTGCCGTGCTATGAGGGCACAGTAGTTACAGTGCCGTGCTATGAGGGCACAGTAGTTACAGTGCGTGCTATGAGGGCACAGTAGTTACAGTGCCGTGCTATGAGGGCACAGTAGTTACAGTGCCGTGCTATGAGGGCACAGTAGTTACAGTGCCGTGCTATGAGGGCACAGTAGTTACAGTGCCGTGCTATGAGGGCACAGTAGTTACAGTGCCGTGCTATGAGGGCACAGTAGTTACAGTGCCGTGCTATGAGGGCACAGTAGTTACAGTGCCGTGCTATGAGGGCACAGTAGTTACAGTGCCGTGCTATGAGGGCACAGTAGTTACAGTGCCGTGCTATGAGGGCACAGTAGTTACAGTGCCGTGCTATGAGGGCACAGTAGTTACAGTGCCGTGCTATGAGGGCACAGTAGTTACAGTGCCGTGCTATGAGGGCACAGTAGTTACAGTGCCGTGCTATGAGGGCACAGTAGTTACAGTGCCGTGCTATGAGGGCACAGTAGTTACAGTGCCGTGCTATGAGGGCACAGTAGTTACAGTGCCGTGCTATGAGGGCACAGTAGTTACAGTGCGTGCTATGAGGGCACAGTAGTTACAGTGCCGTGCTATGAGGGCACAGTAGTTACAGTGCCGTGCTATGAGGGCACAGTAGTTACAGTGCCGTGCTATGAGGGCACAGTAGTTACAGTGCCGTGCTATGAGGGCACAGTAGTTACAGTGCGTGCTATGAGGGCACAGTAGTTACAGTGCCGTGCTATGAGGGCACAGTAGTTACAGTGCCGTGCTATGAGGGCACAGTAGTTACAGTGCCGTGCTATGAGGGCACAGTAGTTACAGTGCGTGCTATGAGGGCACAGTAGTTACAGTGCAGTGCTATGAGGGCACAGTAGTTACAGTGCCGTGCTATGAGGGCACAGTAGTTACAGTGCAGTGCTATGAGGGCACAGTATTACACAGTGCAGTGCTATGAGGGCACAGTAGTTACAGTGCAGTGCTATGAGGGCACAGTATATGCAGTGCAGTGCTATGAGGGCACAGTAGTTACAGTGCAGTGCTATGAGGGCACAGTAGTTACAGTGCAATGCTATGAGGGCACAGTAGTTACAGTGCAGTGCTATTAGGGCACCGTAGTTACAGTGCAGTGCCGCCCCTTCTTCTCCTGTTTTAATGTGTCCACATAGGAAAAAGTACTCCTGCCAGTCAGGAAAAGGCACAGAGAAAGAAGGAAAACACTTACAGGTCTTCTTCAAGAGACATGCAGTATATACAGACACCAGAAAAAGTCATTTCAAAACCTTTGATGGAATCGGGGGGAGGGGAGGAAGTGGGTGTGGAAGAAAAATTTGCATGGAGAAAACTCTCAAAAAAATAGAAGCTACCATTTATATGTAGAGAAGCGTCACCCAATGATTGCCAAAGCATCCAGAGAAAGAGAGAGAGAACTTTTCACTGAAACAAAAAGAGGTAAATGGAAATGGAGGGAGTTGTACATTTTAGGGTAAACCGTCACAGATATCAAGGACAGATAAATAATTGTTTATAATTCCCCTTCTGCATGAGAATATGTCAGTTCAAAACCAAAAGATGAAAGAAATATTACCACTTGGCCAGAACCAAACAGAATCAACAACAGCAACAAAAGGGCTCTTTCTGAATCGACTACACTGGTTGGTTGGTTGGTTTGTTTTTCTGCTGCTTATTAGTTCCAGTAGAGAGTGTGACACATTGTTGGTTTGACTTGCTGCAGACCCAAGACGGTGTCGGAGCGACTGGTGTGTCACGCTATCCTGGGTCGTCAGGGTGGCAAGGAGCTGATCATGAAGGTGGACGTGGCCACGGAGTTCATCAGCCCTCTGCTGGAGTTCTCCACCAAGAGCGTCTTCTTCCGTGTCGACAAGGTACCTGGACTTGCCATTATTGTTATTATGAATACTTATGTAGCGCCTGTCCTCGGCTAGAGACCAAGCTCTAAGCGCTTTACAATCCACACCTGTTTACACAATGGGCTGCCTACCTGGGTAGTGCCGACTGAAGAGCTGCCAGCTGGTGCTTCATTCAGTCATTTCCCTGTGTCACCCAGTCAATATCGTTCAATATTGTTCACTCAATTTCCTTTCTTCCTTTATTGTTTCCATTTCTCACGCTGCGTGCATGCTGTGTGTAACATGTCATCCATACCAACGGCCAAACTGGCCTTCTTTTCTAAAAGTTGGTGATGGGATTTTACGTGTGAGCAAGATGTTACGCGTGCATTCACACATGGAGCCTCGGTCTATAGTCTCATTCAAAGGACTGTGTGGGAAATGGAGTCAGAACCATGCTAACTCTGTGGGAAAAATCCCCCGTACCGAAACGGCCTAGCTGAGATTCGAACCCGCAGCCTCAGGATCACCAAGATTACGAGTCAGATGCTCTACCACTGAGCTATTCCGATCCCACTTGGTCACTTTCTGTCTGTCAGCGTTTCTTCATCTCTTTTCCACCATTCTTATTTTCTCTGCATTGTTTTTTGTGTGTGTGTGTGTTTTTTTTTCTTATGTTTAACATCTTTTCATGTGATGTGATATTCAGCAGACTGTTATAATTGCTGACTTTTAACAGACTTTTTTGGTGCCCGCATGCCACACCCAGTCCTCTTCGAAAGTGATGTCCTTGGTCATTGTTGACTACAATGGACAAATACCAACAGCAGTATCAAACATGCATTGTTTCTGACATAAGAAGGTCAGCAGACTACATTGTACGACTACCATTCTCTTCCTCTAATGTGAAACATATCGCTTAGAACATCATCAGGTTAACTGACTCAACAAGGTGACTGAAATCAACAGTATGATGACTAGCTGTTACAGAATGCTAAGGAGGTGAATGAAAGGCAGGTGAGACCATTGTGATGATGTTGGCGCTGTTGCAGAACGCCAAAGAGGAACTGGAGGTGCAGACTCGCAGTCTGGAAATGAGCAACGTCTCCTCCCTGCCCCTCACTGTGTCTCTGGCCCTCAAGCACCCCTTCAACATCCTCTTGCCCAACGGAGACAAAGTGGAGCAGATGGTAGGCTATGGAGGGTTTTGTTGTCGTTGTTGTTGCAGTTTCGTTTGACTGCTGTCTACTGGGAGGTAGTATGGGCAGGGGCAAGCAGCAGAAGGGGAGGGGGGGGGGGGGGGGGGGGGCAAGGGTCTGTTAGAAAGTACAGTTGTTGAATGAGATGCTCCCCAAAGCTGAGGTAAAAACATGATTTGAGTGCTTTCCAGATTTATGCCCTGATTTCCACACTCATCCTTAGTCCACCCATGTGTAAAAAAAAAAAAAAAATCTGTTTCCTCTCTGGGACAGAAAAGGTAAAGTAACAATGGAGAGGAGATGGGCACCATCCAAACTGTGCTGGGGGTTCCCAAAACGTTGATGTCTCTGCTACCTGACTCCCTATCATCATCCCTGGTCTGCTGGGCTGGAAATAGCTAGATGCCTCTCCCTAGCCACTGCTTAGACTTTGGGAATACCTGTACTGCTGATTTCTTTTTAACTGATTTGTATTTACTCCAGTTTTCTTCTTTCTTTCTTTCTTTCTTTCTTTCTGCGTACGCAGGCTGATTCACATCCTGTATGCAGATGGAGTTTTGTGTGTATGACCGTTTTTTATCCTGCCATTAAGGCAGCCATACTCCATCTTTGGGGAAGGTGCATGCTATGTGTAACATGTCATCCATACCAACGGTCCAAACTGACCTTCTCTTCCAAAAGTTGGTGATGGGATTTTACGTGTGTGCAAGATGTTGTGCATGTGTTCACACATGGAACCTCGGCTTATAGTCTTATTTGAAGGACTGTATGGGGAATGGAGTCAGAACCAATGTTAACTCCAAAGGAAAAATCCCCCTGTACCGAAATTCGAACCTGCAACCCCAGGATCACGAGTCCGGCGCTCTGCCAACTGAGCTATTCAGGCCTCCTGCTCCGATTTGGGTTTGCTGTATTTACTGTGTGTAGTCTCTGAATCTCAGTTACTTTTCTATGCACAGTGATTACCATGGAGCACACAATTCTAAAATTTTTTCTTCTTTTTTTTATGATGTGTGTATCTGTGTGTGTGTGTGTGCGTGTGTGTGTGTGTGTGTGGAGGTACTGTTTGTGTTTCTATGTGTGTGAGTGTGTGCTTGCTGTCATGTATGTTAAAAATAACTTTACAATGGACAGAAAGTTTTGCAACAGTATTTTAACAACTAAAATACTATTGTATGACTTTCTGCCCATTGCAAAGTGATTTTTTTTTTTTGGCACCAAGACTTTGCAAGAATTTGGAAATTGAGACTGTAAGGAGTGACATTTTCATGACCTGTCTTATTCTATAAATACCACAAGAAAAGATTGATTGAAGTGCTATCTTACACACATGTACTCTCAAGTACAAATCAGTCCACAGACACAGCATGAACGTGCACATTCTGAAAGCAGTGAAACTACAAACTTTAAAGCACTCTCATATGTGCACACATGGACTTAGCCCTATCCATGTTCATGAAACCTTGTGTGCATACACACAAATACACACACATATGCTCACACATGCATGAACAATTGCTTACACACACACACACACATACACACACACACACACACACGCACACATGCACACACACTCACACACACACACACACACACACACACACACACACACACACACACACACACACACACACACACACACACACATGCATGCATACAAAGTCCACTGTGACCTCACTCTTTGGTGAAGAAGAGGTCAAATCGTCAAAGACCACCCCACACAACAGACAGAACAGAACCTCAGGTGGTCCCAGTCACTACCCACACCACTCCATGCAGGGCAAGACGTGGTCTGACTGACCTGTGTTCCTTGCGCAGGAGGTGAACCTGGCCTACCAGGAGAAGCACCTGCTGACCATCCAGTTTGACCCTGCCTACAAAGATGATCTGCACATCCGCACCATCGACGAGGTGCTTCACGTCACCTATAAGGAACACCCGCACATTGTGAGTTTGTGTGCGTTTGTGTGTGTGTGTGTGTGTGTTCAAGTGTGTGTGTTCAAGTTGTGTTCAGTGGTGTGTGTGTGTTCAAGTGTATGTGTGTGTTTGAAGGACATTGTTTCGTGTGTGTATGTGTTTGTGATGGAAATTGTGGCTGTATATGTTAATGATATTGTTTGATGTGTGTGTGTGTGTGTGTGTGTGTGTGTGTGTGTGTGTGTGTGTGTGTGTGTGTGTGCATGCATGCATGTGTTTGATATTATTTGGTTTATGCGTAATGGAGATTATGTGTGCATGTATGAAAGACAGTGTGTGTGTGTGTGTGTGCACATGCGTATGAGTTTATATGATATATGTGCACATGATTGTGTGTGTATGTGTGTGTTTGTGTTTATGCATGCATGTGTGCATGCCTACATGTGTATTCCTGTTCAGAAAAGCACTCACTTTTTTTGTCAATCTGCAATGCATATTTGAAGCAGTCTAACTCAATGAGTTCCATGGCTTATTGTCCAGGACTATATTGCCCTGCGTGGGGAGGTGTATTTCCCCAATCTGGAGTTTGAGAAGACGACTCTGAATTTTGGCTGCATTCTGAATGATACAGAGGTGACCCGCTACGTCAACATCACCAACAACAGTCCCATGCAGGTTGGTTCCTGCCAGAGGGTCTTTAATGCTGGATGTGTCAGCATGCATGGACTTTTTGGATGGATGGTAGACTGGCTGGAAATGTGTGTGTGGTGTGTGTGTGTGTGTGTGTGTGTGTGTGTGTGATGTGTGTGTGGGCATGCATGTGTGTGTGTGTGTGTGTGGGTGCATGTGTGTGTTGTGTGTGTGTGTGTGTGCGCGCGTGCATGTGTGTGCATGTGTGTGTGTGTGTGTGTGTGAATGGCCGACCGTGCATGTGCTTTCTTTTGCATAATACAATGAACATTTGTCAAACATTTCTTTCTTCATACATGCAGTTGAATAAACGTTTTTTTGTGCTTAACTTGGAAGCTATTCAAAGATCATCAAAATACATGTTGTTCATCACATGATTTACATACATCATCATCAACAATGTCATCATTGTTGTATTAATCATCATCAGTATCATCTCTCATCATCATCGTCGTAACTTCAGGTTCCTTCATCTGCTTCATTCTTGGACAGTCAGGGGACTCCACAGCTCCCTGTCCTCGATCATACACAACAAGGTAGAGGTGCTGTAACCAGTGCAGTTCTTCACATGATCAGTAAACAGTTTCATATCCTCATAGTAGACACTTCCAGAGTTTGCCACGCCACAGACTGACCTGTCCATGAGGTCACCACTGTGCTGCAATGCTGTGTCCAGGTGAAGTACCGATGGTCCTTCCTGGTGGGCAACGCTCCCAGCCAGGTGAAGCGGGTGGTCCGGCCCGCACTGCCCGCCCTGACGGAGACCGAGCAGGAGGGGGTGGAGGAGGAGAAGGTGCAGGAGGAGGAAGAGGTGGAGGAAGTTCAGGACGGGGACAAGGAGCTGGAGGACTCAGCCAGGTCGGCAGAGGACGGGGGAGAGCAAGAGGACAACCGCCTGCTGGACAACCCTGAGCTGGACAGCTCCTCCAAGCATAAGGCCTCCACCATCAGAGAGGTCAGGCTGTGAGCCTGGGTGTGTGTGTGTGTGTGTGTGTGTGTGTGTGTGTGTGTGTGTGTGTGTGTGGTGGAGGAAAGGGGTAGGGTGGTGGTGGTGTAGAAGGGCTTCACCAATACATATCTGTGTGTGGAGGGGGGGGTGTTATGGAAGAGTTTGAAAGGATATCCTTCTCTTGCCATTCTTAGAGTCTTCATAGCGTGTGTGTGTGTGGTGTGTGTGTGTGTGTGTGTGTGTGTGTGTGTGTGTGTGTGTGTGTGGTGTGAAGGGGAGGAGGGGTATGTGTGTGTGTGTGAAGGGGAGGAGGGGTAGTGTGTGAAAAAAAAATCATTTATGTGAACCAATGTGACTTTACATTTTACTTTTCATTTTACTTTTCAGTGCTCACGTTACTCTTTTTTTTTTTTGTAAGTATCTGAGTTGTTTTGGGATAGAGCACAGTAAATTTCTACTGTTGGTTATGGTATACATTTGCTTTCATGTGTGTGTGTGTGTGTGTGTGTGTGTGTGTGTGTGTGTGTGTGTGTGTGTGTGTGATCAGTAAGGTTTTCAGCAGTGTAAATCGATGGTTATGAAGTGCCACACAAAAGGCCTTTTGATTTTAGACTCAATCCTCCAGTTTATGACTTTTTTCCCCCTGAAACTTTCTTTTTATTCTTCCATATTCCTATATTTTCCTCCTGAGTAAGACTTCTGCTTAGTTGAGACCCTATTTCAAAGCTTTGCTAGGGGTAATTATGTGGAGATATCAGTGTATTTAATGTTAGGTATTTCTCTGACTCGCAGGCCACCAAAAAAGACGGGTTGGTTTGTGTGTGGGCAGGAGGAGGAGGAGGAGGATGAAGAGATCATGCGTCTAGAGAAGAAAGACGAGGATGGCAACGACCTGCCTGAAGACAACCGTCACTCTGAACACCTGTCCTCCACTGAAGATGTGGACACCATGGAAAAAGTGGGTCATTAGTGGAATGTGTGTGTGTGTGTGTGTGTGTGTGTGTGTGTTGTCAAAGGTTATAGCTCAGTTAAAGTTTAGTGCAATCCATCTTGGACATATGAAAATGAACACAAACAAACAAATCGCACACACACACACATACCTCCCACCCACCTGCCATTCTCAGAAAATAGAAAAGAAAAACTTTTCCTCTTGATTATCTGAGGGATTATTAGCAGATGTAACTCTCTGAACCTTTGACAATTGAATTTTCTGACCCATGCAGTTTCCAGTGACCTTTTTCTTCTCCGTTCATTAAGACCTTCAGCAACGATATTATTTACAAGACTTTTTTTCATGGGTTTATCAGAAGTTGCATACTCACAACCATGCATAACAAAAAATACACTGGGAAGAAAATAAATAGCATGCTCCTTTTCAGATAAGCAAACAGCTAAAGCAGTCAAAGCTAGATGCAGCACTGCACTGTGACTATACACTCTGTTCAGAGAGAACTGGCCACAGAGCTGTGCATGGTGACACACTATGAACACAGTGTACACATTTTGCTTTACAGGGACAGCTGGAGCAGATTGAAACAGTGAAGGAAGAGGACAAGTTCGACAGACTGAGCATGGGCAGCCGCCTGTCGCTACGGGAGGACGAGAGAAAGCGCTGCGTAGCAACCGAGTGCTGTCGGCCTTGTTGGAGCAGGATGCGGAGGACCCGCAGCCCCTTGGAATCGAGGAGGTATGGCTGGACCGTGGTTTTATCGGGGAGTGTAGGGGTAGGATTCTGCCTTTTATAGTTCCCCCGAAGTTGGAGTGTGGCTGCCCACGTGGCGGGGTAGTTAAAAACGGTCACACACGTAATGTTCTCACCCCCAGCTGATGCATTTGTACCATAGTGTTCAAGTACTTCGGCTGTTCGGATGATCCCTGGAGTCTTTTAGCCAGGGTACACACAACAACAACAACAACAACAACAACAACAACAACTGCCTTTTATAGTCTGTTTACCTGTCTTGGGTCTAGAAAGTCTTCTCTGCTTTGTTTGTTTGTTTGTTTTTTTTGGCTTGTTACAGTTTATAATGTTTAATTCACGTCATTGTAATCTGACAGGTTGGTGGTGAGACTGTAAATTTTTGGTTGGGTATTTATTGCATCCTGCTTTTCTTGTTTTGTTTTTGCTTTTGTTGGTTTTTTTTTTTTTTTTTTTTTTTTGGGGGGGGGGTTCTTTTTATTGGCAGGGTGGGGTGGGTTTGCTACCTCATCATCTGTGCTCCCTCAGGGCTACTCACTTCAACTGCCCCATACATGGCTGCACCCAGGTTTGTCCTGTAGCAGTCCCCACCTACCAGAACACAGGGTGCAGTCAGTATCAGACTGTCATGAGGCGATACACTGCTGGAAATACTGCACTGCCGCTGAATCTCTTCCATGGTTTTCTGTGGTACCTGCCTGGTCAGTACATGCTGGCCGCCACATTCTAAGCTCCGTATCGACGGCATTGATCATTTGTTGCAGAGCCAGCATAAGTGAGCGTTCCTCCATGGTGGTTGCTGCCGCACCTATCCACTGTCAGTTTCCGTGACTCGTGCTGATTCTGACGACTTTCGACTCAAATTGGCTAGGGTCATGGACAAAGAGACGAAATGGAAGCAAGGTCACTTCGAGAGTAGGTTATTAAAGGACACGACAGTTGAGACTTTTCCTCATGGGGTCCTTTCATAATGGTATCCCAGTGTCAGTCTGGCCAGAGAAATGTGGACTGCTGCAGTGTTGGTCAGAAAATGTGAACAACACTCTCAGGTACACATCCATTCAGTGGACTGAACTAGACTCTGTGGTTCCAGTCTGCCTGTTTCTCTTTCTGTTTTATGCTAATCTTGTTTTTCACTTGTGATGTTAGATATATTGTGCACCCGCAAAACGTGGTTCTTTCCGGATGAAAACTCTTCCTTGTTCTTAATATTCTGTCTCTTTTAACCCCCTTTCCTCTTTCAGTAAATATTGCATACATTGTCTGTGTAGGAAATATGTATTTTTACAGAAAAATCTTCCCTTTTTTTTTTTCTTATCTTATTCATTCCAGTTCATTTCACCCACAAGCAAATATCACATGGACTGTCCTCATAGGAAACATCAACTGCTTTTGTAGAATTTTTTCTTCTCTCCTTTGATCCCCTTTTTATCATCCAGTGGTCACAATGGATTCTGATGTTGTTGTTGTTGTTGTCATACCCTGGCTAAAAGACTCCAGGGATCATCCAAACAGCTGAAGTACTTGAACACTATGGTACAAATGCATCAGCTGGGGATGAGAACATTACATGTGTGACCGTTTTTGATTACCCTGCCACATGGGCAGCCACACTCCGACTTAGGGGATTTGGAGACTGATATGTTATGCTAGGAGCTTGTCACAACTGAAGACAATCCCTGCATAACTATGCAGAGCATAACAACATTTTGATGTAGCCTTGGTGTTCTAGCCTATGTCAATTGGCCTGACACAGCCTTAAGCCAAGGATGGATTCTGATGGTTTCAGGTCTTTGACATCCTTCCCCTGTACGGGGCCCTGGAGCCTGGTGACACCGAGCAGGTCACCTTCACCTTCTTTGGTCACTCCGACATTTTTGGAGAGGTCAAGGCCATTTGTGAAGTGGAGGGGGGCCCGACCTATGAACTGATGATCACAGGTGAAGCCAGTCTGGTGGAATACAGGTTCGACCACACCGAGATTGATTTTGGGAAACAGGTGAGGTTCAGATGTAGACTGACGGGTCTATTTGTGTGTGCATTTTGTTTTCTCTTTCGTACTATGTGTGACACATTTTTGCAGCTGCTGCTGGTACTTTTGAATTAAGCCTAGAGATCACAAAGTTAAATGTATCCATATAATCTGTGTTTATGATGTTGAATCCTGTTGCAGATGTATGACACTTTGTCTGTGTTGAACTAACTTACATCACATCTGTACAACATGTGTCATTTTATTAATAATGTTTGAATCTTATAGCCGATTGAAGGCACAGTGGCTGTGTTGAACTAACTTATCATCTGTACAACGTGTGTTATTTCATTCATAATGTTTGAATCTTATAGCTGATTGAAGGCACAGTGGCTGTGTTGTCAAACAGTTACATATGAACATTTGCTGTGTGTAATGCATGCCTGGTCAACATGCGTTGATGGTGTGTAAATCCTGTGGGCAGATGTACGACACAGTGGCTGTGGCCGAGTTGACGCTGGTGAACACGGGCAAAGTGGCCTTCGAGTTCCATGCCCTGAACATTGACCCTGCCTTCGTTAACCGTCCTCAGCCAGGGCAGCCTGTGCTGGTGCCTCACACGGTGAGTCTCAGGGATGGTATGTGCTGGTGATGTTTTGTAGCTGGTCACTTTGTGTGCCTGTCTGTTTGCTTGTCTGGTGTGGGACGTTTTGACATTGAAACCTCTCCGTGAAGACCCTGCCCTATGATCACATCAAAACTTTCGCCCATATTTACCTCAAAGGAGGCAGTTCAACTTAAACTTTGAGGGGAAACATGAAGGTGGTTATTATATTTATTTATCTTTTTACAGTCTTTCTCCCCTAAATTCAGTTTGTCTGAGGATTAGACCAAGATCTCCTGATCCTATGCAGACCAGTATTTTGCACAAGACAGACATCCAGACAGCTGGTCTTAAACCATTAAGATGAATCAATTAGAGAAAAAAAAAAAAGCTGTTTTTTTTCTGGTTTCTTTCTTGTCTGTCTACCTAGCTATATCACCCACTAGATACAACACATGGAGTTGACATTGTGTTGTATATGAGTGCTGTTGTATGTCACGTTGTTCATTTTGTTTCCTGGTCCATTTGTTTCTGGTCCATGTTTCTTGGTTGCTTTGTCTGCTTTTCTTTTTTTTTGTTTTGGTCTGGTGTTCATCTTGTTTCCATTGGTGGTCTCTCTGCCTGCATGTATGTATGCATGGGTGTATGTGCATGTAAGGCAGCCGTGTAACTGTTCCTAACGCTGATTTTCTGCCTTAAGTATAATCACTTTCAGGTTGTTTTTTTTCTGTAAACTCCCACACCCTTGACCTTCAGTCCCTTACCCCAACACCACCACCTGACATCCCTCCTCAGTCTCCCCTGCTCCCCCCCCCCCCCCCCCCCCCCCACCCAAAGAGAAATAATCGGTTTTGTTAGAATATTGGAAAAAGCTGGAAATTTTACAAGCATCTGCACTATAGCATTTTGAATTAGCAAATCATGTATGTAATTTTTTGTGGAGAACATGTGTTTGTGTGTGCATGTATATATATATATATATATATATATATTATTGATGTGTGTGTGTGTGTGTGTGTGTGTGTGTGTGTGTGTGTGTGTGTGTGTGTGCCCATGTGTATACAGGTATGAGCACATCATTGTATGTACATATCAAAAGGCAGTTGAAAGATTGGAGTGAGAGAGGTGTTCTTGTTTCAAATGATGGCATTTTAGGATTGTATCGAAGTATAATTTCTAACAATATGTGGTGCCTTTCAGTTTATCTTTCCATATGCATTAATTTTCTGACATGCACTTGGTTTGTGTTTCAGGGCATTATTGAGCCATTCTCTGAACAAAAACTGCTGGTGCGTTTCCTGCCTGGAATTCCAGAACATTTCACTAAAACCTTTGCCATCCAGGTAATATTCAGTGTCGGAGTGTGAGTGTGTGCATGCATGTGTGTGTTCTTGCATGCGTGTGTGCGTGCGTGCATGCGTGCATGTGTACATGTGTGTGTGTGTGTGTATGTGTGTGTGTGTGTGTGTGTGTGTGTGTGTGTGCGTGTGTGTGTGTGTGTGTGTGTGCATGAGTGTGTGTTTGTGTGTAGTATGTGCATTTACAGAAGTATAACTAGACAGAATGAATTTGAATGAATTCTTACATATGCTGACATATATGCATTTGAGCATTTATTTTCAGTGGCAGTATTGATTCTAGGAAAAAAAATGGTAAGGTTTCATCATTTAAGGATCGTATGATCCTGACAAGAAAAATATGAAACTTCGTAAATGAGGTGAAATGGAAGGAATCGTGAACAAAACATTCTTCTGGAAAAAAAAAAAGAAACCAAGATCTGAAGTTCTGCGTTATTTTTCCAAGTTCACCGCCTGTTTGTCAAGCTATCCTCATGTTTGTTAATGCCCACAACCCTTTCCCGCCATGGATAGGTGGCCCACTTTGAGCCTGACACCATCAAGCTTCACGGGGAAGGAGTGTTTCCCCGCATTTCTCTGGACCTGCCACGCTATATGGACGACAGCGGCTACTACGAGTCCCTCCTGAAGGAGTCCAGGAAGAACTTGATGCCAGGGGGGTCGGACGCCACCCTGACCACCATGGGCATGGCCAGCCTTCAGGAAGCACGCGTCTCTGGCGTCGTGCCGGCCATTGTCAACAGCTCACGCAATCTGGAAGTTCTGCATCAGGTAGCTTTGGTTTGGTTTGGAGTGACAGAAGTGTGTGTGTGTGTGTGTGTGTGTGTGTGTATGTGTGTATGTGTGTGTGTGTGTGTGTGTGGTGTGTGTACATATTTCAATGAAAATGACAGGTTCAAAGACGTAGCCATGTCTGCTTATACCAGAATAGTTAACATTCTCATGTGCATCAAATCAAAACATGGGGAAACACAGCTTAGGAATGTCTTGTGTACCTTGATTGCAACAACAACAACGTGAAAAATCAAAACTGTTAACTAAAGATGTGGGTGTAGAATGGTCAGTATACCCTTAGGAGTTGATATTCTGGTTTTGTCTTCAGAACCAAGAGTTTCCTTTGTGTGATGCATGTGTGTGTTTTTTCTTGACGGAGTGTATGTCAGTGTAGAGAATGTAGGCCTGTAATACCATGTGGGTTTTCCCATTTGTTCTGAGTTGTCATCTTCTGTGTATGTTTTCCATTAGATCTTCTTGAAGAGTTTTGATGAAACTAGATAAGACTTTATCATCAAATGGAATAGCATCAGAAGGAATGCTGGGAGGAAGGCGAAGGGAAGGAAGTACAGAAACTAATGTCACATTGCATAACATCCATACATACAGAAACATGCTCTCACAAACACACACACACACACACACACACACACACACACACACACACACACATACACACACACACACACATACACACACATACACACACACACACACACACACACACACACACACACACACACACACATTAACAACTGCTCCCTCCCTCTCTGCTGTTGTTTAAACAGATAACTGTGGTGTTATGTTGATATCAGATAACTGTGCCATTAGTACCATAACAGATAACTGTGCCAATAGTGCCATAACAGATAACTGTGCCATTGGTACCATAACAGATAACTGTGCCATTAGTACCATAACAGATAACTGTGCTATTAGGACCGTAACAGATAACTGTGCCATTAGTACCATAACAGATAACTGTGCCATTATGACTACAACAGATAACCGTGCCATTGGGGCTGTAACAGATTACGGTGCCATTAGGGCTGTAACAGATAACGTGCCATTGGTACATAACAGATAACGGTGCTGTTAGTACCATAACAGATAACTGTGCCATTAGGACTGTAACAGATAACTGTGCCATTAGGACTGTGACAGATAACTGTGCCATTAGGTCCGTAACAGATAACTGTGCCATTAGGTCTGTAACAGATAACTGTGTCATTAGGACCGTAACAGATAACTGCGCCATTAGACTGTAACAGATAACTGCACCATTAGGATTGTAACAGATAACTGTGCCATTAGGACCATAACAGATAACTGTGCCATTAGGACTGTAACAGATAACTGTGCCATTAGGACCGTAACAGACACAGGTGTAAAGTCACCTGCAGTTGCCTCCACCTGAACATGAATCTGACTTTTTTTTGTTTGGTTTCTTTTGTTGATGTCCTATAGCAGGAGCACCCCACAGCGGTGCCCTCAGACCTGGAGATACAGATGGAGGTGGAGCGCTTGGCTGTCAGAGACTTTGCCCACCAGCAGAGAGCTTCTGCTGCCTCTGCTCGTCTGTCCCTGGGCGTGGCCACAGGTCCTGAAGGTCAGGGAGAGGAGGGTGGCGCTCAGGTCAGTGACTCCCACCAAGTCTTCACCCACATGCCTGCCCCGCCCACTGCAGGCACTGCCGAAGCTTCCGGCGAATCTCGGCGATCACGCCGCAAGAAACCAAAGTGAGCTTCTGAAAATTTATCGAAAAATGTGGGATTCTTGTCTTGTTATGAGTGGATAGATAAAAGGAAGAACGATGAAAAAGAAATCATCATCCAGAATCAGGTCTATGTAGTAGGAGAGGAGTGTGGCAACCAAAAAATTAAACAGATTGAAAAATTATGCCATGTTGTGATTCCAGTTTAATATATCACCAAAAGGATATACCCACTCATACATTTTTTGCTATCTAATTCAAGAGGCAATGACAAATAAAACAGATTGAAAAATGATGCTATGTCATATGATTCAAATCTAATGTATCACCAAAGGGATGCATGCACTTACATGTTTTGCCATATAATTCAAGTACATGATATCACAAAAATACACACACACACACAACACACACACACACACACACACTTACTTAAACTTTCTCTCGCTCTCTTTCTCACTCTCTCTATTTTCCTTCCCAGCAGGGAGATGTACAAGGATAGGAACAAAATCCTCTAGACTGCAAACAACCTCCCTGCTTCCCAATGGTTCTTCTTGCTTTTAAATAACAGTAGCATGGTTGGAACGCAGACATTTTATTTTCCATGTGTCCCCCCACCCCAGGCCGAAGCTCCCAGAATACCTGCTGGACTTTGGCTACGTGGTGCTGGGCACGCAGCGGACCCACGTGGTGCGGGCCACCAACACCGGCTGGTGTCCCGTGTCCTTCAAGATGGACCGCGGCTCCATCCACAACCTGGGCTTCATCGTGGAGCTGGACCGCGTGCGCAACCTGCCTGGCGCTCCTGACAATGAGACCGTCGATTTTGTGGTCACCTTTGACCCCAGAGCTGCCAACCTGCAGCTGGGGCCGGTGGAGGCCATGGTTCCCATTCATGTGAGTGGGGTGGGGTGGGGGAGATGTGATGTACTTTGATGTGGTGGTAGTGTGGTGTGGCCTGGAGGTAGTGAGGTGTGGAGGTGAAGCAGTGTAATGTGGAGGTGGTGTGCATGGTGTAATGTGGAGGTGGGTGGTGTGTTAGGAGGCAGTGTCGTATGAAGATAGTGTTGTCTGGCGGTAGTTTGAGTGGAGGTGAAGCAGTGTGATGTGCTGTGGAGGTGGTGTGTGTGGTGTAATGTGGAGGTGGGTGGTGTGTTAGGAGAGTATGAAGATAGTGTGGTGTGGCCTAGAGGTAGTGTGGTGTGGAGGTACAGCAGTGTGATGTAATGAGGAGGCAAGACAGGGTGGTATGGATGCGTTGTGATGTTGAGGTAGTGTGCTGTGGGGATGTTGATGCTGTAGATGTGGTGTGGAGGTGGTGTGGAGATGCACTGACATCATGTGTTCCAGTGTAGAGATGTTGTGGTGTGCTGGTCCTGTGCTCGCTCATGATGCACTGAGTGACGTGCTGACAAAGTCGAGCTCAGTTCACCAGAGTTATGTGCGAGACGGAATCATTGGTGACAATGTTTCATGTTGTCTTTCTCGTCAACCCTACCCAGACTGGCCCAACTAGAGTGGCACAATTGGGAAAGTTGAAAAAAAAAACAACCTTGTGTGCGCAGATCGCCTCAGGCCCCCAGGTGGTGCTGCGGTTGCGTGCCCATGTGACCATGCCTGACATGGAGATTTCTGATGACGTCTTGGAGTTCCAGGAGGTCAAGTGTGGAGAATGTCGTGTCATCACTGTTCAGGTCCACAACCATCAGCATGTCAGGTGCGACTGGTTCTCCGGGCAGACTGACGAGGAAAAGAAACAGGTAAGACTTGGTTGTTTAGCTGTCGTAGTCGTAGTACACATTTGTTTGTTGTGTGTATGTGTATGTGTGTGTGTGTGTGTGTGTGTGTTGTGTGTATGTGCATGTGCGTGCTTAATGCATAAATACATGTGTACATCCATATGTTGAAATTAAGTAATTTTGTTAATGTTTGAAATTTATTCCCTGGCCAACTTCCCACTCAGAGCTCAGAGTGCTATGGGGTCAAATGGGATGACTGGGACCAGCAGTCAAGTTTCATCCTCTTCACTTCTTCGCAGCACGCTGCGAGAATGATCGTGGTGCCCACCTTACCACTCAGTCTTCTGAAAATAAATATGACCAAATTTCCCTGATGATTTTTAACCAGTGGTGTCAGCGTACAGATATAACCCTTCCTATGTCATAGCATACCAGTTAGCAAGCTACTAACAGTCGAGTTTATTGGCTACTTTGAAGAGAAAGCAACCAACCCGTTGGCAACTTCAAGCACTGAATCAGTGCTCCATGTTTGAAGGATGTCATTTCAACTCAGTCAAACAACATCAAAATAATTATTTTGGCTTTTAAAATACTTATCATTAAGAAGATGAAAGACAGCTCTATTTCACTGTACAAAAGTAAAGTCACTGTCTGATTTTGGCTTTTAAGGAAAGGTAATTAAAAATGGTCAAAAACAGGTGTCCTGAGGGAATTTCAGTGTTGTGACTGCATTGTTCACTGGGCACATAGAGCAGAATGAGGGTCTGTGTTGACAGTGTTAATGGATGGATCTCTGAGAGCGCTGCTAAAATGTTCCAATCCACACTGCAGATGTCAGTATCTCTTGAGCCTTGTTGATGCCGAGATATAGCTATGATGAAAGTAAGCGTAGTGTACAGCCCTGATCTGTGGGCTCAGGCCAACATGGAACTCATGGCATCAAGGCGATAGCATCGTCATCCACATGAATCATCATGAAAAAAAAAAAAAAAAGGTCTTAAGTTCTGTAGTCCTTCATGCCCTGCCCCCTTATGGTGACCTCAGTTTTGATTTTTTTTTTCTTTTTCTCCCCATCCCTGCCCATGGTGAGTGTTTGTTTCACAGTGCTCAGGTCAGGCAATTCATGGAGACTGTGGTTGGATAGACGTTACTGGCAGGTGTCATGACACGCTTTAAATGTCATGAAAGTCGCAAGCTTAACTCATCAGCATCATGTTTGTGTGGGAACATTTTTTTTTTTTTTTTTTAACCCTGGCGAGATCCTGTCCATTTGTTGAATGTAGGGTGTTGAGTTGTTTCCCCTTAGTGAAGGCAGCTGTGTGAAAGTTCACATTTCCTGCAGTTTGATTGTTAGGCGTGTCGGTAGTTTTCACTGGACCTCAAAATTGGTGACACAGAGGGCTGTTGAAGTGCATGGTTCCTTTTTTGTGTGCAGCCCCATTCATTGTTTTGGAGGCGAAACTCGGTAGTAAATGTGAAGCATGAGCTGGTTGATATTTAGTTTGTTATTTGTTTGTTTGAGTGTTTGTTCTTTGTTTGTTTGATATTTGTTTGCTACTTTGTTATTTGGTTGTTAGCATGCATTTTTTTTTTTTTAAGATTGAACTGATTGTAACATATTTCTTGTCTTCTTTTTGTAATATTTCTTTTGTTACTTGTGTGTTTGCATGCATTTTTATTGTTCGTTTTTTGGATAGAACTGTTTATCACATATTTCTTTTTTTCTTTTTGTCAGTGACTTTGTACATAGAAGATGTGTACAGATAAAATTTCCCTGTTCATCCCTCCACATGTAAAAAAATTATAGCAACTCGCACATGCATGCTCAACCCCCCCCCCCCCCCCCCCCACACACACACACACACACACACACATACACACATACACACTCTGACAAAACCGTTTGGGTACAGTTTATTGAAAAGAGAGAATGGCTTAACCAATCAATTCAACCATTCACACTTACCAGCGGAGTGTCACTGGATGTCCTTTGAGTGAGCTCAGTTTTGGGGCATGGTTGGGCATTTGGGCTTATTGCTGTGCTGTCTTTTACCTGGTATAATTTATTTCTTGAATTTTTTTTTTTTTTTTTTTTTTTAAACTTTTATTTGTACAAATTTGGTGTATTGATAAGGGACGATTGCTGGAGTACGCAGCCTGGAGTGTGGACCTTTTCTTCACTGTCATTTCTTGCAGCCTTGAGGCTGATTGTCTGTAATTCTGAATTATTTGTATGCATGTGTGAAAACTGATCCAACGCTCATTAAGTGTTAATGTTTAAAAAGTGTGCGTATGGTTTCATGCATGTGTCAGTCTGTATGATTGTATCTCTGGTGTTTGCTGTGCAAAACATGAATTTTTTTTTTTTTTGCTGAGTTGCTTGAGTAACAGGCATACTCATTCATGGATGGGTTTCATTGGGATCAGTTTCATTTCACTCCATGTGGTTGCCATGGCACAGGCTCAGCGACACATGCCCATGCACCTGCGACGCAAGATGAGGCAGGAGAAGAAGAAACCGCCGCACTTTGAGATCCTGCCCCCCAATGGCAGTCTGCTTCCTGGTCAGAGGATCAACATCCAGGTCAAGTTCATGCCCACAGAGGAGGTGAGTGTTTGTCCATGCCACTCTCAGCCCTAGCTCTTTGACCTGCCCTCAGGTCTGTCGTCATTGCTGTTTGACATGTTGAACCGCTGTCAGTCATTGCTGTTTGACATGTTGACACCGCTGTCAGTCATTGCTGTTTGACATGTTGACACCGCTGGCAGTCATTGCTGTTTGACATGTTAACACCGCTGTCAGTCATGCTGTTTGACATGTTGACACCGCTGTCAGTCCATGCTGTTTGACATGTTGACACCGCTGTCAGTCATTTCTGTTTGACATGTTGACACCGCTGTCAGTCATTGCTGTTTGACATGTTGACACCGCTGTCAGTCATTGCTGTTTAACATGTTGACACCGCTGTCAGTCATTGCTGTTTGACTGTTGACACCGCTGTCAGTCATTGCTGTTTAACATGTTGACACCGCTGTCAGTCATTGCTGTTTAACATGTTGACACCGCTGTCAGTCATTGCTGTTTAACCATGTTGACACCACTGTCAGTCACTGCTGTTTGACATGTTGACACCGCTGTCAGTCATTGCTGTTTGACTGTTGACACCCTTCAGTCATGCTTTTTGACATGTGACACGCTGTCAGTCATTGCTGTTTGACTTGATGACACCGCTGTCAGTCATTGCTTTTGACCTGTTGACACCCTGTCAGTCATTGCGTTTACTGTTGACACCTACAGTTATGCTTTTGACTATCAGCATGACTTTCACTTTTGCTTTTGATTGATCAACACACATTTTCAGCATTTGCTTTTTGACTTGTCATCACCACTGTCAAGTCATTGGTTTTATATGTCAGAATGACTATAGCATTCTTTCTTTTGACACGTCACATCATGCAGTAATTGCTTTTGATATGTCTGAAAGACTGCATCCAATGTTTTGACAAAGCTAATGCACTGACATCATGAAATGTTAGAGAACTGACTGCAAGAAGGGTGGGTGGGGGGGGGGGGGGGGCACTGCTAAGTGAACAAGACCAAGTAAACTAGGGTAGGGGCCGACATTAATCTGTTTCTCAGCATAAGCCATGAACACTAATACGCTGTGCAAATCACAGCCACTTCCTTTCATTTTGTCTTCATGTTTTTTTCTTCTTTCTGTTCTTTGTCTTTCTGCTGCTGCTTTTCTTTTCTTTTTTTTTTTTTTTTTTTTTGGATAGGATTAAGAGGGAATCCAAAACTATCATATATTCTGCCACTGTCTGAAGCATCAAACAACATGTCCATTTTCTCTGGACAGAGGTTCTACGAGCAGCGCATTCCCATCAAGATCGCACAGAGCAGCCAGCGCATTCTGCTGCTGTGCCGCGGGCAGGGCCTGGAGCCGCGCCTGGAGTTCGAGCGCCAGCTGGTGGAATTTGGTCCCATCCTGCCCCACAGCAGTGGCGACGAGCAGGAAGTCGTCATCCGCAATCCCTGCAGCTTCCCGGTGGAGTTCTACAACCTGGAGTTTGACTCGCAGTACCTGGAGGAGGAAAAGGTACAAAAAAAAAAAGAAAAAAAAAAAGAGGTGGCGCTGGTGCTAGTGTTGGAAGTATTAGAATTTGAAGAGATGGAGAGTGATTAGGGAGAGGGTTTGAGGTGGGTGGTTAGCTTTGATACCCTACAGTATCAAAATTGCAAGATACGGAGAGAGATGAAAGAGTTTGAAGAGGGTGGATGATCTTCATACCATGTCACACTGAAATGCAAGACAGCAGAACACAACAGAGGGCAGCATGCATCAGACACAACACAACGCCGTGTGATACACACAACACAACATTATAACAATGCAATGTAACACACACACACACACACACACACACACACACACACACACACAACGCAATGCAGATTAGGACAGCACATCACAGCCCTCTGTGTGGTGTTGTCAGGTGCTGCGTCTGATGCGGGGCTACGATGAGTACAACACCATCCTCCTGCCTCCCCGCTCCGCCGCAGAGAAACTGCCCAATGAACTCCTGGACTTCTACGATGGTGAGCGCACCTCTCTGTATCTTTTCTGGATGGTTCACTCAGAAACTTAAGCCACACCACAACGCTGCATGGCTTTACACTAAGGGACACGGCACAACTTCACTGCAATGTCCTGAGGAGATGGGGTAGTTTACCGGGAAGAGAGAACCCTGGTGCAGATGAAGAAAGGGGATGGGAATAGCTCAGTTGGTAGAACGCCAGACTCGTAATCTTGGTGATCTGGGGTTGCGGGTTCGAATCTCTGCCGGGCCGTTTCGGAACAGGCAGATTTTTCCCTTGGAGTTAACATTGGTTCTGACTCCATTTCCCATACAGTCCTTCGAGTGAGACCGTAAACCGAGGTTCCGTGTGTGAATGCACGCATAACGTCTTGCATACAGGTAAAATCCGATCACTAACTTTCGGAAGAGAAGGCCAGTTTGGCCGTTGGTATGGATGACACATTACACATAGCATGCACCCTGCGTAAGAAATGGAAAGAATGAAGGAAGTAAGGAAATTGACCGAACGATATTGAATGACATGGACTGGATGACACCAGAAACGACTGAATGAAGCGCCAGCTGGCAGCTCTTCAGTCAGCACTACCCAGGTGTCAGCCTGTTGTGTAAATGAGAGTGGATTGTAAAGCGCTTAGAGCTTGGTCTCTAGCCGAGAAAAGTTTCTTTGATGGATTCCACCCTGCTCCATGCATGGCCCCTTGGTCTGTCACAGTCCTCTCTTTCCTGGACTTTAACACTTTTATTCCTGTGGCTTTTTTTTTCTTCTTTTTGCATTGTAATGTTGTGTGCCCCCAGCATGCTGAGGGATTTAATGCTATAAAATGTTGAGGCTAGAATGTCTTTATTTGTTGTTATCAAACCACACTCTCAGCTTTTTTCATAGTTTGGGTACAGTTCATCAGAAAGACGAAACAGACCAGGGACAAAGGCACTTCTTATAGACCACAGGAGTGACGTCCCTCTTAAATCAGTATTAATCTTTTCAGTAAGAATTCTTTTTTTTTTTCCCTAAGCCTTTGTTTGGGACATGATGTGCTGAGGGTGAAGGTTGGTGTGTTTCACAGAGCAACTGAAGAAGCTGGATGAAGAGGACCGTGCCCAAGAGGAGGCACGCCAGGAGGAGCTGAGGCGTCAGCAGGAGGAACGAGAAGGTGGGCTGGGAGGAAGAAAAGGAAGGGAGTAGGGAAGGGGATGGTGGGTTTACAAGCATGTGTATGGGCACAAACACTTGCAGACACACACACACACATACACAGAGGCGCACACACACACACACACACACACACACACACACACACACTTGCACACTCACACACACACACACACACACACTCTCTCTCTCTCTCTCTCTCTCTCTCTCTCTCTCTCTCACTCTCATGCACACATGCTTTTTTTCTCCTTTGCGTATGCCTTGGTCTACATGGTCAGTCTGACCCTGGAGATGAATAGCGCCGTCTTCTCCAGCTCTTGTAGACTGCCGTAGAGCTTCGTCATTAGAGCTGTCTCTGTTGGCCACACCTCTCTCCATGGCTGTTCATGTAGTGGGCATTTTTGGAGCACATGCTCCGCTGACTGTTCTTCCTGCCCACAAGGACAGACTGGAGAAGGCACCACCTTGAGCTTTCGGCACAAGTGACTGTTAAGTCTGTTGTGCCCGGTGTGGAGCCTCACTAGGATACTTTGTTGCTGTCTGGACAACAGATAATAATCATCCTTGGCACACATGCTTTTGTCCCCAAACACTACATAGACTTGCACACATACATACATGCAGATGCGTACACTCACACACACACACACACACACACACACACACACACACACACACAAATGCGCACATACACACTGTAGAACAGTTTCTGTCTGCTGACAATAGGAGACGTAGACGACAGCAAGACAGATGAGGCAGAGGCAATGACAGCCCCACCATCAATACCACCGGCGGCGGCTCCACCAAAGACCTGCATGAAGTGCCTTCTGCTGCCCCCATCCCTGAAGACCCGGAAAAGAAGGAAGAACTCCTGGAAGGTGAGGGATTTCTTCTTTTATGTGTGTGAGTGTGTGAATATGCATGCACATGATAGCACATGTTTGTGTGTGTGTGTATGTGTGTGTGTCTGTGCATGCATGTGTTCATGCATGTATGTGTGTGTTGTGTGTGTATAGATCGTATGTGTTTGTCTGTGTGCTTGTGTATGTGTTTGTGTGTGTGTACTTGTGTGCGTTTGTGTATGTGTGTCTAGACTTTGACTTCTTTTTCTTAAATAATGATGAAAGTAGGTCAGTTTTACAACATGTGACTTTTCAGTTCTCATGAAGTATAGAAACAACAGGCATGTAATACTGAGTCCTTACAAGGTATGTAAAAAAAGGTTATGTGTGTTTGTGTTTGTGTGCGTGTGTGTGCATGTGTGCGTGTGCTTATCATATTTTGTCTTTGAAACAATGGCATACACTACTTTCCTTTTTCCTCAGAGCGTATGCGGGAATCTGTGGCTGGCAGCGGTGGTGTGGGAGAGCTGGAGATCACGCCTGTTTCCGCTGCCATCGCTCGTCACCTCGGCATCGATCTGTCCGCCGAGGGCAAGGCTGCCCGCAATCGACGTGGCCTGGCTGTCATTCTGCATGGCGCTCCCATGTCTGGTATGTAGTGTGTGTATGTTTGTGAGTTAGGGTGTGCATGAATGTGTGTGTGTGTGTGGTGTGTGTGTGTGTGTGTGTGTGTGTTGGGCTTTGCATAGATGCTTGTGTTTGGGAAAGGGGGTGGGGGGAAGAGACAAGGATGCTTTTATATGTGTGTGTGTAAGTATGTGCATCTGCGTGTATGTATGTGCACAAATTTGTGCCCTTATGAATATATGGGTGATGACAAATATGCGTATAATCAAGTCTGTCTTAGTAATGTGTATCATGCATTATATTTTATCACAAGCTGTGGTAGTATTCCTTTGTACTTCCTCACAGGCTGTGATAGTATTCCCTGTAAGGTCAACTTCTTTACCAGGTCTGTGTGTCGTTCTTCTCTCAGGGAAAACCTCAACAGCTGTGATGCTGGCTAGGCACTTCGAAGCTGCCATACTGACCGTGGACGGCGTTGTCATGGACGCCATCGCCAATGGCAACTCAAGTGCAGGGCTGAAGGCCCGACAGCTATGTGCAGATGCAGCCCGTCGCAAAGCGGAGGAGATGAAGATGATGGAGGGAGAGGAAGGGGAGAAGAAGGTCGGGGGGCTGAGCGTGGAAGCCGTCACCGCCCACACCCAGCAAGGCACCAGTGAGCATCTGACAGGACATGTCTGCAGGCATACATGCATGAACATGAACTTATACACACTAGCATGCACATGCCTGCACATGCTAACACCCACTCTAAAGGTGCAAAATTTAAGTTTGAATTTCAAGTGTGCATTTAAAATTTAGGAGGACCAAAAGTAACAAAAGATGTTGTGCGTTTGTGGTAAGCAGAGAGTTGCCTGAACTCAAATGTGTAGAAAAGCCAACAAGATTTTTTTCAAATCCAGATTTATGCCGTCTAAGAACAAATGAAGTGCTCAAATATGACATATTCAGAGAAGGCAAAACAAATAAGATACTTCTTTTCTTCATCATTTTTTTTTTTCAATTAAGAAAAATGCTGTCCACTGCAGAGTCTGTGATATAGAGTGCTCGAAATGCCTGCTGTGCTTATTTTCCTTACATACACACTCTTCTCCTTTCCCACTCTCCCTTCCCTTCTCTCCCATTCCTTATTAATTCTGATTTAATTCTTATTGTCTTGTGTCTGTTCCCAGACATGGCAGGGGCGGCGTCATCCCAGGTGTCCAATCGCAAGATTAGCACCATGGGGGACATGAAGGGCAAGGACAAGCACCATGGCAGTACCATGGGTGGAAAGACCATGAACACCTCGTCTGTGGAGGGGGGCACAGGCAGCCAGGTGGGTTCTGCTGGGAAGAGAGGAGGAGAAAAGGGAGGAGGGGGGCACTTTAGGGTCCTTGTAGGAACTTGAAAGTCCTTGAGATTTGATACCCCTTTCTTAAAGCCTTGACATTTGAAAGCCCCCTTTTTAAGGCCTTGAAAAGCCTTCAGATTTGAAACCTCTTTTTAAGGTCTTGACATTTGAACCCCTCTCCTATTGAAGGCCTTAAAAAGCTTTAAGATTTGAAACTTTTTTTTTAAAGGCCTTGACATTTGAAACCCCCCTTTTTAAGGCCTTAAAAAGCCTTAAGATTTGAAACTTTTTTTAAGCCCTTGACATTTGACCCCCCCCTCTTTTTAAGGCCTTAAAAAGCCTTAAGATTTGAAACTTTTTTAAGGCCTTGACATTTGAAACCCCCCTTTTCAAGGCCTTGAAAAGCCTTAAGATTTGAAACCTCTTTTCAAAGTCTTGACATTTGAACCCCCCCCCCCCCCCCCCTTTTAAGGCCTTGAAATGCTTTAAGATTTGAAACATTTTTTTAAAGGCTTTGACATTTGACCCCCCCCCTCCTTTTTAAGGCCTTAAAAAGCCTTAAGATTTGAAACCCATTTTAAAGGTCTTGACATTTGAACCCCCCCTTTTCAAGGCCTTGAAAAGCCTTAAGATTTGAAACCTTTTTTTAAGGTCTTGACATTTGAAACCCACCTTTTTAAGGCCTTGAAAAGCCTTAAGATTTAAATCCTTTTTAAGGCCTTGACATTTGGAACCCCCCTTTTAAAGGCCTTGAAAAGCCTTGAGATTTAAAACCTTTTTTAAAGGTCTTGAAAGCCTCAAGATTCGAAACTCTTTCTCTAAGGCTTTGAGATTTAAACCCCCCCCCCCTTTTTTTTTTTAAGGTGTTGAAAGCTTGTGATTCACCCTATATTAAAATCTGGTTTCACCCTATATTAAGATCTGGAAAGCCATATAAATTTGAATCTTCATTTTAAGGCCTGGAAAACCTTTGAGAGTTCAAACCACTGCTGTAAGGCTGGGAAAACTTTTAGAAAAAAATAAATAAATAAGGCCTGGGAAGCCTGTGAAATTTGAAACCACTGCTTTAAGGCCTGGAAAGCCCTAGAGATTGAAATCCATAATTTTGAGGCCTGGGTAGTTTAGGAGGAATTTCATAATCTTGACTTATTTGAAAGAAAAGATCCCTGCAAAGCAGGAGGTAAGAGTCATACTTCTTTTTGATTTGTCATCGCTACCATCACAAATGAAGGAAAAGCAGGGAAATGAATGAGGAGATGGGAAACAGGTTGATCATCCTCAAAGATGCCAAGTATTTGCACTCCCTTTTGTTGTAGCTGTCGTGCTGTTAGCTGGCTTTCAAATGTTTCACATGCTTGTTATGTTTTTTTTGCTCTTGTGTTTCTGGGAGTCTGTATCAGTTTCACAATCTGCGAAAAGGAGAAACCAGGTTTTGAAACGTCAGTGAAATTCTGATTGACAGAACTGTATGAACCCTGCTGTTTGACACAGTCATCTTGGGAGTGTTGTTTAGTGAGTTTCGTGTCTGATATTGGGAAGACATATATGTCGAAGTGATTTTCGTGTCTGATATTGGGAAGACATATATGTCGAAGTGATTTTCGTGTCTGATATTGGGAAGACATATATGTCGAAGTGATTTTCGTATCTGATATTGGGAAGACATATATGTCGAAGTAATTTTCGTGTCTGATACTAGGAAGACATGTATGTCAAAGTAATTTTCATGTCTGATATTGGGAAGACATATATGTTGAAGTGATTTTCGTGTCTGATATTGGGAAGACATATATGTCGAAGTGATTTTCACGTCTGTTATTGGGAAGACATATATGTCGAAGTGATTTTCATGTCTGTTATTGGGAAGACATATATGTCGAAGTGGTTTTCGTGTCTGTTACTGGGAAGACATATAATTATGTCGAAGTGATTTTCATGTCTGTTATTGGGAAGACATATATGTCGAAGTGATTTTCGTGTCTTATTGGGAAGACATATATGTCAAAGTGATTTTCGTGTCTGATATTGGGAAGACATATATGTCGAAGTGATTTTCGTGTCTGTTATTGGGAAGACATATATGTCGAAGTGATTTTCGTGTCTTATTGGGAAGACATATATGTCAAAGTGATTTTTGTGTCTGTTATTGGGAAGACATATATGTTGAAGTGATTTCCGTGTCTGTTATTAAGAAGACATATATGTCGAAGTGATTTTCGTGTCTGTTATTGGGAAGACGTATATGTCGAAGTGATTTTTGTGTCTGTTATTGGGAAGACATATACGTTGAAAAATCGCTTGTCTGTTTCATATCTGTGTATCATATATGCATTGCTTTGCATATTGTTTTGAAATTTATTTTTATATTACTTCTTTTCAGTAAGACTGCCATCTGTTTCAATCTCTTTGCTTCTGTTACATTTATTTCCCCATAAAGACACCCCCCCCCCACCCCTCCCACCCCTATCAAAGACCTGTTTTTTTTTAAAAAGGATTTTGTTTTTTTAGATGGTCGTGAAGGTGTTGAACTGTAACAGAAGCAAGTGTCCTCTGCTGGACTAAGCACAGTGTGTGTTGGCCACAGGTCCCCAGCAGTCCCCCGCCCCTGGCAGCCCCCATCGCCCGACGCCTCAGCATCAGCGCCAGCGTGGCAGGAGAGGAGGGTCTGCTGAGCTGTGTGCTGCCAGAGGAGGTGCTGGTGGAGATCCTGTCAGAACGCCTGCAGGTAGGATGATGAGGGGTGGGGGGGAGGGAGGCGGGGGTCTCCCTTCATGGTCAAGTCATCTGGTCCACTTTGATGTTTTAACTGAAAATTGATTGGCTGCCTTGCCTGTAGTAAACCAAAAGCAGATTCTGTAGGAGATAGAGAGAGAGGGGGAGGGGGGGTGGGGGGGAGGAGGAAGCAAAAGGGAAAGAGAGAGCTCTAACAGATTTTACAGGAGAGAGAGAGGAGAGTCAGAGTGAGAGAAAGGGAGGGAGGAGGGAGCAAGAGTGAAAGAGAGAGCTAGAGAAAGATGGAGCAAGAGGCGCCTAAGAAAGAGTGACCAACCTCCATAATTCAGTGACAGAAACAGAGAGAAAGAGAGAGAGAGAGGAGAGTCAGAGTGAGAGAGGGGGAGGAAGGGAGCAAGAGGGAAAGAGAGAGCTAGAGACTAAGAAAGAGTGACCAACCTCCACAATTCAGTGACAGACACACTCTGAAACTAATAAGTAATGAGAACAATGCAGAAGAAAAGCTAAGAACCCCACTGTGTGTGAACAGCTGAACGACTGTCACCGCGGGGTGGTCTTTGATGGCCTGGAGACGCTGTTTGCTCAGAACATGTTCACCACGGTCAACGCTATCCTCAAGGCACTCAACAACCGCCGCTTCATCTACTTCTGCACTCTGAAGCTGGACTACAACATCCTCAAAGAGCAGGAGAAGAAAGACCAGGAAGAGAGAGGTGAGGCTGGGGGGTAGACTTGATCCTGTGTGGAATGTGTGTGAACTTAGAAAGCCCAGGAAAAGAAAGACAAGGGTGGAGTATACTTGATCTTGCCAAGATTATGTAAGTATATTCATAGACCAGGAAGAGAGAGGAACGATGGGGTGCACATTGTACAGGGCTCCCATTGATTCCTATTCTGTACATTATGGTGCTCAAAATACCTTTTGAACTACACGGCAGGCATCACTTGACCCTTTGAAGCTGAAAAAAGAATAGAAATAACTTGTGAGTTGACCCTGTAAAGATCTGCAGTGCATGCAGCCACAGCAGATCATGGTATGCTGCACAAGTCTGCAGATTGTTTACAGGGATTTCCCAGTTTGTGGAACATCAAGAGATGCTGTCTGTGTCTTGACAGCCAAAAAAGATATATCTTTGCGCTGTGCATCTCATATACAGCAAGTTTGAAATAGAATGCATTAGCCAAGCAAAGCATGGGACTTGCAAAGGCAAGATTGTGACATTGCATACATGGTTAAAATGATGATGAAATGATTCAGATGCTCATTGATGACCTTATAGAATTGTAATTTGGGGGTTAGGTGACAAGAGCCAGCAGGAGCCCTTTTAGAAGGACCAGGAACAGAGAGGTCCATTGTATGTGTGCCAAGGATGACCAGGAATAGAGAACTCCTGTGTTCATCATCTGCATCTATGCATATTATCATGGCGATACTTGATTTTGTATTTTGGATCATCAAAATGAGGTTTATATGCATATTTTGACTGTACATTTTGTATGGAATGGATATCATGTGAATATTGGAAATAGAGTTTGCATAGAGGGTGAATTTGTTCATCATGGCAGTACATGACCATCAGAAAAGTCTGTTATTTGGCGAGGTTTGGTCATCAGGTATTGGCAGTGCTGTGGAAACTGGGGGACCTGCATGAAGATGCACTGAGTCTATTGATGATCCATGAACTGCGTCTTTAGGAAGACCCCTACCAAGAACAATAACACAGCAACAGTAATGCACATTCACACACACACACTCACACACACACACACACACACACACACACACACACACACACACACACACACACACACACATACTCACACACACATGCACACACATTCTCTCTCTCTCAGACTCTCACACACACACACACACACACACACACACACACACACACACACACACACACCTATATGCTTGTATGCGAACACACACATACTCACTCACATACACTCATGAGCATGTACACACATAAACACACACACACACACACACACACACACACACACACACACACACACACACCACACATGCACACACACACGCACACACACTCACACACTCACACACACACACATACACAAAACACAAAACACACGCAGGCATAAGGTGAGAAGAAAGGAGATTTAGTATAATCCAAAATAACAATAAAGACTAGGTACGAAATCAAAGAAACATACATCAGAATACAGCCCCACAGTGACTGGTCCTTGGCGTTCAAGCCTTCTGGGCCTGACTGAAGACACAGATGTATGAGAGGTCATAGACGACTCGTATGTCCATCAATGCACGTCACTGTTGCAATCACAGGGAAAGGAAATGACATAAAAGAGGGTGTGAGGGAATGCAACCTGTGACTCAGCTGTGGTTGTCTCCCTTTCTGTGTGTTCAGAGAAGCAAGCCAAGCTGGCGGAAGAGCAGGAGAGGCTGCGGCTGGAGGAGATGGATGAGGAGGAGTACGATGCCCTCAGCGAGCAGGAGAAGGCCAAGGTGGACGAGAAACGCCTGGTCATCAAGAAGCAGCGCATCAAGAAGTAGGTTGGGGTCGGGGTCAGAGACGTAGGTGGATCATCAAAGAATGATAATACTGATAGCAGAACTTGGTGTAAGCTCACCTCCAGAACTCTGCTTGCAGATCTTACAAAAGTAAAGAAACCACGAATAATCAAAACAGCTGAACATGTATAAAAAATAACAATGAAATAAACAAAGTGGAGACAATCATTTGATGACTTTCCATAAAGATATGCAGATGAGTACGTGAATAGCCCAAAATATTGAAATCAATGTTACACAGCAAATCAGCAGGAAAAAAAACGAACAAACAATCTCACACACATAGTTCACAACTCAAACATTTCAGGGGAGTGCCAGATGAACACCGTTGAGAGCAGTAGGTTTTTACTCTTTTCAATCACTACATTTGAAGTTGCGAGTTGAATGAAGAGTTAAAAAAAAACAAAATCAGTGTGTCAGAATGAAAGATAGACTGTTCCAGGCTGCTGGGGCATAGCAGAGAAAATCTCTTACACAACAGATCTTTGTTCTGGACGAGGAAATGGTTTAGAGTGTAATGTCAGAGGAAGAGTGAAGCTGGTGAAAAGCTGTATAGATGCAGTGAAGAGCGGGAGGGGGATACACCCGGAAGAGATGAGCCAGATGTTGCTGTTTGGTCATTTTTGTGTTCTCGCTCTGTAGCATTAGGATGTTCCCTTCATATCATCACAAAGAGGATGAACTGTTGACTCAAATTCAGTGCAAATGCTCAGTGCGTTTGTGTATACATAGTAACACGGGCCAGGGATGTTACTAAAAAGAATGTCATGGTGTGATCATAACATCTTTCATGAGTTGTTCAAACTGAATGCTGATTTGGGACTGAGAGACGGAAGTCATGGAGTACAGATTAACACTGCTCCTGATCGCCTTCATCTGTTTCAAAGCATTGTTCTGAAACAGCGTCACTTTATCAAGTGAAAAGTGATCCCCAGGAAATGTGGCCAGTGTGTGTGTGTACATATATCCTCCTCTATTATTGATTGTCATACAAAACAGTCAAGTGTGATGTTAAACTCATTTCATGGCAAAGACACATACACTTACTGACAGGACCACAAGTGACCTTGTAGCCAGTGTGATGTAACACTTATTTCATGGCAAAGAGATTACACTTTCTGACAGGACCACAACTGACCTTGTAGCCAGTGTGATGTAACACTTATTTCATGGCAAAGACATACACTTACTGACAGGACCACAACTGACCTTGCAGCAGGATGGCTGCTAAACAGATAGAACAAACTTATGAGAAGACAAATGAATGTGTCTTCCTGTCATCTGGTGGTGTACTAACTCAACTTTGAGTCATCCCTCCCCCCCCCCCCCCCCTCCCCCATCTTGCAATCACTTGATTTTTTCCCTAGTTTGTGTAACCAAATCAACATTTCACAAGACCTTGCAACCATGAATGCCATTAAAGCCATGTTGTCAAGGTCAGAGTGTCCCAGGGAAGATGGTTCATCGCCCAGACTGTGAGTAGTAGAGACGTTGGCCCTATCAGGGCTGGCACCATGCTGATGTTTGACCTGTCTCATTTCAGGGAGCAAGAAGAAAGAGCAGAGAGAGAGCGCAGAGAAAGAGAGGCCAGGGAAGAAGAAGAACGACGCAAAGAGGATGAAAAGTGAGCATTGTTTCATTGTACTGATGGAAGGCAGCATGGAGGAATAGTCAAGTTTCAGAGTTGAAACAAATTACGAATATGAGACGGCAGATGAGACCAATATTATTATTATTATTATGAATACTTGTATAGCGTCTATCCTTGGCCAGAGGCCAAGCTCTGAGCGCTTTACAATCCCTACTCCTTTACACCACGGGCTGCCTACCTGGGTAGTGCCAACTGAAGATTACAGTGTGCTCTTGCCTGGTTTATTTCTCACCTGCTGTAACCCTGGTGGTCTGAAAACAGGTTCTACAGAAGTTCATGTAAACTGCAGACCAAAAGCTTACTCTCTTGGCTCCATGGCTAGAACTCCCAGGTTTACCATTTGAGAGAATTTTGCATAAGGAACCATTTTCAATGTTAGTATTAGCACGTTCTGTCTTCAGGGGTGATGGTTCAACGTGACGCCAGTGTGTGTATGTTTTGTTTTGGGTCATTCAGTCCACTGCCGCACCATTGCATATTCTTCTCAGAAAGATGGAATGAGATATGACATCCCCACAAAACTTTTTTTTTTTTAAAATAGATGTTCATGCCCCAGCCTTGGTATAGAGTCTCTCTCTCTCTCTCTCACACACACACACACACACACACCACGTCTCTCACGTTTCTCTTTCTCTCTGTCTCTCTCTCTCTTTTTCTGTCTCTGTCTCTCTGTATTTCTGTCTGTATTTCTCTCTCTCTCTCTGTCTCTCTCTCTTTCCCCTTGCCCCCCCCCCCCTCTCTCTCTCTCTCTCTCTTTCTCCACATCCACCTTCATGTTCACACTGCTGCCAGCAGATTGAAGAAACAAAAGAAGAAGCAGCCAGATGCAAAGGATGTGAAAGAGAAGGACAAGAAGGGGGCTCAGCCTGACAAGAAGGGAGCGGCCCTCACCACAGAAAGGGGACCCAAATCCCAGGGAGGGTCACGCCATGACGCCGACCACAAAGGGGCCTCGTCCACAGAACGACCTGAGTCCCACTTGACTGAAAAGAGCGACGAAGATGGGAAGTGAGTGGGAAACAATACCTTGACATCAGCAAAGGAAACTGCCGTACACAACATCATCATCATCATCACCACCACCACCACCACTCATCTCACCCAGTCAAACATTAGTGTTGCACGTTTTGACGTGGGATTTTTTGTTGTTGTTGTTGTTGTTGTTTAAGCTCTATATCATACTGCTATGTCTTTATGTAAGTATGTAGTGGTGTTAGAGTTTTTATATGCGTTGGCTTGGTGTTCATCAACTCAGTATCAACTCAGCAGTCATAGCAACATTTCTGCTATCTTTAGCACCAGTCTAAGAATCTGTATTTGAAGAAAAAAATGAATAAAAGAATAGATTTGTATACTGTTGCAGTTTGTGTGTGCATGAACGTAGTTTGTAGATCCCTAGTGTATCTTTGATGTGCATGTATGTTCATGGTTGCAAACAAGCATGTTGATCTATAATTCACCTTTTCTTTTTTTGAGTTTGTTTGGGCTTTTTCCTTTTTCTTTGGTTGGTTATGGCTGTAACTGTGTGTGTTCCTTTTAAATCTGATTGGTCATTCTTGAAATAAATCTAGCCTAAATATTGAATCACATGACCTTTATATATTACCTAGACAAAACAAGAAAGCAAAACAATTTTAGATGCCATAGATATCTTCCAAGCTTGAAAACTAGATGTGCTAGAAATGTCAACTTTCCAGCTTCCTTTCGCCAGGTGTAGAACAGAAGATAATCTGCCCTCCCCTCCCAGCCCCTTTCCAGTGAACTAAGGATTTGAACTTTGAGTAGAGAGGGAAAGGGGGGGGGGGGGGGGAATCTGTGAGAAATTCAAAATAACATGATGCACAAATAGGCCTGAAATCGAACTTCTTCACTCACTAGCAACAAGCAGATAGGAGCATTCCTTCTTCTTTCTGGAGTGTGTAAAGACTTGCTTGATCCCCAGCTTTAACTCAACTGTGTGTCAGCCTTCAACATCAGTGTTTCACTGACTTTCAGATAGGGTTGGTAGGAGGAACACTGAAGTGCGACTTTTTTGTTGTTGTTTTAGGTTTTTTTTCTAATATCAGTGCTGTGTACTTCATTCTCCTGAAAGAAGGCAGCGTTTGTGTAAGGCCTAGTCGGTTGTTAGGATATGAACATCTAAGAAAATGTTCATTTCTCTTCTTTGTTTACAGTCAAAATTAATTTCTTCGTTATTTCTTAAAAGGATACACAGAATGTGAATTCATAGTGAGAGAAGGTTAGTCGGTTTGGGTGCGTGAAGAGTGTGGGGTGGGGGGTGGGGGGGGGGGGAGGTGAAGGGAAAGGGCCTGAAGTGAAAAGTTTGGTTTCCCCCTCCCCCTCCCTTCCCTCTTACTACCCCCCTCGTACTCACCATCCCCCTTTCCTTTCTTTCTTCTTCTGTCAAAATGATGATTCCGTCAAAATAGCAATGATGATGCTTTTGGTATTGGATGCAGTCTGCAGAAACGTCGACAGTCCTTGCATCCCGGGGATGTAGAGAAGTATGCGATCCATTAACAGTTAACCTTGTTTGCTGTGCCTGCCTGCCTGCCTGCCTGTTTGCCTGTCTGTCTGTCTGTCTGTCTGTTGCATTGCTCATTGCTCAAACTGTTGGTCCTTCCATTTAAAGTGTTAACTTCACTTTGGTAAGAGAGAATTGGACAGAGGCTCAGAGTGATATGGGATAAGGCTGTGTGTGTGTGTGTGTGTGTGTGTGTGTGGTGTGTGTGTGTGTTGTGTGAGGTTGAGTGGCTTGGTCCAGATACACATTCATGGATGTAAGTTTTTGAATATGCATTTACATGTATGTGTGTTGGGGGGTCCATGAATTTGTGAACAGCTTCTCATTTTGTTTAACCATGAGAAATTTACAAGGGGACCTCCTTATTTGGCCGGTGTTTGAGGAAAGGAGAACTTCATGTTTGGCCCAGGGAGTAAAGAAATAAGAATGTCATGCTTGGCTCAGGTATACATGTGAGGTATGAAAACTTCACATCTGGCCCATGGTCAAGGAAATGTGAACTTCACAATTGATCCATGTTTGAAGAATGGAGAACTTCACATCTGGCTCATAGTCGAGAGCATCAGGACATCAGTTTTGGTCCAAGGTGGTGGTTGTTGTTGTTTAATGAGAAAGCCATTTTTTTTTTTTTGCCACTTTAGGTCCAGCTATAAGGGAATGAAGACTTCACTGTTGGCCCAGGGTGAAGGAAATGAGGAGTTGATTTTCGTGTCCAACTGATCTAGTCATGATTTTCTTTTGTCCTGTTTGAAAACACTTTCTTCTCGAAAGATTTGCTTTGTAAAGTGATTCACAGGCATGAAGGTCTGTCATTTGATGATGAGGGTTATTGTCATTGCTTTCTCACCCACTTCACATTTTTGTCAATTGTAGTTGTGTTTGTTTCATTTTGCTTGATCAGAGCATGACAGTTTTGAGGATAAAAAAAAAAAGAGCTGAATTTTCTCTGCTGTGTGTATGATCAGTTTAACTCTTTTGCTGCCTAGGAATTAAGCTTAAAGTTAAATCCTATTTGCCAGGTTTAAAAAAAAAAAAAACCACACACACATTTTCAACAAATTCTAGTGACTTTCTCACTGCCAAAAACGAGATTACCAACTATCAATAGAATCTAGAGACTTCACCTCTGAAAAATATCCTGTTTTGTAAGCAGTGTAAATATAAAACGAGGAATATTCCGGACTTCCCCATGACGAGTATACTCAACGGCCATGGCAGCGACGAGTACACGTCCTTGCCGTCAAGTTATCTTGTCAAGTTTTGCACCGAACGGGTTAATTCATTTCTAAATTCTTTGGCTTTTTCGAGATACATGTGGGAAAAACGAGATTACCAACTATCAATAGAATCTAGAAACTTCACCTCACTGAAAATATCCTCTGTTTTGTAAGCAGTGTAAATATAAAATGAGGAATATTCTGGACTTCCCCATGACGAGTATACTCGACGGCCATGGCAGCGACGAGTACACGTCCTTGCCGTCGAGTTATCTCGTCAAGTTTGGCACCGTATGGGTTAATTCATTTCTAAATTCTTTGGCTTTTTCGAGATACATGTGGGGGATGCTTTTGAGTCAGTGTAACGATCTGGGTGATACATGTGCAGTGTGGCTTGACTCTAAGGCCTAACATTTTACGGTTAACAAGCATTGTTGTTCTGTTGGAGTTGTTCCCCTGGCAAGATAGCCATCTGTCTTCATTGTTTCTTGAAATGAACACTGTCATGGGTTGGTGACATTTGTACAGGTACTAATGAGGTCTGGCATCTTCAGACTACCGACTGGAACATTCATATAACTGTAACAGATGTGTGTGGAAGACACTGATCTGATATTGACATGACTAAAAGAAGCTGTCACCCGGCAAGCGCCTATGTGGTATTTTTGGCCTTGACCTTTCCAGACACATTCCTTATTCTAATTTTTCAGGCAAAACATACCATAACACAGAATATTGCCGTGGATTAAATTTGCATTTGGTTGTGGTATTTTTTTAACTATCCATAACAGATTGTATCAGTATCACTGGTTGGGGTTTATTGGTTTAACGGTGAAAAGAAGGGCAGAATGTGTGTGTGTGTGTGTGTGTGTGTGTGTGTGTTTGTGTGAACACAAGAATGGAAATTGGTTATGCGATGTATCTTCAACATTTCCTCTTCGGTTATTTCTGTGTCGCATGTATCAGTTTTAGTACTGACCATGAACAATGCATTTTTAATTCCTTTGATTCTTACGTCTGTGAATATGGTTGTTTTTTATAAGATGATCTCCAGCACATGACTGGATAAGAAAGAAGAGATATTTTATTTAGACACCATCAATATATCTGGATGATGTGCTAATTTAGTACACTTCAAAACATTGATAGTTTATTTGTTTTTAAACACTGATTATGTGAGTACATGATTGTTTGAATCTGTATTCTTGATTGTACTCAAAGAGAGAGAGAGGCAGAGATAGAAGAGCTTGGGGAATTGAGGAGGTGGGGGGGGGGGGGTATGAAAAGATCACAAATATGGCCTCTCTATGTTTCTGTCTGGCGGTTCTGTCCATTCCCAGAGTGTTCCTCTGACTGTCTTCCCCTTTGACCCTTCCACCCAATGTCAGGCTGGCACCGTTTTGCTTGTACTGTCTTTCTTTTTTCTTTTTTTTTTTATATAATTGTGTGCATGCATTTGTGACACATCAAGTTATGTGGAGAATAGTGCAGGCAAACACATGCATGTACGCATGCCACACACACACACACACACCACACACACACAACAAAACCCCACACACACACACACACACAAGGGGCTGGATTCAGAAGTGAACACAGTCATTAGCAAGCATGACAAAGACGTTGCTAAACGGCTTGGTATGTCATGGGTTCTATAGGATGAGAGTGAAGGAAGGGGGAAGAAGGAGGGGGATAGAGAGGGATGGAGATGAAGGGTAAGATTTGGGTAACTCCCAAGCGGATGTTGACCTTCATTGTTTCTGATCTCCTACATTACCATTTATGCTCATCTAATGGTGCCAGAACTCTGTGTACATGTATGAAAGGATCAAATTGTTACAACTCACCGTATATATATATATATATATATATATATATATATATGGGAAATCATTGCCTACAAAGGTAGAGAAAGAATATAGATAAGAATGTGAAACAGCCATGATAGAGTCTCTAAAAGTTGTTCATGACTAGTTCACATATGCACACACATACACACACGCATATGCACATGCATACACACACACACACACACACACACACACACACACACACACACCCCACACACACACACACACTCACACACACACACACACACACACTCACAGAGAGAGTAACACGCACACAGAGTAACACACATACATGCAACCACACATGTATACATGTACATGCATGCACACACACATACACACACACACACACACACCAACACTCATGCATGCACACACTTATGCACACATGCACGCACGTATGCATGCACGCATACATGCACTTACATTTCTGCTAGACAAATGCGTGATACAGGCTGGAGTTATCCTTTCACCCCTTACAGTGTCATGACTGTGAACCTTGTTCCCTGCTCTGGCTTTTCCCACACTGGCTGTTCTTGCTCCTTGGCTTTTCCCAGCTTGACTCAAAGCTAACCACACTGGGCTGCTGCTACGGACAGTCAAGCAACACCAGCACAGACCATGTGGTCCATTCTGAATGCAGATGCTCTGACAGCATGGAAATGTTCAGTTGTTGATGTGCAGCTGAGTGGTCTCGATCACACACACACACACACACACACACACACACACAACACACACACACACACACACACACTCACACACACACACACACACACACACACACACACACACAGAGTCTCACATTAACCCTCTTGCATTTGCATTTTTCAGCCCAAAATTGCTCCTAGTATTCGTATATTTTTGAGAAATCAATGGAATGCGATCAGTTCACAACCCTAGTCTTTGTGAATGAATCGTTTCCCACAGCCCATAGTACTGCTAAGATTTCATTGGACACCTCTCAGGGATGCCCATTTATTTTGGCTAGCCTTGACTTCAAACAAGGTCACAGTGTGAGGGAAAGTAATGCAGCACGTGCGGCCATTTGCGGCCGTAACGAATACCAGGGGAGACAAACAGAGTGGCTGGATACGGGCGAAACAAATGCAAGAGGGTTAAAAGGCCAGACTTTCCAATGTGTTCCATGCTCAGCTGATTTTTATGTTGTCTGATGCGTTTATGCGCTGCAAGTGCAGTTCATCGTTTTCATTGCCTTGGATGTTTGAGTGAAAAGATAGCAATATGATTCATTCATATCAACTTAGCATTAGTGAAAACAGTCGCCATTTCTGAAGGGAAGTAAGCTATACATGGGTTATCTTGCGCTGATCAGAAAAAGCGATTCTGAATAGCTGGGGTAAACAACGCTAACAGGGAAAGAGAACGCACACAGAAAATTGCTCTTATATACCAACTTTGCACTCTCTCAAACTTGCAGACTGATCCAAACAATGCTTAACACGCAGAGTGGCTTCAGTCTCCAAGCCCCCCAAAACTTGCCACAGCTTGCTGGACTTCATAAGATAAGGATTCAGTATATACTCAATTATCAGTATATTAAATGTCTAGATTTTTTTTCAAAACATTCTGTCCCAGATAAAATCAAGTGAAAGGCAGAGACTGATAGCAGGTTCTTGTCAAGTCACAAACAAGAACTGTAACATTCTTCAACCACTATTGAGACTCCAGGGCTTAGGTATTCTTAAAACCCTTTTTCGGGTTACAACACCTAGACCTGTGACGCTTTTTAACTAATCAGGTGACAGAGCCAATGTACGGCATTCTTTTATCGCTATACAGATTACGGGGCCCCAGGCCAGTGACATTCGGTATCAACTATTCAGCGTGTAGGGCCAAAACACATGTCATTTAAAAAAGTTGTTCAGGGTAAAGGGCATAAAAATGTAACATTTTATAATGGTTATTCGTATTTCGAGGCCAAGAACTGTGACATCCTTCTATCATTATTCAGGTTAGAGGGCCTCGATATGTGAAATTTTGTCAACTTTGTTCAGGATGCTGGACTCATTGTATGATGAGTGATGCTGAGTATTTGTTCATAATGCATCCATTGCTGACTTGTATGGGGATTTGATCAGAAATCATTTATTGTTATTACTGACCTTTATCATGATATTTGAGAATGAAGTAAATGTTATTGCTATACAGTTGGCAACAATCATTTCATCCATGCATCAGGTATTATCTGTGAAGATTGTATTTAAGTTGAAAGGGGTTTATTTGAATAATGCGACATACGTGAGAATACATTGTGATGTATCACAAATGAATTATATTCCTAGATAATTCATGATACGCAAATAATACATTGTATTTCTAAATGATTCATGTTCTTAGGTACAGTTTTTTTTTAAATTCTAAATCACTGAATGGTATTTTTGAAAAACTTTTGGATAAAGGACACCATAGAGACATGGATTCTGGGATCTTTAACAGGTCTCTTTGATCTTCTGTATACAATGCATTTATGAAAAGGATGAAGATGTGCGTGACTGTTGATCTGAGTTACAGTGAGAACATATTCCCCCTCTACTGTCCTGATGCTAGGATTTGAATCACTGAAGTCCAGAACTCTCTGGACAGCTGTCTGACGCTGAAAGCTCAGAGGTCACGTTGATCCCCAGACACAACATCCTGGTTTTCTGAGTCAAGAACAGAGTCTCTCAGATGAGATGGTGAAGCAGGCTTCTGTGTCCAGCGTGCCCTTTGCTCCTGTAGAAGAACCCATGGCAATGTAGAAAATGTTCCATGGTAATTTCTGAAGGAAAGCCTGCTTACAGCTGTAAACAAAAACAAAAAGTTGTTTAAATTTAAAAAAAAATCCAGATGGCTCTGTGGTATAAGGGAGAGCACTCCAAAATTCACACAGAGAATCTGTTATGGCCATGAAATAATAAGAGTACAATACAATGCAATGCAGAACAATACAGCATAAGAAGTACAATATAATGCAACACAATACAATACAATACAGTGACATTCTTCAAAGAAGTGGAAGAAAGCTTGCAGTTAGTCATTAAAGCACTTCCATTCTTCAAGGGATCACTAGACTCTTCTTTACTCTCTTCTGTGCAACTCCAAGAATGAAAGATGCCGTTTCTGTGTTTCAGTCGCAGAGTTGCATTCTTGTGCTTGCAGGAAAAAGAAAGGCAAAGATGGCAAAAAGGACGGAAAAGGAATGAAGGAGAACGACTCACAGTCAGGGGAGGAAACTGTGAAAGATCCCATCAAGGAAGCCGAGATTTTGCTCATGCAAAGGTATGGGTGGATTGAAGTTTGTGTTCTCTGTGTGTATGTGTGCATGAGGGAGGTACGCAAATATGTTACACCCACCGTGTATGTTGACACATTTGTTGAGCATATGCCTTTGGTTTTAAACACACAATGTTTATAAATTTGTTGTGCATATGCGTATGGTTTTTAAACACACACAATGTTTACCAATTGGTTGTGTGTATGGTTTTAAGCACACACACAAATAAATAATGTTTACAAATTTGTTGTGCGTATGTATATGGTTTAAAACACACACACAATGTTTACAAATTTGTTGTGCATATGCGTATGGCTTTTCAACACACGCACACACACACACACATGCAGAGAAATCTCCGTTCTTACATTTGTTTCCCTGTCCAGGTTCCGCACCTATGAGCACAGTCTGAAGGATATCACAGACCTGCTGGAAGTCTGGGATCGTACCACGCTGCAGATCCGACGCCCGCCCACCCCCTCAGAGAAGTCGGAGGAGGAGCCAGGCAAAGAGCATCCCCCGTCTGGCAAAAAGGGCAAAGGCAAAGGTGAGCACCCTGACAATGTCTGTTGCTTGTGGTTTTGTAGGCCGGCCTTATGAGAGGTCATAGTTTTAGACTGCATGGTTACATGGTTTACCAGTAACTGATATCTAGGAAAGTTATGTAATCAAGTAGGTGTTGTCCTCTCTTATTTCCAGTTTGTTCTCACACGCTTCTTTGACTTCGCTTTAACACATGTTTTTCTTCTTGTACATCTTCTTCTTCTTCTTCTTTTTTTTTCTTCTTCTTCATCTACTTCTTCTTTTCTTCTTCTTCTTGTACTTCTTCTCTCTCTTCTTCTTCTTCTTCTTCTTCTTCTTCTTCTTCATCTACTTCTTCTTTTTCTTCTTCTTCTTGTACTTCTTCTTCCTCTTCTTCTTCTTCTTCTTTCTTCTTCTTCTTCTTCTTCTTCTTCTTCTCTTCTTCTTCTTCTCTTCTTCTTCTTTTTTCTTCTTCATCTTCTTCTTCTTCTTCTTCTTCTCCTCCCTTCTTCTTCTTCTTCTTCTTCTTCTTCTTTCCTCCTCTTTTTCTTCTCCTCCTCCTCCTCTTCTTCTTCCTTCCTCCTCTTCTTCTTCCTCTTCTTCCTCTTCTTCTCCTCCTCTCCTCCTCCTCTCTTCTTCTTCTTCTTCTTCTTCTTCTTCTTTTCTTCTTCTTCTTCTTCTCCTCTTCCTCTTCTTCCTCTTCTTCCTCTTCTTTCTTCTTCCTCTTCTTTTCCTCTCTCTCCTCCTCCTTCTTCCTTCTTCTTCTTCTTCTTCTTCTTCTCTCTTCTTCTTCATCCTTTTTTCCTCCTGTCTGTGCAGTTTTGCTTCCTCATGCTGTTTCTGTGTTCACCATTTCCTTAATTCTTCTTTCTTCACTTCTTTCCTTCGTTTCTTTCTGTTTGTCCCGTCCTCATCATGAGGATGCTTGTTACCATTGCTATGACTGCGTTTGTCCCGTCCTCATCATGAGGATTCTTGTTACCATTGCTGTGACTGCGTTTGTCCCGTCCTCATCATGAGGATTCTTGTTACCATTGCTGTGACTGCGTTTGTCCCGTCCTCATCATGAGGATTCTTGTTACCATTGCTATGACTGCGTTTGTCCCGTCCTCATCATGAGGATTCTTGTTACCATTGCTATGACCGTGTTTGTCACCTCCTCATCATGAGGATTCTTGTTACCATTGCTATGACTGTGTTTGTCACCTCCTCATCATGAGGATTCTTGTTACCATTGCTATGACTGTGTTTGTCACCTCCTCATCATGAGGATGCTTGTTACCATTGCTGTGACTGCGTTTGTCACCTCCTCATCATGAGGATTCTTGTTACCATTGCTATGACTGCGTTTGTCCCGTCCTCATCATGAGGATTCTTGTTACCATTGCTATGACTGCGTTTGTCCCGTCCTCATCATGAGGATTCTTGTTACCATTGCTATGACTGCGTTTGTCCCGTCCTCATCATGAGGATTCTTGTTACCATTGCTATGACTGCGTTTGTCCCGTCCTCATCATGAGGATCCTTGTTACCATTGCTATGACTGCGTTTGTCCCGTCCTCATCATGAGGAGGCTTGTTGCCATTGCTATGACTGCGTTTGTCCCGTCCTCATCATGAGGATCCTTGTTACCATTGCTATGACTGCGTTTGTCCCGTCCTCATCATGAGGATCCTTGTTACCATTGCTATGACTGCGTTTGTCCCGTCCTCATCATGAGGAGGCTTGTTGCCATTGCTATGACTGCGTTTGTCACCTCCTCATCATGAGGAGGCTTGTTGCCATTGCTATGACTGTCTTTGTCACCAAGCAGGAGACAAGCACGACAAAGAGAAGGAGAAGGAGAAACAGAGACAGCTGGAGAAGGAGATGGCAGAGAAGGCGGCCAAAGAGGTCAGTGGACTTGGCTGTTCTTTGGTTTTTGTATTTTTGGTTGGTTTGTTTGTTCAGTTCACTGTCGTGTCGAGCCCACCCCTGTCATTTTGTTTCTCACACCAGCCTAGCCACAAACACCACATGGGAGCCGGAATAGCTCAGTTGGTAGAGCGCCGGACTCGTAATCTTGGTGATCCTGGGGTTGCGGGTTCGAACCTCCGCCAGGGCGTTTCGGTACAGGGGGATTTTTCTCTTGGAGTTAACATTGGTTCTGACTCCATTTCCCATACAGTCCTTCGAATGAGACTATAAACCGAGGTTCCGTGTGTGAACGCACGCATAACATCTTGCACACACGTAAAATCCCATCACCAACTTTCGGAAGAGTAGGCCAGTTTGGCCGTTGGTATGGATGACACGTTACACATAGCATGCACCCTGCGTGAGAAATGGAAAGAATGAAGGAAGTAAGGAAAATGAGTGATCGATATTGAACGATACTGACTGGATGATGACACGGGAAACGACTGAATGAAGCGCCAGCTGGCAGCTCTTCATTCGGCACTACCCAGGTAGGCAGCCCGTTGTGTAAACGAGTGTTGATTGTAAAGCGCTTAGAGCTTGGTCTCTAGCCGAGAATAGGCGCTATATAAGTATTCATTATTATTATTATTATTATGTAGACCTATACTTATAGATGCGCACTTGCACGTATGCGCGTGCAAGCACACATGCACACACACGCACACATGCGCGCACACATGCACACACACACGCACGCAGGCACGCACGCACACACACACCACACACACACACACACACACACACACACCACACACACACACACACACACCCATGCACACATACACACACCCACGCACACGCACATACACGCAGGCACATGAGGACACACATCGTGCATGCATTTTGTATGTGTGTATGAATGTAAAAATGCCACACAGTCCATTGGTCTGGCTGTTTATGTCCGTCAACAGTGCATGGTACTATTAGTGCAATCTAAGATATACCTTAACTTACGTCCCAACTGTCAGCATCACCAGCAATACAGTAAGTTCACTGTTATCTCTGGAGGATAAATGGAACAATTTCAAAAGACAAGGAAGTGTTGGTGAAAACTGATTTTGATTTTAAAAAAGACAGAAAAAAAAAAAATTAGACTGTGTAGAAGAACATGTTGGTCTTTGGTCCTGTCTGGTTCTGACACCTGGAATCAGCATCCACACCCTATCTCCATATCAGTTCAAATCTAGTTTATAGATGTATCTGTGTAGAAATGCTTTCCTTAGATACTAGCAGTTTTTTGTGGATGTATGCTTCATGTTTGGGCTCTTTGTGCGTGTGTGTGCGCGCACGCGCATGTTTGTGTGTGAGATGTGTGTGTGTGCGCGTGGATGCATGCACATATGCATGTGTGAGTGTGTGGGCGTGTGTGGGTGTTTGTGTTTGTGCATGAAGACATGCATGTATGTGCATGCACTTTTGTCAGACTTGACATACTTTCAATTTCATTTTTCATTACTTTTCTTTCGTTTTATTCTGGGTTTGTTTTTTGTTTTTTCCTCTTGATTTCATTGAAATTTTTAATGTCTGTTACTGAATTCGGTGATGTTCCACCACACCAACCACCCCTTCCTTTGAAATTGTGAGCTCTTTTGGCCTCTGACCTTTGATCAGAAGCTGGAAAACATCGAGCTAAACAAATGTCATCATTACATCACTGCTCTCTCAGCACTGGAGTAAAAAAGCAGTTGTTTGACTCTCCCCTCCCCATCTCCCTCTCTCCATTGCCAGGCAGCGGCAGCGGAGGACATGGGTGACGGGGATGAGGGGGAGATCGCGGTGAGGGAGGAGGAGCCCTTCGGGGTGCCCCACATCCAGGTGGACTGTGCTGACCGCTCCGTCCCTGCCTGGCAGAAGATCTTTGATGCCGGACGACTGCCCTCCGTGGAGGATGTAAGTACACAGACACTAGGGCTGGCGTCAGCAGGCTGGACAGAGAGTGTACAGGGGAGAGAACAGGGGTGATCTGTGTGAATAAAAGTAATGAGAGAATACATGTTGATGGGCGTGAATCAAGTAAGGAGAGGGTGAATGATGCTAAGCAGATAAAGTAATGACCTTGACCACTGGATAAATTTAGGTTAGAATGAATGTTGACAAATGAGAAAATGTTAAAAAGAAATTTTAGTTATTCCGCCAGACAAAAGGCACAAACAAATTACAAGACAAACATGTGTTTCGACCTCTTTGGTCTTCTTCAGGTAAGATAAACAACATTCAAGAAAGAAAAACGAAGAATGAGCAAACACTATCTTCTCAAATCAGGCACAAAATGGGCGTTGAAACTGAATGAAATGACAACTACATAAAGTCATGGGAACTAACTGTAGAGAAACGAAGAAGCATATCCAGAAGACGGGCTCTACCAAGCATTGCTTAATACCAGTCTTGTTACCTATGCCTGAAGAGGATATCTGTTACCGCATTTCTACAGCCCATTGGCCTTAGGATGACAGTGTGAGAGATAGGAGATGATGGTGTACGATGTGTGGATTGTGAAGTGGCAGCTATCACACATGCAGTGGATGCGTTGTGCAGGTTCTGGACGGGCTGGGCATGGGTCCCCGAGGACCCCCCATTCCTCCTTTGGCCGGCTTTGCTGTGGTTCCATTCCCTGTCAAGCGAAGAGCGCCCCCAGTGGCAGAGTTCGGTGGCCGCTACATTTTTGTGGCTTCCTCACCGGATGATCCGTACGTATCACTGTCTGTTGTTGTCTTTGTTTTGTTGATCAGGTTTCCTTTCAGCCCATCTCTGTTTACAGTGCCATCGCAGACATCGCTCACTGTTACTGTATAGTGTATCTGCATCACTGGAATCTTCTCAGTCCATCTCTGTTTACAGTGCCATCGCAGACATCGCTCACTGTTACTGTATAGTGTATCTGCATCACTGGAACATTTCTCAGCCTATCTCTGTTTACAATGCTGTCGCAGACATCGCTCAGTGTTACTGTATAGTACATCTGCATCACTGGAACATTTCCCAGCCCACCTCTGTTTACAGTGCCATCGCAGACATCACTCACTGTTACTGAATAGTACATCTACATCACTGGACTCATCTCAGGTCACCTCTGTTTACAATGCTATCGCAGACATCGCTCACTGTTACTGTATAGTGCATCTGCATCACTGGAATATTTCCCAGCCCATCTCTGTTTACAATGCTGTCACAGACATCGCTCAGTGTTACTGTATAGTGCATCCATCACTGAGACATCTCACCCATCTCTGCTTACATGCTGTCGCAGACATCGCACTGTTCTGTGGTTCCATTTCGTGGAATCTCAGCCCATCTCTGTTTACATGCTGTCAGAGACACGCTCACTGTTCTGTATGTGTTCTCGCATCAGGACTCATCTCGCCATCTGTTTACAATGCTGTCACAGACATGCTCACTGTTAGTATAGTGATCGTCATCACTGAATTTCAGCCCATCTCTGTTTGCAGTGCTCGCAGACATCGCTCACTGTTACTGTATAGTGTATCTGCATCACTGGAATCTTCTCAGTCCATCTCTGTTTACAGTGCCATCAGACATCGCTCACTGTTACTGTATAGTGTATCTGCATCACTGGAACATTTCTCAGCCCATCTCTGTTTGCAGTGCTTCACAGACATCGCTCACTGTTACTGTATAGTGTATCTGCATCACTGGAATCTTCTCAGCCCATCTCTGTTTACAGTGCCATCGCAGACATCGCTCACTGTTACTGTATAGTGTATCTGCATCACTGGAACATTTCTCAGCCTATCTCTGTTTACAATGCTGTCGCAGACATCGCTCAGTGTTACTGTATAGTACATCTGCATCACTGGAACATTTCCCAGCCCACCTCTGTTTACAGTGCCATCGCAGACATCACTCACTGTTACTGAATAGTACATCTACATCACTGGACTCATCTCAGGTCACCTCTGTTTACAATGCTATCGCAGACATCGCTCACTGTTACTGTATAGTGCATCTGCATCACTGGAATATTTCCCAGCCCATCTCTGTTTACAATGCTGTCACAGACATCGCTCAGTGTTACTGTATAGTGCATCTGCATCACTGGACTCATCTCAGCCCATCTCTGTTTACAATGCTGTCGCAGACATCGCTCAGGTTACTGTATAGTGTATCTGCATCAGTGGACTCATCTCAGCCCATCTCTGTCTTACAATGCTGTCACAGACATCGCTCACTGTTACTGTATAGTGTATCTGCATCAATGGACTCATCTCAGCCCATCTCTGTTTACAATGCTGTCACAGACATCGCTCACTGTTACTGTATAGTGTATCTGCATCACTGGAACATTTCTCAGCCCATCTCTGTTTGCAGTGCTGTCGCAGACTCTCATGTTACTGTATGTCTGCATCACTGGAATTCTCATCCTCTCTTACAGTGCTCACGACATCTCACGTACTGTAAGTATCTGCTCACGGACATTCTCGCCACTCTGTTGCGGTCGTCACAGACATCGCTCACTGTTACTGTATAGTGTATCTGCATCACTGGAATCTTCTCAGCCCATCTCTGTTTACAGTGCTGTCACAGACATTGCTCAGTGTTACTGTATAGTGTAACTGCATCACTGAACTCTTTTCAGGTCCCTCTGTTCTCACTGTCATTACTTGGATTTCCCAGTATCCATGTAGACTATATCTATACCACTGGACTCTTCAGATCACCTCTGTTCTTAATTTTATCTCATATACATCAGTCAGCATCACTGTGTCTGTGCTGGTTGGTTCTTTTTAATCCACCTCTGTTCACAGTGTTGTTGTTGTTGTTGTCGTACCCTGGCTAAAAGACTCCAGGGATCATCCGAACAGCAGAAGTACTTGAACACTGTGGTACAAATGCATCAGCTGGGGATGAGAACATTACATGTGTGACCGTTTTGATTACCCCGCCACGTGGGCAGCCACACTCCGACTTCGGGGGATTTTGGAGACTGATAATGTTATGCTAGGAGCTTGTCACAACTGAAGACCACCCCCGCATAACTATGCAGAGCATAACAACATTTTGATGTAGCCTTGGTGTTCTAGCCTATGTCAGTTGGCCTGACACAGCCTTAAGCCAAGGCGGGTTGGTTCTTTTAATCCACCTCAGTTCAGTGTTGTCATTTACTTGGATTAACCCAGTATCTCGTGTAGTCCAGTGTTTAGTTCCACGATTTTGTCCTAAGCGTGTCATCAAGTGCATCATAGTGTCAGTATAGAATATATCCCACTGGACTTTTTTTAGTCCGTCTCTGTTCACGGTGTCTAAGCATGCATCATATAGTGTGAGTATAGAATATATCCCACTGGACTTTTTTGTAGTCTGTCTCTGGTTCACGGTGTCTAAGCTGCATCATATAGTGTCAGTAAATAAAAATATATACCATTGGGACTTTTTTTGTATGTCCGTCTCTTGTTCACAGTGTCTAAGCGTGCATATATAGTGTCAGTATAGAATATATACCATTGGACTTTTTGTGTTAGTCCGTCCTCTGCTTCATGGTGTCTAAGCGTGCTTTCATATAGTGGTGAGTATAGAATTTATCCCACTGGACTTTTGTTTAGTCCGTCTCTGTTCAGGGTGTCTAAGCGTGCATCATATAGTGTGAAGTATTAGAAATTTATCCACTGGACTTTTGTTTAGTCCGTCTCTGTTCAGGGTGTCTAAGCGTGCATCATATAGTGTGAGTATAGAATTTATCCCACTGGACTTTTGTTTAGTCCGTCTCTGTTCAGGGTGTCTAAGCGTGCATCATATAGTATCAGTATAGAATATATACCATTGGACTTTTTTGTAGTCTGTCTCTGTTCAGGGTGTCTAAGCGTGCATCATATAGTGTCAGTATAGAATATATATCCCACTGGACTTTTGGGTCCACCTCTGTTCACAGTGTCAAAGCATGCATCACACAGTGTCTGTGTAGAATAAATACCTCTAGATATTTTTTTTCCAATCCACCTTTGTTCACAATGCTACAACACACATGATGTATGACTGTCCAGGAATGTGGTAGTGGAGGAGAAGGCCAAGGAGCCAGAGGCAGAGGAAGAGAAGTCGGTGACCCCCGATAAAATTGGCAAGGAAGAAGCGGGGCCTGCCAGGGGCAGGGGGAAGGCAGGGGCCAAGGCCGGGGCCGCTGCTGCTGCCGCCGCTCCCGAGACCGGCAAGAAGGACCGCAGATCCAGCGCAGACCGCAAGTCTCGGCAGGCCCGTCGCAACTCCATGTTGATCACCCCGCCCCCTGGGGCTGCCACGCCCGTATCGATGGGGACAACCAGAGGTAAGGGGGAAGAACTGTGCAAGATTTGAGATCTGTGGGATAAGTTTGTTAGCGGTGTATAGGAAGTGAATTAAGTACTTTATGGGGGTAGGTTTTTTTTTTTTTAGCGTTTATTGAAGATGTAATCGTGTATCTGTATGATTTTTGTGTGTGTTCTTTTGGTGCTTCCTTTTTGCATTGCTGTAATGGTAGATTTGCACTTGTCCACTTTTTATTCTCTTCAGTCATGAAAGTGTGTGGAGATTTTGTTTGTTTTTGGATTTTTTTTTGTGCAAGTCAGAATAGAAGTATGGTCACTATACTAGTTTTAGATCTGTCCCCAATTTTTCCACACACTGTTAACACAAAGAAGAATTAAACTACTATTTAACTTAATATCTTGAGTGAAGCGATCAAAGAGTTCACCACATGCGTGTTCTGCGAGAGGATGGATGCCATGTGCATGATCTGTCTTTGTAGTTTGTTCAGAGTAATGTGCCCCTTTTGCAGCTCTCTATTCAAGTTTGTGAACCTCTTTCTGTCTCTTTTTTTTTTCTTTCCCCCCACAGACACATTGGAGTTAGCAGTGTGAGTGTGTGATGAGGCTGTGTGGTGGACTGTTAATGCCCATGGTTGGGGCAGGATTGGACTCTGGTAGCTTACATGTTGACATGTGTGTTTTCACCTCCTTGCTTGCAGCACTCTGGGCGAAGGCTTGGCTCTTAGTGAGCCAAAGACCCCCAAGTGAGTTGTCCTTGTCTTTTTCTGTGCATCGCCACTTATGCCCCCCCCCCCCCCCCCCCCCCCCACCCCCGGTGGGGGGGAAGGCACACCCCTTCCCCCCCCCCCTCCCCCCCTCCCCTCTACTGAGGCCCTATGTGCTGTAACATGTAACACGTCACCCCATTCAGTCCACGCCTATCCGTTATCTCCACCCGCACTGTCCCTGCCTTATTTCTTCTCACTTCAGGCTAGAGGCCAGAAATGTGTGTATGTAAGGAGTTTGTTGTTTGTTTGGTTTGTTTCTCAAGGTTGTGCAGTGTCAGGATTTTAGAGAGTGGGGGCTAGCCAGCTGAGAAGAAGAGTTTGACAGCACACAGACTTGGCTTGTTAAATGCAGAATGAAAGTTCTGTGATACGCAAACTGCAGTTTCAAAAGTTGTTTCTACAATCGTGACTTTGAGCTTGAGAGTAGAATTGTAAGGATGTCATTTCAAAGAAAACAGGGGGGGGGGGGGAGGCAGGAGAGCAAGAGAGATGAATAAAGGTATACATTGATATCATCAATATCTTTAGGGGTTTTGCTTTTGTTTGTTTGTTTTTGTCCTTGTCATTGCAGCCTTGTAGTTTAAACCTAGAGTCGTCAGCTTTACATGATACTTTTTGTATTGGATGGCAGCAGCTAGTGCCTTGAATGAGCTGTAAGTCTTGTTGCTTTTAGCGGACTTTGGTTGTGAAAGACGTTCATTGTTAATGTTGAATTTCCATGCTGAGTAGTGGTTGCTTGTTGCCGCCAAGCCTGTTAGTGCAATCCACAACACTCATAGATTTCACCACCACCACAACCACTCCAGGGGTCATCATCCATCTGCCATACCCCTACCCCCTACCCTTCTTCCACCCACCTCGTCCTTTCTCAGCCCCGTTCCCTACATGCGGATGTTGTGAGTCTCACTTTTGTGTGTGTTGGTGTTGCACTTGTCTAGTCCAGGGTCAGATGCCGGATAAAACCTGAGGTCGCTGAGCTTTTAAGATTGGAGAATGATTTAGACATGGCTGACCAGTAAAGACATCAGATAGTCATCTCTTCATGCGAAGGATGCCTTAAGAGCATGATGACCTAGCGCTTCCTTCATTAGTTGTTTTTCCTAAATGTGATCATTTCAGATTGCCATTTTTCAGAGACCACTACAGTTTAGATTAACACTTAAAAAAAAACACCCACTGTAGTATTAAGTGAATAAACTAAGAAATGATCATGTAGAAGGTAAAAAGCAATTCTTCCTTGAGGTTGACAAATGTGAATGGGTTGAATCTGATATTAGGATGAAAGGGTGATGGTCGTAAATGACATCGAAACAGTCCATCCAACCCCTCATTTGTCAATACTGCTGACGTTCTTTTTTGTGTTTTTTTCTCCCTTTCTAAAGGAGGAAGATATCGAAAGTGCTTGAAGAAACGTTATGTAAAAGCAGGATGTTTTTGGTGAGAGACAGGTCATTCAAATTTGACAAATTATCACAAAGTGCAAGCATGGGAGAAAAAAAAGCCACAATAATAACAAATCAGGATCTTTGATTAACTGGAATAAAAAGCAAGCTAGAAAGGAGGTGGCATCCGAATGTCTGACTATTGAACCGTGCAAAATGCATAATTTAGGAAGATTCGCACAAGTACCAAAAAAACAATTTCCTGGAAAGTGTTTTATACATGTACTAATTTTTTTTTCTTAACCAAACAGATAATCAATGTATCTTCTTGATGAATAGGATACACTTACAGACATGTTGTCTGGGGAATAACTGCATGCATGATAACATCATATTTTGTTCTTTGTAGATAGGTCGTTATATGCATGATGTATTAGATAATGTTAACAGATTCGTTGCTGAAGATCCACATCGTTTTTCCAGTCTCTTGTTATACATAATATCTTTGAAATCAAGTCACTTTGAAAATGAATGTGTGGCATTTCTGGTCTCACTCCGATCCTGGTACACATGTTGTACTCTGAAGAATAACAGTTGTCTTTGATAACACTTGCAGTTCACAAATCTGTCATAACTTTCTGTTGAAGATCTGCACCTATGTTTAACTTGTCTTGAATGTTGTTGCTCTTCTTCACTGGGAATTGTACTTATTCTGTATTGCAATGAATCTTTCAGAAAACAAAAGTACTCATGCATAAAAACAATCTTATTTGATGAGTGTGTGTTAATGAGCACCTTTTAATATATATTTTTTTGTTATTGTTAAAAACAAATGACATGAATGATAATCAGTCTTTTGAAAACACAATACTTACAATAATGGCATTGATAGCAAGAAATGTTGTAATTAATCATGATAACTTTGTTAATTATGTACATTGTAATCAGTAATGATAACTGTTAATTATCTTATCAACCAAGAAGCATTACAGTATTCCAGTGATTCAATTCTTTTTGTTTTTTATTCTTTTTTGTTCATAAGTGGTCCCTGCCTAACTTGCAGCTGTAAAGAGCCTGGGTATGACATGGCAGGCAGTTCATCTTGTGGGAGCACTGTGTTTGGCTTTGTGTCCATGTTACTGGCTACGTTGAGGGTTGACATGTAAACTGTGTCGAGCAGGCTGAGGTCGAAGTGTTACATTAACCGTAATATGCTCTCGGCGGGCGTAATGTTGTCGTCATGAGATTGGGGTTCATTTGTGTCATGGGGAAATGCTGCATAGGTTTGATATCTTGGCTTGTGTGTCTGTGTGTGTGTGTGTCTGTGTGTGTGCGCACATGCATGCCTGTGTGTATGCACACATGGGTGCGCACATGCTTTTGTATGTCTGTGAGTACGGGAGTTGAGAGCAGGGTGTGCGTGTGTGTGTGTGTGTGTGTGTGTGTGTGTGTGTGTGGTGTGATATTTATGTTTTCACATCCATTCATATTCCTTGATGTGTACACCTGTTTGTAAATATACGCACAAGTTTGGGAAGAGGAAGTTGTGTTGTGTTTGGATGTGTGCAAGCGTGTACGCTGCTTTGATGTTGCTTTTTGGTGCGAAGATCCATGTCTGCAATACAGTCATCGCAATTGTAGGAATGCATATCAGACGCTACTCTTCATCACGCTCGGTGCTGTAGTTTGCTGTTTCTGAAGGCGCAGAAATCTTTGAACCTACGTTTGAGGAAGATGCGATGGTAATGAGAATGCTTTGCTGCTGTGAGGCTTTTTATTGAAATGAAATTGGAAGCGGGTGGAGGGTGAGGATGGTAAGAGAGAGACGAAGGAGGGAGGTGGTGGGATGGAGGGGGTTGATGGGTTGCTGGTCTTGTGTAACAAAGTGGTTCTGTGATTATTTTTCTTCTTTTCATCAGTTGAAGAAAAAAAAACAACTTTTGTTCCTGTAGATCAATAACTTTGAATTATTGCAAACACTTTTACAAAGAACCAAATTTTGTGATTGTGTCGTATTTGGCAAAACAGGAGTTGCATCAGTCAGTATGAACTCTGTATTAGCTCTGAAAATGAGATGTTTCAGAGTGAGTTTTTGTTTATATGATTTTTTTTTTATAGATTGTAGCAAAGACAAATTATTTGCTAGGCAGACCAAAGTATCCACAGTCTAGTATCATGTCTTTTTGTTGTTTTTTTTTCACTTCTCAGAAAATCATCTCATTGTCTTTAAGTATAGAAAAGTTTGCGCATTGTGTAGTCTACATGTATGGTGGTGTCAGCTGAATTTCACAGTTTAAAAAAATTGCTCATGAGATGTCTTGAGATGACTGTTTAGAAAACAGTTGATATCAGTTATCTGAAGGTATAAATTTCATCGTGTGTGACAATGCACAGTAAAATATGGTTCTCTGTGAAACTAATAATATGAAATATACCATAAAATATGGTTGTTAGTAAAACTAATAGTATGAAAATGGTGGACATCAAACAAAAAAAAATGTATAAGTGTAGATAGAAACAGTTTGTGTCTTTGCAGATTTTGGATGATGTTGTAATTTGTAACATACCCCTATTTCATCCATCCGTTTTTGATTAGTGTTATATATGGTGTAAAAATCGAATTGTTTTAAACTCCTCCGATGACAGCATCATCACATGAATTTTTCCTCCTGTCTGGATGTTGTGACACATGCTATACATAATATGTGAAAATTGTTTTGTGGGCTGTTGTTTGGTTGGCGTGCTGTTTGTGTCATCTGTGTAGTCTGAATGTTGTGATGTTTGCTTTGTGTTATCATTTGGTAGTTTTGCAGCATGTCATCTGTGTAGTCTGAATGTTGTGATATTTGCTTTATGTTATCATTTGGTAGTTTTGCAGCGTGCCATCTGTGTAGTCTGAATGTTGTGATATTTGCTATATATATATTGTTATTTGTTAGTTTCGCCATGTGTTATTTGTACAGATTGAATGTTGAGATATTTCCTGTATATTCTTATGCGTTAGTTTTGCAGCCTCTTGTGTGGACTTCACCATTTTTTCCTGCCCCTGAATTGAAGATGTTTCTATCCACTGCGTTGTGCTATATGCAATGTGGATTGGTACCAGCACTTGTCTTTCAGAATCTTACCTGAACTTTATCATTACCAAAATTTCTGGGCTCTAAGATGATTCTTTATTCCTTGACTATCACCCCTGCGGCGACTATGACAGCAGCTGTCTGTTTATGATTTTTTTTGGTTTTTTTTCCCAACTTAGAATCAGTGTTTGAAAGTTGATTACTTTTTATCGGTTAGCAATGTCACAATGGAAATGAGGTAGCTTCTTGACCAGTTTTGGCAGTCATCGACTGACAAGACATTTTCAAAGTGACCAATTTGGCTTTGTTGATATTGATCTCTAAAAATTTTCTGCCAAGATGAATTTTGTATTCCTACAAAAGGCACAGCGAATAACTTCTATAGCTTTGTATCTAGTCATGTTTCAAAAAAATAGCTGTATCTGTTCTGTTTCTCGTTGTGTTTGGATGTGTGCAAGCGTGTACGCTGCTTTGATGTTGCTTTTTGGTACGAAGATCCATGTCTGCAATACAGTCATCGCAATTGTAGGAATGCATATCAGACGCTACTCTTCATCACGCTCGGTGCTGTAGTTTGCTGTTTCTGAAGGCGCAGAAATCTTTGAACCTACGTTTGAGGAAGATGCGATGGTAATGAGAATGCTTTGCTGCTGTGAGGCTTTTTATTGAAATGAAATTGGAAGCGGGTGGAGGGTGAGGATGGTAAGAGAGAGACGAAGGAGGGAGGTGGTGGGATGGAGGGGGTTGATGGGTTGCTGGTCTTGTGTAACAAAGTGGTTCTGTGATTATTTTTCTTCTTTTCATCAGTTGAAGAAAAAAAACAACTTTTGTTCCTGTAGATCAATAACTTTGAATTATTGCAAACACTTTTACAAAGAACCAAATTTTGTGATTGTGTCGTATTTGGCAAAACAGGAGTTGCATCAGTCAGTATGAACTCTGTATTAGCTCTGAAAATGAGATGTTTCAGAGTGAGTTTTTGTGTATATGATTTTTTTTTTATAGATTGTAGCAAAGACAAATTATTTGCTAGGCAGACCAAAGTATCCACAGTCTAGTATCATGTCTTTTTGTTGTTTTTTTTCACTTCTCAGAAAATCATCTCATTGTCTTTAAGTATAGAAAAGTTTGCGCATTGTGTAGTCTACATGTATGGTGGTGTCAGCTGAATTTCACTGTTTAAAAAAATTGCTCATGAGATGTCTTGAGATGACTGTTTAGAAAACAGTTGATATCAGTTATCTGAAGGTATAAATTTCATCGTGTGTGACAATGCACAGTAAAATATGGTTCTCTGTGAAACTAATAATATGAAATATACCATAAAATATGGTTGTTAGTAAAACTAATAGTATGAAAATGGTGGACATCAAACAAAAAAAAATGTATAAGTGTAGATAGAAACAGTTTGTGTCTTTGCAGATTTTGGATGATGTTGTAATTTGTAACATACCCCTATTTCATTCATCCGTTTTTGATTAGTGTTATATATGGTGTAAAAATCGAATTGTTTAAACTCCTCCGATGACAGCATCATCACATGAATTTTTCCTCCTGTCTGGATGTTGTGACACATGCTATACATAATATGTGAAAATTGTTTTGTGGGCTGTTGTTTGGTTGGCGTGCTGTTTGTGTCATCTGTGTAGTCTGAATGTTGTGATGTTTGCTTTGTGTTATCATTTGGTAGTTTTGCAGCATGTCATCTGTGTAGTCTGAATGTTGTGATATTTGCTTTATGTTATCATTTGGTAGTTTTGCAGCGTGCCATCTGTGTAGTCTGAATGTTGTGATATTTGCTATATATATATTGTTATTTGTTAGTTTCGCCGTGTGTTATTTGTACAGGTTAAATGTTGAGATATTTCCTGTATATTCTTATGCGTTAGTTTTGCAGCCTCTTGTGTGGACTTCACCATTTTTTCCTGCCCCTGAATTGAAGATGTTTCTATCCACTGCGTTGTGCTATATGCAATGTGGATTGGTACCAGCACTTGTCTTTCAGAATCTTACCTGAACTTTATCATTACCAAAATTTCTGGGCTCTAAGATGATTCTTTATTCCTTGACTATCACCCCTGCGGCGACTATGACAGCAGCTGTCTGTTTATGATTTTTTTTTTGTTTTTTTCCCAACTTAGAATCAGTGTTTGAAAGTTGATTACTTTTTATCGGTTAGCAATGTCACAATGGAAATGAGGTAGCTTCTTGACCAGTTTTGGCAGTCAACGACTGACAAGACATTTTCAAAGTGACCAATTTGGCTTTGTTGATATTGATCTCTAAAAATTTTCTGCCAAGATGAATTTTGTATTCCTACAAAAGGCACAGCGAATAACTTCTATAGCTTTGTATCTAGTCATGTTTCAAAAAAATAGCTGTATCTGTTCTGTTTCTGGTGATATTGGTGCTGTCACTGTTATGTATGCTGCATCGGCCTTCTTTTAACAACTCATATCAGAAAAAAAGCATGTTACCAGTTTTCTGACTGCCGCTTTTTTTCTTCTTTTTTTTTTGCAGCTAATGAACCAGTTGTGGATAATCTGTTGTTTTTTTTTTTTTTTCTGATTGTTTTTTTCGTTTTTGTTTTCAAAATTAGCAGGTGCCATATACAAGCTGATGTGCTTTATACCCTGGAGATTATGGCATTACTCTGTTCTTAACATTGTTGATGTCCTTTACTGTCCTGCGCAGGTGTGCACGCATGTGCGTGTGTGTGTGTGTGTGTGTGTGTGTGTGGTGTGTGTGTGTGTGTGTGTGTGTGTGTACACGTCTGTGTTGTTGGTTATGTAAAGCACTTAGAGCCCTTATTTTTAGAGAATGGGCGCTATATAAATTAACATTATTATTATTATTACTGTCTTTTGAATGTTGTGCCTGTAACTGTGGATCGTTCTCTGTGCTGTTGTTTTGTGAAGTTGATAATTATTGTTCTGTCCCGCTGCCTTGCATGCTGTTGGCATCCTTTACAGTGTTTTGAATGTTGTGTCCAGTGCTTTCCATTGTTCCCTGTGCTGTCTTTTGCAGACTGTTGTGGTGTTTCTGTCTTCCCCTCAACCACAGTGGTATGTTCTCAGAGTCATTCTCTGTGTGGTAGAGTGCCGGACTCGTAATCTTGGTGATCCTGGGCTTGTACCTCAGTGGCTCCCTTTCTCTGCACAGGCTGACGGTGTTCCGCTGGATCATCCCAGCCCATGGGGAGACCACTCTCCGCCTACGCTTCCAGTCGGAGGAGCTGGGTCAATTTGACCAGACCTTGAACTTTGAGATTGTGGGCACCAGGAGGCGCTACCAGCTGTTCTGTCGGGGCATCTGCGCCTTCCCACCATCAGCAAAGAACCCAGGTCAGTAGGTCACGCAGCCTGTTACTTAGTGTTCTTGCAGTGTCTTTTTTTTCTTTCTTTCTTTCTTTTTTCTTTCTTATTTCCTGTGTGTGTGCATGTGTGTGTGTGTGTGTGTTGTGTGTGTGTGTGTGTGTGTGTGTGTGTGTGTGTGTGTGTGTGGACGAGTACATGCATGTTTGTGTGCCTGCATGTATGTATGTGTGTGTGTGTTGTATGCTTACATGCATAAAAGTTACATTGGCCTTGATAAGTGTCATCTTAATGTGCCGAGATAGGAGTAATTTAAATACTCTGTGTTGTACTTGCTGTAAATATGTACAAATTGAATGTTTGCAGTAATAGATTTCACTTTGATGGAGGAGATTCTATTGCTTAGTGTGGTGTCTGGTTGATGGTGGTGGTGGTGGTGGTGTGTGTTGATTGTGTATGGGTGCATTGTGCAGCTTGAAGAATTTAGAGATTCATGAATGTATAACTCCATCAGCTGATTTCTGTAAGTGTCTATATGTTGAAGACATTATCCTCATTCGTTTCTCTCCCAGAATTGTGTTCCCTGCACGAAAGAAGAATCGCAAAGTGGACGAGATTGTGCACAAGAAGTACATCCTGTTGTCTGAGACATTTGAGTTTGGTCCCTTGCTAGTGGGCAAGAGCCGAGAACGGTAAGTGGATTTGGCTGTTAGAGAAATAAAACAAAAAGCACTGATGTTGACTGAGACTGTATGGAAATAACACTACACTAACTCCCAGTGACTGAGACTGTAGGGAAATAACACTACACTAACTCCCAGTGACTGAGACTGTAGGGAAATAACACTACACTAACTTCCAGTGACTGAGACTGTAGGGAAATAACACTACACTAACTTCCAGTGACTGAGACTGTAGGGAAATAACACTACACTAACTTCCAGTGCCTGAGACTGTAGGAAAATAACACTACACTAACTTCCAGTGCCTGAGACTGAGAGAAAAAACAAACCAAACCAATTGCTTCCATTAGTTGAAGCTGTGAGAAAATGAAACCACAATTACGTCCATTATTTCAGATTGTAAGAAAAGAAGATTGGTAGGCAAACTGAAGCACACATAAGTAGAAAAACAAACAAACAAATAAAGGGGAATATTGAACTATGGCACACTCTGGTAAAAGAAAAAGCAGCTCAAATTTCATACAGAAATTTATTATGACAACGAAGCTATGTAATAAGCATATATGTACTGCATTTGAGATGAAGACCTTTCCCCGAAGATGGAGTATGGCTGCCTTAATGACGGGAATGAAAAACATACACACAAAACTCTACTCCCTTTGTTGGGTAGATGGGATTAATACTCGTCTGTCCACACAGGGAGTGTCCGCAGGAGTATCAGCCTGCGTACGCAGAAGAAGAAGAAAATGAAGACCTCATGTTTTGTTTTGGTGTTCGTATTCTTTTTGATAGTTGTCACACAGCAGTTGGTTATGAATCATAAGGGTTTCATTACATTTGCTAATGGTCCTCCGTTGAACCAACCTTTGGATTGTAAGCTTAGATAGAGCATTACATGATCTCACTACCCCTTGTCTTTGTTCAAAGATAGTTGAGTTAGGCATAACCAGGCAATGCCAGGTTTGTGGAAGAAGATGAGCCTCTGACCATGCTGTGTGAACACTTTTGATCTGCACCAATGGAAATGCTGTATAAAAGCCACCATGTGTTAAAAAACTCTTTTTGTGTTTCATCCAGTCCAGTCTTTATGTACATGTAGGTCTCAGCGATAGGTTGTACATGCAGATTCAGCTCAAGTTGTTCATGCTTGGTTTTGTTTCAGGTTTTTGTTTTCTTTTGTTTGTTTACCCTGCTGTGACTTGATGTGAGTCTTTTCACTGGTCGTGGTTCAGGTACAAGGAAGGCAAGTACCCAGAGAACATGGAAACCTTCCAGGTCCACAACACCTCCCCCCTGGAGGCTGACATCAGTTTCTGCTTCCTGAACGACAGCAAGGGAGACACCTTCCTCCTGGAACCGCCCACGGCCTGTCTGAAGCCTGGAGAGGTCACACAGCTGACCGTGTGGGCCTACCCCAAGGTGAGGAGTGAGCTCTTTGTTGGTGAAGGAACTGTGATGTCTTACTGCTGACAGTGAGGGCCTACCCCAAGGTGAGGAGTGAGGTCTTTGTTGGTGACAGAACTGTGATGTCTTACTGCTGACAGTGAGGGCCTACCCCAAGGTGAGGAGTGAGCTCTTTGTTGATAAAAGGAATTCTGATGTCTGCACTGCTGACAGTGTGGATTACCTCTAAAGTAAGGTGGTGGTGTTGTTGTTGTCGTACCCTGGCTAAAAGACTCCAGGGATCATCCAAACAGCCGAAGTACTTGAATGCTATGGTACATATGCATCAGCTAGGGATGAGAACATTACGTGTGTGACCGTTTTTGGTTACCCCACCACGTTGCCAGCCACAATCCAATTTCGAGGGATTTTGGAGACCGATGGATGTTATGCTAGGAGCTTGTCACAACTGAAGACAATCCCTGCATAACTATGCAGAGCATAACAGTATGATGATGTCGCCTTGGTGTTCTAGGCTATGTCAACTGGTCTGACACAGCTTTAAGCCAAGGCGATAAAGTAAGGTGTGAGGTCATTGCTGATAAAAGAACTGTGGTGTCTGTACCGCACATAGTGTGGGTCTACCCCTGGGGAGGAGTGAGGCTTTTGTTGATAGAAGAACTGTGGTGTCTGTACCGCACATAGTGTGGGTCTACCCCTTGGGAGGAGTGAGGTTTTTGTTGATAGAGGAACTGTGATGTCTGTACCACACATAGTGTGGGTCTACCCCTGGGGAGGAGTGAGGTTTTTGTTGATAGAGGAACTGTGATGTCTGTAACGCACATAGTGTGGGTCTACCCTAGGGGAGGAGTGAGGCTTTTGTTGTTAGAGGAACTGTGATGTCTGTACCACACATAGTGTGGGTCTACCCTAGGGGAGGAGTGAGGCTTTTGTTGATAGAGGAACTGTGATGTCTGTACCACACATAGTGTGGGTCTACCCTAGGGGAGGAGTGAGGCTTTTGTTGATAGAGGAACTGTGATGTCTGTACCGCACATAGTGTGGGTCTACCCTAGGGGAGGAGTGAGGCTTTTGTTGATATGTCTGTACTGCTCACAGTGCGGGTCTTCCCCAAGGTAAGAGCTAAGGTCCATGGTAGTAGATGAACTCTGATGTTTGTGTTGTTGACAATGTGGGTCATTGTTGGTGAAGGAATTCTGATGTCTTATTGCTGACAGAGTTTATGTACTTTACTCAGAAGACACACCTTTCTGGAAGAATAAGTTGTGTGGATCGTCTAGGTTTATCTCATATAACCGATCTCAGATGGTGTCATTTGTCCCTTGAATATAAAGATAGGTGATATATCTGTTGGATTCCATGTTGGATTAGTACCACGAGACCAAGACTGATGAGTTTCCCACAAGAGATGAAAGTCAACTGTAGGTAGGTATAACCAGTGGTTCTGAAGTACCTCACAGGCTCACAGCAAAGGGGGTCAATCAGCTGTACACAACACATAGTTTTCTCCTCTTTAGACTTAGGGACAACTCTAAACTTGCCTGTGTTTTGTGCCCAGGGACCCGGTCGCTATGAGGATGCTGTGGTCTGCTGCATCCGAGAAAACCCAGAGCCTGTCATCTTCAAGCTGGCCTGCGATGGCTTCCGCCCAGAGCTGGAGCTGGACAAGAAGCAGCTGCACTTCGACAAGGTTCTCATCCATAGGTCAGTCAGCCATCTTTGTTTGTCGTTTGTAACCTGTCCTTTGTCCTGGCTTTTAGAAACGTAGACATCAGGAGACAGCTAAACAGGGTGGTAAAAAGAGCCTGGTTTTCATTGATTTGGGATTGGTTTTTCCTTGAGCCATTCATCAGTCATTTTACTGATACAATATATATGCTTGAGCATGCGTGCGCATGTGCTCGTGTGCACACACAAGCGCGCGCGCGCGCACACACACACACACACACACACACACACACACACACACACACACACACACACACACAACACACACACACACACACACACACACACACACACACACACACACACACACACCATACACTCAAGATCAACACCCTGCCAGGCAAGCTATGGCTTCATTCAGTCTGGTGACCATGGTGGTGGGTGGGGGTGGTGTGCTGCATGCAGGAAGGACACCAAGACCCTGTACCTGCGGAACTCCACCCAGCTGCCCGTGGCCTGGAGACTGAGCGGCCTGGAGAACCTGGGCGATGACTTCACTGTGGCGGCCGACAGCGGCGTGGTGGAACCCCTGACCGAGTTTCCCCTGCAGGCCTACTTCCGTGCCATGAAGCCTGTGCAGACCAGCAAGAGGATGGTCCGCCTGGAGGTAGGATACTGATGGTGGTCGTTGCTGGGATGACACAAGGTTTGGGAAGGGAGGGGTGGGGAGGGGGGATGGCTGGAGGGGAAGTTGGAATGATATGTACATGTGTGAAGAAGTGGAAGCTAGAACGAGGGCAGGTGAGATTCAGAGATTGTATAACTGCCTGGAAATACAACTGCCATAACTTGAATTTTTTTGCATTTTTGATATATTATAAGAGCGGGCCAAGGGGCATAATGCAGCCAAGTCTCAATCACATTATCCTGAAAATAAACATGCTGTCATCAAAATGCTTGTATCGTGACTCAGCTCGCAGTGTATCTTGCGGTGATAAATAATCAGTTTTTTTTCGTCACCTGTAAAATGTTATTTTCAGACTGACAGCAGTTGTATTTCTGGACAGCAGTATGGTATATGGTGATGGAGTATGGCTGTGAAGCTTTGTGTGTGTGTCTGTGTGTGTGTGTCTATGTGTGTGTGTGTCTGTGTCTGTGTGTGTATGTCTGTGTCTGTGTCTGTGTGTGTATGAGAGAGCAAGAAAGAGAGAAAGGAAAATAGACAGACTGCGTGTGAGAGAGAAACAAAAATGGGGAACATGCATGCAAGGGAACATAACTCTGTGAGTGTTGGTGAATTAAGACATTCTCATTGAATCCATTGGTGACGTCTTCCATGAACTGCTGAATCAGATCTCAGATGTGGACAACATCATGGGCGTGGTGAACACCGAGCCCATCCAGGTCATCGCTGAGGCTTACGACGTGGCTCTGGACATGAGCTTCCCCAAGGGTACGTTCTGTCTGTTCAGGCTGTTTTGTTAGGAACAGTTGTTTCTTAGAGGCATGCTCCACCTCTAAAAGAACATCTTGAGCATTTATTCGGTGAAACATGTTTTCATGTTTAGCTGTTGATGGCACTGTTCTGCCTTTGATATTAGTCCTCTAGAAAAGGAAAAAAAGGAAACGCATGGCTGGTCCGTAGTAAGATATTTCTTTGTGAACATGAATTCCTGTAACATTATCTTGTGGGAAGGAATTTTTTTACACTAAATTTGAGAAGTCACACAGTTCTTGACAATTTGATGCTTGTATCGCATTATGTGTTGATATTTTCAATAGAAGAAAACTGAGGTCATAGACTGAATAACCAAAAATGATTGAATGAATGAACCATTATTTTCAAGAGTGACTGGATGTCAGTGACATTCACAGTAGCATGTTCCCTGTATAGGCACTGATGGAGGCCTGGACTTCGGCACCATCCGTGTGAATGAGGAACGCAAAGAGACCTGCACGCTGAAGAACAAAGGCAAATATGAGATCTCCTTCAAGTGAGTACTTCACCAGCAGTTAGATGGAGAATAAATCACACTCTCTCTTTCTTTTGAGATGAAAAAAACTGTTTCCAATCCCATTACAGCTTTATTCATTCCCTTTTGTCTTCGTTTGTGTGCACAGCCACTGGGGAAATGATTATAGTTACTGTGAGTGGCTGTTTTTTTTTTGTGAAGAGCTATTAATCTTTGAGTAGTGTCCCTTGAGTCTTTGGAAGAAAGATCAGGCATTTGAATCTTGCTGATGATTAGCAATATGCACCAGCCAAGGATGCAGTGCAACCCACTGGAATCTGGCTTGTGTGGGTGTTTAATCATATGACATGCCTTGCAACAAGACACCTTTGAAATATGAGCCCTGCTCTAAATCTGTTGGACGTTGGTTCAGCTAAAAACACTGTCATGTAATCTGTGCCACACAGGGATGATTTTAGTCTCATGTAAGGTGTTGGGCTGAACCCTGTCATGTTTGATTGGGGCCCTGGTAAGGATGATCCTTGTTCTAGCTTGATGTAAGGTGTGTTGTTGTGGTTTCAGCTTTGTGGTGGAGAACTGTGATCCCGCCAACCCTGACGTGGCCTCTCTCTTCTCTGTCATCCCCAACAAGGCCACCCTCAGTCCTCTGGACAGACCCACACAGGTAAGGGGGGGGGGGGGGGGGGGGTAAGAGGAAATGGAGGAGGAATTTGTGTGTGTGTGTGTGTGTGCATGTGTGCGTGCGCACATGTGTGTGTGTGTGTGTCAAAATGAATTATAAGTGAATTTATAGCTTTCATCCCTGATATTTATTCTGCTGATGTGTTCCAAAGTCATAACCGTTTGAAGCTTATTCTCGGTGCAAAAATGTTAGGCATGACAGACTATCTATTTTGGTGAAGACTTTTGTGGAGCCAGTTTCCTGTTTTATGTAGGACTACGCAGTTCTTCATTCATGCGGTATGTTTCTGTTTTCGACAAGTGCAAGGCCAGTCCCTATGTTTGTTAAGCATAAAGTCGGTTTGTCTGACAAAGCATCAGGCCAGGATGTTTGACAAGCAAAAGCTCTACATATTAGAATCAGACCAATATGTTTGACAAGCAGCATCTCCATATGTTTGATAAGCATAAGGCCAGTTTTTTTGTTTTTTTTAGCTTGCATCAGGTCGCTGTGTATGAGAGCAACGGCTGCATGTGTCTGATGAGCAAAAACGCCATGTCTTCTGCAAGCAAATCCTCCATAGATTTAACAAGTAAAAGCTCCATCTGCTTTATGTTTGACCATTGACAGCTCCATGTGTTTATCTACTCAACATAAGCTCTTTGCGTTTAACAAGCAAATGCTCCATGTATTTAACGAAAAAGCTTCATATGTTTAATAAACAAATGTCCCAAATTTCAAAAAGAAAGCTCTGAATGTGTGAAAAGCAGAGCTGTATCTGTATGTTTGACAAAGAAAAGCTTTGCTTGTGTTACACGCTGAAGTTTCATTTGTTTCAGAAATGGAAGCTCTTCGTGTTTTTACACACAAAATCTCCATTTTTTTTTTTCAAGAACAAAAGTTCCATGTGTTTCACAAGCAGAAGTTCCATATGTTTAATATGCAAACGTTGTCACGATATCTCCCATGTTTGACAAGCATGGATCCAAAATGTTTGTCAAACATTTGTCCCATAATGAAAAATCAGTGAGCCAAACTCCAATGACAGCCACAAGCTCCTGCATTCAACAAACACAAATCCCCACTATTTTTTTTCTTGCATCTAACAAAGGATGCGTGTTGACCTGTGCCGCAGGTACAAGTGATTTTCCGCTCTCCCCGTGAGGTGTCAGTGCGGGACCAGCCCATCTTCAAGTGCCATGTCATCGAGCCCAACCTGGGCGAAGGAGGAGAGATCATTGCCAACATTCCTGTCAAAGTATCCGTCAAGTCGGTCTTCAGCAAGTGAGTGAATGTCTTCAGTCTATCAGTTGGTAGAGCGCCAGACTCGTAATCTTGGTGATCCTGGGGTTGCGGGTTCGAATCTCCGCTGGGCCGTTTCGGTACAGGGGGGATTTTTCCCGTGGAGTTAACATTGGTTCTGACTCCATTTCCCATACAGTCCTTTGAATGAGACTATAAACTGAGGTTCCGTGTGTGAATGCACGCATAATATCTTGCACACACGTAAAATCCCATCACCAACTTTTGGAAGAGAAGGCCAGTTTGGCCGTCGGTATGGATGACATGTTACGCATAGCATGCACCCTGCATGAGAAATGGAAAGAATGAAGTAAGTAAGGAAATTGAGTGAACGACATTGAACAATATTGGATGACACAGGGAAATGACTGAATGAAGCACCAGCTGGCACCTCTTCAGTCGGCACTACCCAGGTAGGCAGCCGGTTGTGTAAACAATTGTTGATTGTAAAGCGCCTAGAGCTTGGTCTCTAGCTGAGAATAGGCGCTATATAAGTATTCATTGCTGTTGTTGTCGTCTCACCACTGCCACCATGTACCATGAGCCGATGAACCAGTGGAGTGAAGATGAAGTATGACCGTTGGAGCATTGTGTATTTCATCATTGTAAAACTGGCTTCACTTCCTTTTCTGGGATCACCTATAAGGCTACATTAGACAGTCATGTGTCATACCACACTTAAGAAAGAACTCAACCTGACTTGGTATAAACAAACATACATGATACCACACTCCAGAAAGGACCCACTCTAGGTTAGGTCTAGTTGCAAAGTGAGGCGACTGCAGGCGGAAATCTAAACAAATTTCAAATGTAATGAATAGCGAACCACCAAGAAAACGCAGACAAACGAATCACAAGACAAAACATGACGCGTTTCGACCTCTTAGGTCTTCTTCAGGCAAGAAACAAAACACTCAGGACAACTCTAGGTGTTTCATAAATAAAGATCTATGCATGACACTACATCTGAGAAAGTACACAGTCTTTGTGTTGATAAACAAACATTACATTACACCACACCTCAGGAAGAACCCACTGTAGGTGTTCGTGAATAAACATACATTACACTACATCTGAGAAAGAACCCAGTCTGTGTGTTCATAAACAAACATACATTACACCACACTTAAGAGAAAACCCAGTCTGAATGTTTATAAACAGAAATGCATCACACCACACCTCAGACAGATTTCATATCTAACCAGCTGCCTTGGCGTGGTTTGCATTGTGGACTCCCAGCTGGCAGGTCATGGGTTCAGTTCCCAGCAGAGCCATTTCTTTGTAAGATTGTTTTTTCTGCCTTGACCAGAATTGAGTTTCTTAGGGGCTCAATAGGGGAGACTGGGACTGCAGAGCTGAGTGTCATCGACTTAATGGATGCATCATTTTAGTGTTGCTCCCATTTCTAACCAACACTGTACAGCCGTGTCATGCCGTCTGACTGAAATGGAATCCATGGCATCATCTTCATCATCCTCATCCTTATCACTTCATGTTTTAAACAGAAAGTCTCAACGTTTTTCAACCTGTATGCCAGGCTGTAGTGGTGAATTCAATTTTGATTTCATCTCCAAATCTACGCCTTCGGTTAGTTCAGGTCACGAGCATCAGAAAGGTCATGGGTACTGTCAGTGGATGGACATGGTGAAGTCCTCTCGAGGGGGAAGTCCATTTTCCATGACTAAAGATTTATTGTCATCAGTAGGGGGCTTAGAAGGTGGCATCCTGTGTGTGTTGGATCAGAACAGGCTCCACTGCTCACCACTAAATGACTGGACAGTAGCACAGTGTCTCTGCTGCTGCATTGCCTCATGACGAATCGACGTTGACTGCTCCCTTTGCATTGCCCGTGCTGGAGCTGTAGTGGGATACGTTAGAGTATGGCTATGGATGGGGAGTTGGAATGAGCAACATAGAGGGGTAGTCCTTTGAGGTTGCGTAGAAGAAGAGATAACCAAAAAAAAAAAAAAAAAAAAGGAAAAAGAGAAACCTATCTAGATGTTTCTAAACAGAAATGCTAAAACAAACATACTCACACCACACCTGAGAAAGATCACTCTAGGTACACACCTAACCCAGTTGAGTTGCAGTTTGTTTGGGTTCCAGAGATCCTGGGAATCACTGATCTCTGTGTGTGTTGCCAGGTTCAACATCCTGCCCGCCTCAGACATCAACTTTGGCTCACTGCTGGTGAACAGCAAGAAGACCCGCACCTTCACCATAGAGAACAAAGGGGAGTACGACTTCAAGTACACCATCACCAAGATGGTCAAGGAGACCGCCGCTCAACCCAACATCCGCCAGCAGCGCCCGTCAGTACCACCGCCTCCCTCTGTCACACTGTCTTTGTGCTGCCCCTTCCACTCCGTTTTCTTTGACATGAATGGTCACAGAATAATGGGTACTGGTTTCTGGTGATGTTCCACTGTAGCAATCTATGTTCAGGAACAGCCTGAAATGATTGTCAATGTTACTTATTGATTTGTTTAACTCTGTTTGCGTTAAGCTGGCAAGCTCTGATCATTGGCGGTTTGAGATATCAGCATGGTCACTTTAAGGGCGTTCTGAATTGAGAAAAATTCAGGAAGAAACCTTTCTGTCTTAAGAAGAAGATGGTAGAAGTTAACTGAATCGTTGACTGACTGAAAGGTGTTCATCATTCATTCCAAACAAACATAGAAAGGTATGTGTTGGGATCTCAGAGTTAAGTAAACTTAGATAGGAAGTGATGTTATTTTCTGTACTGAAGGAGGATGAACAAGGAGGAATGTAGTAAGAATGATTTTGTGACTAGCTGCTGTGGTGAAGTCATTAGCATCACAGACTCCCCACTAGGGGTCTTGGGTTCGATTCCCATCAGATCCATTTACTTGGGGGATTTATTGGCCCTGATTAGTTCCTATCCAGAATTCAGTTTGCTGTTAGTTCAGCTGGCTGGAAAGACTGAGACCTCAAAGTTGAGTTTCAGCCACTTAATGGATGCACTTTTTAGAGTGTTGCTCAAATTTCCTGATCAAACAACTGCAGGTGTCAGTATCTTTGGGGCCTGGTTGATGCCAGGATATAGCATGAAAGTAAGCTTAGAGCACAGCGCTGTAAAGCACTCCCAGACCAGAATGGAGATCATCATCCTCATCCTCATCAATTAGAATTTAAAGCAAAAAAGATATCAAATCCTGTGGCCCTTCATGCCCTCTTCTCATGGTGACCAGAAGCTGTACCGTGGCAGAAGCCAGCCACCTAGTATTTCCCTGGCTAATCCTGTTTTTCTACTTTTGTGATCATATGCTCTTTCTAGGAAGAACTGATGGATACAAACTATGCTTATTTGGAAAGGGAGACCATTGAACGATGTGTTGATTTGTCAGAATGACTAACAAGATCTTTTTCTCTTTTCACAGGATTATCAAGGGAGACAAGCGTGATGGGTCCAGTTCAGCTCGCTCTGCGGCCAGACCCAAGAAAGCCGATTCAGTCAGGTAGGTTGTTAGGGTACAGTCCCTTTCGATTCTCAGTCTGTTCTTAGTTCCAAGGACTACATTTTAACTATCGTTTGCATTATGTCTTGGTTTAAGGCAAGGAAAGGAATTTGTAAATCATCTGCTGCAAGAAAAGTAATGTTTCTTTCTTCTCTGCATCTTTTTTTCAACAGTTTCATTGAGTTTTTGATAGGTCAGTGTGTTGGTTGTCACGCACCAGAAACTGACCCAGAAAACATGCTTTGTTAAAAGCAGTGTGGAAAAAAAAAAACATTGTGAAAACATTGAAGCAAAAACAGTGTTAGTAAAACATGAACTGTCCTGTGACTGGAAACATCTCCATAGCACAGATTGAGAGGGCTTTAGAAACTGTGTATTGGAACTATCCTTCAAACAGCTTATATATGTGAGTTCTCATTTGTTTTCTCTAAAACTTGATTCAATGGATGGTGCTCAGCAAAAGGATTGTCAAGGGGAGCTCATTCCAATGAACAGCAGAGAGTTGATTCCCTTGATTTTTTTTTATCTGTCTTTTTGGTGAACTGAGCTTAACACTAGAAAAGATATAAAGTGTGTTCGCAGATAAAGGAAAGAATAGCTGAGTTACCATCTCCTTTCCAGAGAGCATTGTTATCATGTGAGACAGATTGAAAGCTTTGATGTCTCAGGAAATGACCCATGCACAACACACCTAAAAGGAATACATGAAGAAAAACATTATTTAGTGTGTGTGTGTGTGTGTGAAAATTCGTAGATCATCATAGTGAGCAACAGATCTAAAATAATATTGCTTCAGTCTCTCACACTATCAATACATTTTACCCAGTCCTTGCCATAACTTGACTTTGCTGTTGCTTATCATTTAAACGCAAAAAAGACAATGAAGTCTTGTAGCAACAAGGTGGTTTGATCACATTAATTAGTTGGTGCAGTACCAGTGAGTGGATTGTATTTCTATGATTGTCTGTACTACCATTTGTTACATAAGGCCTGCAGTGTATTGTAATGTCGCTGTTGCCTTTCTTGAAATGTGGAAGTGTACTGTATCATCACACCTATCTCTATTAACCCAATTCTTTTCCTCAAATGCATGCCAACCAGTGGGAGCAGTGGCAGTGGCGATTCTCTGGGCTCTCTGCCCAAGTTCCAGCCCAAGATGGGCAGACTCGCAGGCTCCATGAACGCTGTGACAAAAGCTCAGTCCAAAATGGGTCAGAAATCCAGAGTGTCCAAACAGTCCCAAGGTGCACCTCAAACACAGACTATGTCGCTCCTTCCTCCTCCTGAGGCGGAGGAGGAGGAGAGATGTCCGTCTCGGGTAGGTCGGAGCAAGAATGTCAGTCCATCCAGAGCTATGAGAGGGGGGCAGGAGGGGACGGAGCGGTGCCGAGTTCCCAGCGCCTTGGGAAGCGCCTCCAGATTTGGCAGAAAGTAATGGGTGGTGGTCTGCTGTGCCGGTGTTTTTTTAGCTTGCATGCTGTCGCCAGCACATTGTGGACAAACTGCATGAAAAGGGTTGATTTGAAAATGCTGGTTGTGTGCACCTTGGTCATACTGACATGCCCAAAGGATATGTGTGCAGTCACATGTGCATGCTTATGTGTGCAGGAGTCTAGGTTTTAGTGGTCTTTTCTCTTTTTGCACTGGAACCCACAAAAACATGTTCACGCACATGCATCTACACTTGTGCGCCTGCAGATGCAAACACACCATCATGCACAGACAGAGACATAGAAGTACATCAGAACAAACAAAACATGTATACCTGTGTGTATATGTATAGGCGCATATGAACATGCATGCATAATTCTATACATCGTCGAACAATGGGGATCGGTGATACAGATATCAAAGATTCAAATTATTGAACTCATGAGCAAGTAATAAAAAAAAAAATGAGATCAAAAGGAAAGGATATGGAACCCTCCACTTGGCATTTGTTGAGTCATGCCACATTCTGTTTCCAGACCTGGGTGAAGTTAAGGCATGTTCGTCTTTCACAGAGGCAGATGATTGGTACACAGCTGGTCTAGTTCTCTCAAGTTAGACACACCAACAAAGAAGTGTGTTAAAAAAAAAAAAAGCATGATGTCACACACAATACAGGACGGACACCAATTTTCCACTTATTTGCCTTGTGTTCTGTGTGACTGACTCATTTCCAGCACAGTGTACGCACACAGTAATTCAGCATTGGCCGAGCAAAATGCTGTTTGAAAATACAAGCTCCCAAACATCTGCCATTTGACTTTCACACTCTGCACTGCACAGAAGTAGGTTTGGAGCCACAGAGAATGGTTGTAGCTGTTTTCTCTTGTAACTATCTTTCTTCTGAGAATCAGTTTGACGATAAAAGGTCAATCAGACTATCTCACTGATCTGAATTTCAGAAAAGATTGATTCATACATCACCGTCAGTGAGTTAGATGAAGAGTTGTTTTGTGTATTTCTTATTATTTCCCTCTTGTGCATACCATGGTCTTTTTTCCACTGAAGTGATTTGTTGATGTTCCGTTCTGTTCACCCTTCACACAACGACATGAAGTAGTGAACAGTGCCTTTCCAGTGCAGAAAATTGAATGTTTTTCAGCTTTTTATTTGTCGATCAGTTTTTAAATGTTTTCTTCTCACTGATGATTATTTGGAAGGGGGGGGGGGGGGGGGGGGCTTTTTTTTATTAGTAGTAAGGGTGGAAGGAAGAGAAAGAGATCGATTCAGTTTTGATTGATTTCTGCCCAAATTTTTTCCAGCACACAGCCTGCACACTGCATGAGCAGCAAAATGTGTTAACTGCGTAGACCGTTGTCATGACAGTAGATTTCTGTGTATGGAATTCAGCATGCTTCCCCCAGGGGTGAGCGTATTGGCTCCCTCTTTCTTTTTTCTTTCTGCTTTTTTTTTTCTACCTTGCATGCTTATTTTTTTTTCCCACACTTACCATTAAAAAAGAACAACAACAAATAAACATGCTGCATAGTCAATGTACTGTATGAAAATAACATTTTGACTGTGACCAAAGTGGACGTTTTTTTTTTCTTTACAGCATTTTGTAAGAGACAGCTCTCTGGTTGCCGTAATTCTTTTTTTTTAAATGTGAGGAAGGCACTTTTTGCTGTCATGACCTTGCTCTATAGTCTGATCCATGAGACTGCCTGACTAGCATTCAGATTGGTGAACAGAGTGAGAGAAAGTACCAGCCCTGAAAGAGATCTGAACCACAGACCTTGGATTTTCTGTTTCCTATTTTACACACTTGACCACCGCTTCATGTGCAGATTTCTTGCTGGGTTTTGGGAGATGACATTTTGACACACACCGTTAACATTTCCATCTCCCATCATGTTGGATCATTTCTGTCTCTTTCACACGCCTGTGTGTGTTTGTCTGTCTGCTTCTTCTAAATGTGTGTGTTTATGTGTGTGTGTGTGAGCGCACACGCATGCATATGTGTGTGTGTATGTGTGTGTATGTGTGTATTTATGGTGATAGCAAACAAGAAACTGGACCACTGCTGTAGTCATCACCACCGTAATCATTGTCATAGTTGTTTTTATAATTATCATTATCTTTTTTTTTTTATTCATCATTATAATGGTCATAATCATCATCCTGATCATCACCTGAATGCTTGTATTTGTATTGTGTTGGCAGACAGATGAACGGACATTGTTTTCTTCAGTATCATCATCATTGTGTTTACGGTCATCATACTTATTATCATCATCTTCACCTTTATCATGAAGTGTGCATTGAAGAGTGATCAGTAACATTCAGGGAACATACCTGTTAACATTATCGTCATCATAATTAACACATTAAGCTTATAATGTGTTGTGTTTGTAAACCTAACGCAGGGATATTGTTGACGTCAGAGTCATCATCATTATCATTCTTATCATCATTTTCATCATCATCATTATTCTTATCAGTGGAGTGTGTATCGTGGTGTTAGCAGACAGGAGGCGGGGACGGGTCAGTCTCGTCTGGTGCTGGGCATGTTCACCATCTTCCCCGCCTTCGGCATCATCCCCCCCAACAGTCAGCAGACCATCACCGTGGACTGTGTGGCCGAGACACAGGGGCGGGCTGATGAGGTCTGTACATGGGCCCTTTATCAGGGGGGGGTGTGTGTCTGTGTACATGCATGTGTGTGTGTGCATGTGTGTGTATAAGTGTGTGTGTGTGTGTGTGTGTGTGTGTGTGTGTGTGTGTGCTTGCATGCGAGCGTGCGTGCACACGTGCGTGTGTGTGTTTGTGTGTGTGTGTGTGTACATGAGTGTGTGTGTGTGCATGTCTGTGTATTCTTGAATATGTGTGTGCATATGCTTTTATGTATGAAAATAAGAAAAAGTAAAACGAAAAGAGTTGTTCAGGACGACAAACAAGTACGGTAACACTTACTCCTATGATGAAATAAACTCACACCCATCATTTCATCATGTCTGTGTCATCATGGGAGCAAGAGTTGCCCAAATTGTGTGTTGTTTAGTGTTCCCTGCCTCATTGAAGATTTCCCTTCAGTTTTTCAGGACTTTGGTGTGCATTTCAAAATTAAAAGATTGAATATCGATGTCAGGTTAATAACTTTCTCATTTCAGTTAGTTTTCTGACACTGATGAAAGAGTATTTCAGCATTCCAAATGAAAAACGAGAGAAAAACTGTTTGAAGGAGGAGCCATAATTCAACAAAACTGTGACTGCAATGCTTCATCCAAAAAAAAAAAATCAAGCCAGACACATTTTCAGCAGCAATGTATAGATAGATATAATGTGGATAGATAGATTAGACAAGATAGATGGAGATAGGCGGTTAGACAGATATAGATAATCATCTACTGAGCTGTGCTGTGGCAAACAGAGACAGTTGTATTGATGGAGACTGTCTTGGTGGTGCAGGAGGTGAGCATCGACATAACGGAGCGGGATCCCAAGTCCTACCCTGGTGGCATCCCATACAAGCTGATCGCCGAGGCCTGCATCCCGTCCATCAACATTGACGATATCGGCAGCATCTTTGAAGAGCACCGCGTCTGCAAGAACCTGTCTGTGTGGCAGCATTCCATGGAGGTCAGAGATCCCCTGATTCTCTCCCTTTACTCTGTATTTCTTTGGGTGGAGACTATCTTGTGTGGATATTCGTCCACCCCATTGTTTCTGTTTCAGATTTTTCTTTTTTTAAAGAGAAGGAAACATGTGTCTGTTCTTATCATTTAAAGATATCAGCAACCAAGCAAACAAATAGAATGATAGTGGGAAGGAAATACTGTAGGGTAGAACTGCAGACCTGTTTACCCTTACAATTTTGCCGTAATTTTTAAGGAAAAAAAATCAAAATTACAGGAATTACGCCCCCCCCCCCCAAAAAAAAAAAAAAAAAATTACGGGAAAAAAATCAAAGACAGAAAATTATTAAACGCGAAGTTTCGTCTGCTACCGTTTCAGTCAAAAGCAGTAAGAAGACATTTCCCAGCGTGCCTTGTGTCTTTTACCTTGTCAAAGATGGCGACGAAGCGGTCTTGCGTGCCAACAGCCGGCTCTTCCAAATCTTCAGAAGTTGCGAAAGTATTGCGATTATGAAGATTACGGGAGGTTTTTTTTTTTTTTTCAAATTACATGTTCTTGTCTGAGATATAACAGGTGCAGGAATTTGGGGTAAACATGTGTGGAACTGCAGCAGACCCAGTTGTTCTGTTACACTGGATGGAAGACAACACACAACAGAGTGTTGCATGACTGAAAAGGTGACAGGTGGGGCAGAACAAAAACCTGCACAAATCATCCAGTGGATGGGGGCCAGAATAGCTCAGTTGGTAGAGTGCCGGACTCATGATCCTGGGGTTGCGGGTTCAAATTTCGGTACAGGGGGATTTTTCCCACGGAGTTAACATTGCTTCTGACTCCATTTCCCATACAATGCTTCGATTGAGACTCTAAACCGAGGTTCCGTGTGTGAACACACGCATAACATCTTGCACACATGTAAAATCCCATCACCAACTTTCAGAAGAGAAGGCCAGTTTGGCCCGTTGGTATGGATGACACGTTACACATAGCATGCACCTTCCCCGAAGATGGAATATGGCTGCCTTAATGGCAGGATAAAAAAACAGTCATACACACAAAAACTCCACTCCCTTTGTTGGACAGATGGGATTAATACTTGCCTGTCTATATAGGGAGTGTCCGCAGGAGTATCAGCCTGCGTACACAGAAGAAGAAGAAGAGATGTAGCTCTGCACTTAGCCAGAAGCATATAGGCTTTCATGAGGTATCCGAGTTGCATTAGTTGTTAGTTACCCATATTTTGCAAGAGACTGATGTCAAAGTGTACTTAGTTCAATAGGAAGGAAATAAGAAATAACACATATTTTCCATACTCTGTTCCCTGACTTTAAAAATATTTGTGGTAGATGGATGCTGTATTTTTTTTTAATCAATAAATAGCTGCATGTTTTTGTTATATGAAAATCAGAACTAAAATATTGTCGGCAGCTATGTATAGTCTGTAAATGATTGTTTTGATCTGAGGTAAGTTTTTTTTTTGTTTTTTTCACAAAACATGTTGGAAAATTTGAACAAAAATAATGCATACACATACACAGCTGGAAAAATACAAACTGTAGGCATCACTATGTGAAAAGTTAGCATGACTGTATTGATCTACTCACTAAGTATTGCAGACTGTGTGTTACAGTTTGTAGTTAGCATTGAACAGAAAAAAAAAACATCTTCACATTCTTACTCCCCAACCTACACTCTCCACACAGATGACAGAGAGATCAGCTTTCTAAGTCAGTGTATGATTAACCAGATTTCCTGTTGTAAGCAGTGTGTTGTTTACAAGGCTTTGATTCAAGACAGTTTGTTTGTACTAGACTTTGAATTGAGACAGTGTGTGTGGTTAATCAGATTTCCTGTTGTAAACAGTGTGTTGTTTACAAGGTTTTGATTCAAGACAGTTTGTTTTGACTAGACTTTGAATTGAGACAGTATGTGTGGTTAACCAGATTTCCAGCTGAGACAGTATGTGATGTGATAGGTTTTCAATTGAAACAGGATACAGTGTGACAGGCTTTCAACTGTAACAATATGTAAAGAGCCATGTTTTCCTCCTTTGCTTGTGGTACAGAACGAGAGCGGAGGGGTGTACGGGGAGGAGGAGAAGAGGTTTGTCTTCAACAACGTCATCGTGGGCAGGAAGGCCAAGGCACGCTTCAAGATCAGCAACACCACCAAGGTCAGGGTCAGGGCCTGAAGGTCGGCCAGATCAGAAATGTTATCTTTGACATTTGTTTTTCAGTATTTTATACATTAAGGTCAGAACCAGGTACTGAAGATCTGCACCAATGAGAAAGATTCTGTTTGGTGTGTTTGTATTTGGTTCGAGGGCAACAGTTCTTGGATGTTGATGGATATCAAAGCAGGATGTTTGATGAAAAATGGACAGTGTTCAGTTCACCCAAACCTGTAAATCTCTTTGCCCACAACGGTGAATTTTTGAATCAGTTTTCTTGATCAGTGGCGTTTAGTTTGGTCAGGTAAATTTTGCTGTAATTATGTCATTCTGCCCTAAAATCCTATTCATATTGGTCTCTGAGGAACAGAACAACTCTACTCTTGCTTGCCATTGTCATGGCATGTTATTCAATTGTTGGTTGCTCTCTGCCGTAAAACTGATTTGATAATGATATGAATGAAAGTTAAAAACTGTGTGAATAAAATGTTATCATTGTTGTAAAGCTGTGAAACTTTTTTTCAAACCACGAAAGAGAGGTATGATAACAAAGTGATGGAAGATATTGGGAGGGGTGTGTGGATGTTGTGTATGTGTTTGTCTGTTTTAAAACTTTTTCAGAAAAGTGTCCTTAAATCCTACAACCGTTTGCCATTATCAGTGATATAAGAGGCTTACATAATGAGAGTAAATATTTCATAAACTCTCCAGAGTTTCTACTTCCTACATTTTTCAAACACAAACCATCATAAATAGCAACTACAATGATGTCTCAATGAAATTGCTGAGAAGACATTCTGTGGCAGTGGAAAGAAAAAAGTGATCACCATTAATATCTCTCACATCATTTTCAGAATCGCTGTTGTTTGACAATGATTTAGATAAGTACTGTTTCAAATCAAAACATGAGATGTTAACATCTTCTCACTTGTATGTATGTGTGTGTGTGAACATGTGTGTATGTGTGAACATGTGTGTGTGTGTGTGTGTGTGAACATGTGTGTATGTGTGAACATTGTGTGTGTGTGTGAACATGTGTGTATGTGTGAACATGTGTGTGTGTGTGTGCGCGCGCATGTATCTGTGTGTGTGCGCGTGTGTATGTGTGTGTGTGCCTGTGTGTGTGTGTACATATGTGTGTGTGTGTGCATGGGTGTGTCTGTACGACAGGTGCCATGTGACGTAGTGTTCCAGCTGAAGCCGGTGACCCAGAAGGGGGCGCCCAAAATCCAGGAGATTTTCGACGTGGATCCCCAGAGAGCCCAGATTGCCAACCACAGCTTCATGTACGTCACCATCACCTTCACCCCGCCCTCCATGCAGGTAGGGAACTGTGTGTGTGTGTGTGTGTGTGTGTGTGTGTGTGTTAGTGTGACATTTTTCATTAGAGTTACAGTGCTGTGTGTTATTCAGCAGCAACTGAGAGAGATGAAAGGAATGGGAGTTGGTGGGGGTGAGGGGAAATATATACATATATGGACACAAATGCATACACACACACACACACACACACACACATGCACGTATACACACAACTAAACTGCCTCACACATACACACACACACACACACACACACACACACACACACACACAAACACTTACGCACACATTCAAACACACATATACATACATACACACACACACACACACACATGCACATGTACACACACTTACACACAACTGAAACTGTCTTACACACACATACACACACACACACACACACACACACACACACACACACACACACACACATACAACACACACACACACACACACACACACACACATACACACACATACACACACACACACACACACACACACACACACGCATGCAGGCAGGCACACTCACACACACACGCATGCAGGCAGGCACACTCACACACTCCTGTCCCATTTCCCCAGAGCTACAGCGCCATATTTGAAGCGGCCATCGAGGGCGTGACCCAGAACCAGGCCCGGGGCAAGTCCTTGACCTTCGAGGTGGCCGGCGAGGGCAACCTGCCGCGCGTGACGGTAGCCAAACCCACCGTCCGCAACAAGAGGGGACAACCCCTGCTGCTGTTCAAGAAGATCTTGCTGGGGACCAGGCAGAGTCTGCCTCTGGAGCTGTTCAACGATGGTACTCTCCCTTGCAAGGTAAACCATGCTTCTGGCAGTTGATGTGACGTTTTGGTCTTTGTTCTGTGATCTCCCCTGTTGCATTACGTCCATTGCCGCTCATTCTGGCTTGCCCATGAGTAGCCACACCCTGGTTTTAGTCCTGTCACAAGAAGCTTTGGGCACTCCCAGTTCACGAGGAAGAGTCAGTATTCTGCTGTCATGTGGCAGCCCACCAGAGGGGACTCTGCATTGCTGTTTAGTTATTACAGTGGAGTGGTTTTTATTCCTGTTCATTTTCTTTTTGTTTTGCTTTTCTCTTTTTTTTTTTTTAGCTGATTGTTGTATGTGACAATCATAGAGTTTTTGGATTGATACATATGTCCAGTACAAGTCAGAGATTGAGACAAATTCTGCCAGTATTTGCTGTTCCAGTCTTGTGTACATGTGTGTATTTGTGTGTGTGTTTGTATGCGTGTGTTTGGCTAACCAGATAGCTCGTAACAAGATGGCTGATACACCAGCTAGGTTAGGACATTTTGTTTAAAACAGCAGTGTTGGTCCATGTCCTTTGAAAAAGCTAATTATTCTCGGTGAAGACCATGCTTTCAAGCGTATCTTGCTCATGCATCTTCAGAACATCAAGTGTGCTTGGTCTCTAAATTAAGATTTTAGAATTGTTACTGTTTATTGTGTGCCTTGGCTTTTCTTCAGGGCAGATGAACCACAGCTGTTGTTGGAGTAGCTGAGTCAGAAGTGGGTTCATGGTGCCATGAAAATCTCACTTATGGTGAACTTGCAAGCTCTGGGCAGGAAGAGAGAGAAAGAGGGCAAGATGACTGAGGCTGTCTGTCTGTCTGTCTGTCTGTCAGGTGGATGTGGACCTTCTGGACGCTGACAACGCCTTCACCCTGCAGCCAGCAGGAAATACTCGTGACGTTATTGCAGATGACAACATCAGTGACCGTAAGTGTTTCGTTTCTTTCCTGCACAACTAGTTGGTGACAAGATGTTAGGTGCCCAAATGTTCTCTACAGGGGCTGGAATAGCCCAGTTGGTAGAGCGCTGGACTTGTGATCCTGGGGTTGCGGGTTCGAATCTCTGCCGGGCTGTTTCAGTACAGGGGGATTTTTTCCCTCAGAGTTAACATTGTTTCTGACTCCATTTCCCGTACAGTACTTCAAATGAGACTATAAACCGAGGTTCCGTGTGTGAACGCACGCATAACATCTTGCACATACGTAAAATCCCATTACCAACTTTTGGAAGACAAGGCCAGTGTGGCCGTTGGTATGGATGATAAGTTACACATAGCATGCACCTTCCCCAAAGCTGGAGTACGGCTGCCTTAATGGCGGGATAAAAAATGGTCATACACTCCCTTTGTTGGGTAGATGGGATTAATACTTGCCTGTCTACACAGGGAGTGTCCGCAGGAGTATCAGCCTGTGTACGCAGAAAGAAAGAAAGAAAGTTCTCTACATTTGGGAGATTGCCATGGCCATGTTTTGCAGAGGTCAGAAATAGGGACTAGGGATGTGCAGATGTAGCAGCTATGTAGGCTTTGGTCAGTGGTGTCCATCCAGATGATGGAAACCACGGAAAGTCATGGAGTAAAGAAACATTCTAGAACTGGAAAGTCATGGATTTAGGGTCAAAATAAAGCTGTCAAGAAACACAAATGCTTGGGGGGGGGGGGGGGGGGGGGGTTGTTTTTTGTTTTTTTTTAGGGTGAGCACATGTGTGACTGTGCCAAAATCAAGCAAACTTATTATCCTTTCATGGAAAGGGAAATGAGGTTCGGCGTTGCATAATGTTCAATTGATGCTGACAGGTTGAGAGCTTGACCCAAACACTTTCATTGACTGCCTCAGCCAATTTGACCCAAATACTTTCGTTGACTGTGTCAGCCAATTTGACCCAAACACTTTCGTTGACTGTCTCAGCCAATTTGACCCAGATACTTTCATTGACTGTCTCAGCCAATTTGACCCAAACACTTTCGTTGACTGTCTCAGCCAATTTGACCCAGATACTTTCATTGACTGTCTCAGCCAATTTGACCCAAACACTTTCGTTGACTGTCTCAGCCAATTTGACCCAAACACTTTCATTGACTGTCTCAGCCAATTTGACCCAAACACTTTCGTTGACTGTCTCAGCCAATTTGACCCAAACACTTTCGTTGACTGTCTCAGCCAATTTGACCCAGATACTTTCATTGACTGTCTCAGCCAATTTGACCCAAACACTTTCGTTGACTGTCTCAGCCAATTTGACCCAAATACTTTCGTTGACTGTCTCAGCCAATTTGACCCAAACACTTTCGTTGACTGTCTCAGCCAATTTGACCCAGATACTTTCATTGACTGTCTCAGCCAATTTGACCCAAACACTTTCGTTGACTGTCTCAGCCAATTTGACCCAAACACTTTCGTTGACTGTCTCAGCCAATTTGACCCAGATACTTTCATTGACTGTCTCAACCAATTTGACCCAAACACTTTCGTTGACTGTCTCAGCCAATTTGACCCAAACACTTTCGTTGACTGTCTCAGCCAATTTGACCCAAACACTTTCATTGACTGTCTCAGCCAATTTGACCCAAACACTTTCATTGACTGTCTCAGCCAATTTGACCCAAATACTTTCATCGACTGTCTCAGCCAGTTTGAAGTCAGGGAAATTTCTCACATTGGCATGGGAAGGTCTATGAAAAGTCATGAATATTTGCCTATGTCAACCAGTGTGGACTCTGATAGAATTTTTTTTTTTAACATATATATATATATAGAGTTACATATGTGCTATTGTCTGTGTGGAATAATCAGTGTTACCCTTGGTGTGGATTGGCACTACAAAGGGGGGAAAAATCTGCCAAAGTCAGGAGAACAATTGATCCTAAATTTCTGCTTTCACAGATCATTTGGATACTTTGTTTCTATTGACTGGAGAAAGACAGAGTCAGAAACAGAGAGACTGATTGGTTGATTAATTAATTGATCTTTGATACTCAAGGATTGAAGATTTGAAACTAAGGCCTTGTCTTACAATCTGCCCTTGTCATGCATATGTTTTTTCAGTGCATATCATTCATACTGACAATTCAGAGAGAGAAAGAAAGAGGGGGATGAGAGAGAGAGAGATCAACCATTACGACAACCAGATTTTGCATCATGAAAATGTTGAATAGCCAGCCCAGATCTGACGCATCACCACCTGTGTTGCTCTCCCCTTTCAGCATACTACAAGCGCCCGCACACCGCCTCCGTGATCATCAACGTGGGAGAAGCAGCCACCTTCAAGGCCATCTACCAACCCACGGAGGCCCAGCGCTCACAGGCTCACGTGCGACTGTCTGTCGTGGACAACCAGTACGAAGACTCCACGGTGCAGCTGGTTGGGGAGGGGTACGTGGACGACATCACGCTGGATAACATCGCCTCTGCCCCCCAGTCCGTCGCCCCGGAGGACCAGGAAGGCAACATGGCGGAGGACGATGTGGCAGGTAGATGTGGGGAGAGACTGTCTTTTTAGGGAAACAATACAGACATTTTTCTGTACTGCCAGCTGTTAACAGTCTGTCTTAATTCATGGTGTCTTGTACATTTTCATTTAGTATGAGGGATGTGTGTGTGGAGAAGTGGGGGTGATGGGAGTCTGTTTACAAACGATTTCCCAGGTACGTTTAGCTAAAGATATGTGTTGTTGTTGTTGTTGTTGTTGTTGTTTTAACAAATATTTCTGATTTGCCAGTTGTGAACAGTCTGTCTTTAATCAAAGTGTCTTTATTTTTTTTACATTTTCATTTAGTATCCTGTGAGGTATGTGTGGGAGTTTATTTACAATTTCCCAGATACATTTGGCTAGAGATGTGTGTTGTTGTTGTTGCTGTTGTCGCTGTTGTTTTGACAAGTTTGAAAAGCTTTGTGAAATCACTTCCAAACCTAACTTGATGCAATTTACTTGCAAGATTGAAGGATTTTTTTTTTTTTCAAATATTACACTGCTGTTTCTTTCATATTCAGTGAAAAATTTTTTTTTCTAAATCTCATGTTTGTTTTTCCAAACCTACAGCTGCCAAGCCCAACCTGATGAAGTTTGGGGACTGTTACATCAACGAAGGTCGCTCCTTGAGTCTGACCATGACCAACCACTCCAAGACAGACTGCGTGCGCTTCTCCTGGCCTGAGCACCCTCAGCTACGCTTCTCCCCTCAGGTCAGACGCTGTCTCTCTCTCATCTGACATCACTGTGTGGACCAGAAGAGAAGAAAATCACAAACATCTTTCATGCTTTGCCTGTTGTTTTCACCTCACCCTTTATGCTTTTAGGTCGCAAATTTCCTGGCTGGACAGAATATATACTCATTTTAAGTATACATTAGAACTCTTTCCACAATATCTGCGGTTTTATGATGAATTGAGAAGGAAGATAGAAAGGATGGATTCTGAGATTGAGTGGGGATGGGATGGGGTGGGAATGAGGGAGGGGGAGGCCTGGCTGGCTGGCTGGCTAACGGGTAAAGCGTCATTCGTTGGTTACAAGGTCCGTGGTTTGGTTCCCACTCATTACAACCAGGATGAAAGAACGTTTTTTCTTTGAAAGGAATGCCTTTGCAAACTCCTCCCTAGTCTTTCAGAGGTTCCTGTGTGTGGTTGCATGCATAAGAAAGTCTTGCTTACGCAGTGAATCCTGTTCCACTTTTCAGAGAAGCATAGTTCATCACGTGCTGTGGGATGGAGGGCACGAAAATAAAACACAGGCACACTGGTTTGGTGTTTAGACACCAGTCTGAGGACAGTGTGTGTCTGTCTTATTGGTGGCATTTAAAAAGGGTCACATAAGCAACAATCTCACCAGAGGTGAACTGCAGATTTGTAACTGAATGACAGAGAGGCAAAGGAAATGGGAGGAAATGCAGGTTTGCCATGAGAAATAGATGTATTGTTGATGTGTGCAGGTTGGCCATCTGCATGCTGGCTGTGGGAAAGATGTCACCGTCACCTTCCTGGCGGACGGCCCCAAGACCATGACGGAGGAGGTCGTGCCCGCCCGCATCATCAAGATCACCTTCGACAAGCCTGCTGACCAGGTGGCCGACTGGGATGACCGTATCAGGACCGTGAAGTGGGTCGACCTGGGCCCCACCCCTGCTCAGACGGCTGACAGGTGAGGGCTGTGTGTGTGTGTGTGTGTGTGTGTGTGTGTGTGTGTGTGTGTGTGTGTAGGTCTGTGTGTGTGTGTATCTGTGAGTAGGTGTGTGTGTGTGTGTGCATGTTTGTGTATGTTTGTGTGTACATGAGTGTGATGTGCACATAATTATGTGTGTGTAATTGCACTTGTGCCTGTTAATGCATACACATGTGTATGTATGTTTGTTTGTGTGTAAGTGTACATGCGTGTTTCTGTGTGGTGTGTGTGTGTGTATGTGTGTGTGTGTGTGTGTGTGTGTGTGTATGTGTGTGCATGTGTGTGTGTGTGCATATGTGCATGTGTTTCGGTATGTACATGAATATGACTTGTTTTGATGCGTGCATATGTTTGTATCTATTATTGCATGGACATATGTGTACAGTTGTGTGTGTGCTTGTGTCTGCGTGTACCTGTTTATGCCTATGCACATGTACACCATCCCAGTATATACACATGTAAGAATGTATGTACACATTTCCTTATGAGCAGGATCGCATGAAACACATTTCTAGTTCAAATATTTAGAAAGAGAGGGGGTTAGTTACCACAAAGGACATAGACAAAGTACAGGATTTTGTTTGTCTATGTCCTTTGCAGTAACTAACCCCCTCTCTTTCTAGGTTTTGCTCCATTTTCCACCCTCAGTCACTGCGTTTTGAAACTCAAATATTGAATTCACTTACTTCATTGCAACTTCTTCCTTGGCAGTGCTGGCAAATCCCAGCCAGCCACCCCCCAGAACCCAGCCAGGCCAATGAAGAAGAAGGTGATAGAGACAGAGCCAGAGCCACCTTACACAGAAGTGGTGGAGTCGGCACGCAACGTTGACCTCTTGGTGACCGCTGTGGCCGACTACTGCAAGTACACCTGTAAAACCACCTCCGTGCACTACAGAGACACCCTCATGTTCCAGACCCGGGTCTATGAGTGAGTTGTTTAATTCATTTCTTTCTTTCTGTCTGTCTGTCTGTCTTTTATTATGTATCAGATGCGTGGTTGTCTGGGCTTCTGTTCAGCTAAAACTGAACGTGCTTTTTCACATTGTATTTGTGAGTGAATAATTGCTTGTTTCCTGTTTGTCTTTCATGCGTTCTTTCTTTTTTTAGTGTGTGTTGTTGTTGTTGTCGTACCCTGGCTAAAAGACTCCAGGGATCATCCAAACAGCCGAAGTACTTAAACACTATGGTACAAATGCATCAGCTGGGGATGAGAACATTATGTGTGTGACCGTTCTTGATTACCCTGCCACATGGGCAGCCACACTCCGACTTCAGGGGATTTTGGAGACTGATCATGTCATGCTAGGAGCTTGTCACAACTGAAGACAATCCCTGCATAACTATGCAGAGCATAACAACATTTTGATGTAGCCTTGGTGTTCTAGCCAATGTCAGTTGGCCTGACACAGCCTTAAGCCAAGGCAGTTTAGTGTGTGTGTGTGTGTTCTTTGTTCCTACCGCCCTGAGATGCTGCCTTCATGCCCTCTGAAGTTACAGATACTTATCGAGGAATCCATGTCTTTGGTTCTTTTGGTCTGTCATTTTTCTTGACTCTGCAGTTTTTCATTCATAAATCAGTGATAACGCACCAGTGACACTACAGTTTCAGCATTTGTGATTCAGTTGATCTGGTTTCTATGATACTTTACAAAATAGCTATATAGCTTTGAGACAGGATGTTCAGGATGATGTTGAAGACCTCGTTCATGTTGATTTGTTCGTGTTGCTTTTTCAGAGTAACTGTACAGCATTGACGCTGAGTGTCCAAGTTGACACAAAAGACTGTGTCTTTGTTCATTTATTTTATGCTGCATTTTCAAAGTAACTCTACAACCTTGACCTTGGGTTTCCAGGGTGACGTTGAAGAACTCGGGGACTGTGGCCATGGACTACAACTGGCAGGTGGTGATGGACAACTTCACCCCCTCCCTGCAGCGCTCTGTCACCTTCATGTCCGAGGGGGAGCGCCCTGAGTCACGGGTGGACGTGGTGGAGGCCTCCTATGTCCCCTTCTCTGTGGAGCCCCAGTTCGGCTCCATCCAGCCTGGAAAACGAGTCACAAATGTTGTCAAGTTCTCCCCTTGGACGTCAATGAGTATGAGGGGCGTCTCATCTGCAGGTAAACCCATCTTGCGCACGTGTATGTGTGTGTCTGTCTGCATGTGTGTGTGTGTGTGTGTGTGTGTGTATGTATGTATGTCTGTGTATGTGTGTGTGTGTGTTTCTCTGTGTTTATGTACTTGTGCGTATTTATATGTGTGTTCAAGTCAATGTTTGTAACAACTCTTTCTTTTATCTTTGTACATGTTGATGGTCACCCATGTCTGTGGATGGGTTCACTTGTCATCATAATGTCATCTTTAAAAAAAAAAAAAAAAATTGTGTGAGTGTTGATGTGGATCCTCTCATTCATTACATCGAAAGTGAACACTGGCTGGACTGTAACAGAAACTTTATCCTATGAGAACTAGGACTGTTACACACACAAAAAATACTGCTAGGTCTACATGTGAAAATAGACAGGCTGGAAGTGGGGAGCACAGCAGCAGCCATATTTAAAGAATGCACATCATGTTGAAAACATGTGCAAGCATTGTTTCAAACTAAGGCCAACAAAAGGTCATCACCATCAAGAAGGATGGGTAGGGGATATACATTTTATGGACATTTTCTTATGGCATCTACACACTATGGTCCTGGGACACCAATACGACAAGAAGTATTCTGGTTACAAAAAAAAGGAAGTATTTTGGTTAATGAAATATATAACAAGTTGCAGGCTGGTCAGTTAGGGACTTTCAAGTATCTGATTTGAGTCTGGGTAAGGGCTGATGGCCCATTGCATTTGGCTGGGAAAAGTGTGATATTTCTCATAGTTAGTATGGGGAGGACCCTACTACTCACAGAAACTGATGAAATACTCTGCAACCATGATGCAACTTACAAACAGCCGCCGTGGCGAAGTGGTTAGCGTCGCGGACTCCCGGCTGGGAGGTCATGGGTTCAAATCCCATCAGAGTCATGTGGGTTTTTCTGCCCTGACCGGCTCCTACCCAGAGTTGAGTTTGCTGCGGACTCAGTTGGGAAGACTGGGACCACACAGTCGAGTTTCATCTACTTAATGGATGCGTTTCTGAGAGTGTTGCTCAAATTTCCTGACCAACACTGCAGGTGCCTGTATCTCTCGGGCCTGGTTGACGCCGGGATATATTATGAAAGGAAGCGTAGAGTACAGCCCTGTCATGTAGTCTCAGACCGGAATGGAATTCCGTAGCATCATCTTAATCATCCTCATTCTCATCGATCAGCATAAAAAAATGTCTCCAATTCTGTGGCCCTTCATGCCCTGCTCTCATGGTGACCTCAATTTCGATGTCCTCTCCACGTCTGTGGCCTTGGTTTGGTTCCGTCGGGGTCACCGGTATCGGCGAGTCCATGGGGGCTGTCGTTGGACGGACGTGGTCGCGCCCTCCGGAGGGAGAGCTCACTCACGCCGGCTCCGCGACTGAGCAATTATTGTCGTCAGTAGGGGGCTTAGTAGGTGGTGTCCTGCGTATGTTAGATCAGAACAGGTGCCACTGAACACCACTGAAGTGACTCGGCAGCAGTGCAATGTCTCCTCCGGTGGGTTGCCTCTTGACGACTTGACATTGACTGCTTCCTGTGGATTGCCGGTGCCGGGGCTGTGGCGGGGCTGACCGGGCTGTGGCTGTGGACGGGGTGTCGGAATGAGCGGCGTGGGTGCACTGCCTCTGAGGTGGCGCAGAGGTTGGGACAGCAAAAAAAAAAAAAAAAAAATGATGCAACTTACAGATGACCAAGCAACCAATCATGGTGGGGAACCGAAGGAAGGGTAATTACCATAAAGCAGAGACTGCAGAGCAGAACAGAGCCAGAAGAATATGCACCAGAGACGCTGCGATGTATAGTTCAGTTCTGTTGCTGTAAAGCATCTGAGCAGTATGTAGCTACAGACAGAAGGGGATAAGACTCTATGAATCACACATTTTACTGTGACAGACTTTTCCACAACGCTTTACATGATTATTGTCTTTAGTCCACATATTTCATGTGCAAGATGATAAGGTGTGAGTAGCAGAGCTGTCCTCTCAGTGTTCTGCCATGAAGACCACCCTGTGATGTGTGCAGCATTGCCAACCTGGAGAAGGACACTCAGGGCCCTGTGGTGGGGCTGAAGGCTCGCAGCCTCATGCCATTCTGCCACTTTGAGCTCCACGACTCCGACTACATCACCGGCGCTCGCCGTAACCCTGAGCTGCGGGGGCCCAATGGAGCGCCCCCTGGGTCCACCTTGGATCCCAACACCCGGGTCCTGGAGTTTGATGTGGTTGGCATGGGTGTGCACTCAGTCAAGTGAGTTGATCTTCCTGCCTTCATTGCTTCACTCTTCTCATTAACCAGTGTCTTCAGTCATGAGAGTTGATCACAGAATGTTATCGGGCAGTGGGGAAAACTGGTGATGCCCGTCTTTTCTGTTGGTATCCTGGTGCATGATGGGTATTTTGTGTGTTTCTGTAACTCACCACACTCTGACACGAATGACAGGATCTTTTACATGTTTAGGTGATCAGTAGAAAAAAGATTGGTAGCACAGCATATAGCATGGTGGAAAGAATAATTGAACAACATAAAACTGTCTAGTGTTGATGTACAACTAACCAATCAAGCTATCTAAGAGTTGTTGTACAAATAACCCATATCGATTCAGTAACCATGCAGTGTGCATGCACTGCTGACTGCTGAGCAGCAAATCCAGCTCTGCATGTGACCCATGTTGTGTGTCAACCAGGGAGTTCAGCATCGTCAACCCCACCAACGAGAAGTACGACTTCGAGTGGGTGTGTGAAGATGAGGCTGATCACCGCACTCCACAGGCCTTCAAGTGCCTGCATCCCCGGGGCTGCATCCGCAGCGGACGCAAATACAAGGTCAGTTCTCTTATACACACTGACCTCATTATAAAAGATCCTGGATGTAGTTTTTTATTATACACATCTGCATTGAAATCTCTTGGTCTCACTTGTATGTCTTTTCAGAGATTATAGATTCTTTTCAGTGAATGTTTTCATATGTAAATATATTGGTTACATGAACAGATGAGTTTATTTTATCTTTTTTTTTGTTACATGCTTCCACATTTCTTAGCCAAGTTTGAAAGGTCTGTCTCATTTTTCACCATAGAGGGAAGCACTTCTTAAGCGGCAGCATTCAAAATCAATTGACATTTCACTTCATCCATCTGAACCTGTGTGTGTGTGTGGGCAGGTTGGGTTTGAGTTTGTGTCCAGCAAGCTGGACATTGTGGAGTCATTCTGGCGCTTCAACATCCCTGACCAGAACATCTCGGTGCCCTTCCTGCTGGTGGGCAACACACGGGAACCTGACATCTCCATGGACCGCTCCCACTTCAACTTCAAGGCGCTGCTCATTGGTCAGTTCACTGTCACTTCATGCAACAGGCTGTGGGCTGGAGGGGGGGGGGGGAGGAGGTGGAAAGGCATGGGAGGGAGGGAGGGAGGGAGGGAGGAGAGTGGACTGGAGAAAAATGAGGAATAGAAGTGGGAGTCTGTGTGTTGTCTGTCCATGGATTTGTAAGTATATGTGTGTAGATAGGTTTGAATTTGAGATAGTGTGTGTGTGTGTGTGTGTGTGTGTGTGTGTGCTATTGAGATTATGAAAGGCTTTGTTGCAATCCCGTTGGAAGAAACAATATTAACATCTCACAGAAGCGCCATGTACATTATATGGTAATTCTTTTTTGGCAAACAGTGAATGATGAAGTGGAAAAAAAGCATGAAAATCGAGTTGTTTTTTTTTTAATGTTTTTTGTTGTAAACCTTCAAGACGACAAAATCTTAACTAAAATTTAATCCATCTGCTGCCTTCTTGGACTATGATTTCACTGAGCACTCATTCTTAGAAATGAAATCCTACAAATACATACACATTTTTTTTTTGTCCTGGGCACTGTACATGTGGGGGAGCCTGCAGAAGATGTTTTCATGGTAATTACAGTATATAGGGATGAACAAAGTGAGTTTGAATTGAAGGAAGATGTAAGTGCTTTTTGCTATGATCCTCACACCTCTGTCGTCCATTTCGAAATAAAATGCACTCTGTGTTCTATCACCCACTGTGGCTTCAGGGATGATGCATATTAGGATCTGATGAATGTATGTGAAGAAGGATTAGTGTACTCTCAGAAGGCATCTGTGTTGGCCTAGGAGCTGAAAAAGATTTTTTTTAAATGTCCATCTTTAACCAGCAAGATGTTGGCACAGATTTCAACCTCCCGTAGATTTGAGTCAGATGGAGGAATAACTGTGTTTGCTGGAACGTTGGAAAGTCAGTTCTCCCACAAAGGGGCTCAGCTGTCGTTTGTTCTCTCTGTGTAAAGTGGCTGTGTGCAGTGACTGCACAGCATGTGACTGATGTTTCATTCTGTGGAGGACTCATCAGGCTGGTTAATCTTTGTTGAATTGCTGCAGAGAAGATGGGGTGGGATTTAGAACTCTTTGCGTTTTGCATCGGACTTTTGTTTTTCTTATTCAGTTTATGTGCTATGATAATCAGTAATCAGTTGTGAATGTCTACAGAAGAGGGTGACATAGGACTAGACGATCACTTCAAAAGCCAGATGTCTAGGATGGCAGACAACTTTTGGAAAGTTAGGCTATGTCAATGGTTGTCAAGCGCGAGTAATGAATGAATGACAAGGAGACAAAGTGAACTTAGGCTGACCGTGCTAAACTCTGTTACAACTTTGTTCATAGAGTATATTATTACAATCAAAATAAATGGGAGTGTTGATGTTGTTCATTTTCATCATGTCTCATTGAAAATGGATGTATTCACAGAATATGTTATTATTAAGAGTTATATGAATGTTGATATTATTATTAATTTCCAACATGGCTTGGTTAAAACGGTTCACTTGATAACGAAAAGGATTTATTTCATATGCATCAGATGTCAAACAAATTGACAAAGGTGTCAAATATCCCAAAGGTAACATTTCACCCGGTTCAATCCATGTGTGCGCATGTTAGATGTTGATCATCACACAAACCAAGCGGCACAAACTGTCAGTAGCGTTCTGTAGTTGATTGATGGAAATTGTTATGGTGATTATCCTCAGAAAATGAGCTGAACTCAGAAAAGATCTGTACAAGTCGTCATTTTTTTTTTTTTTTTTGTAAAGAAAGTGAATTTTGATGGTCTGTTGTTCAAGTGCTCACTGGTCACATATCTCACTTGAATAGTGTAGTGTAGAAAGATTATTTGATGTTTTTTGTGTGTTTAGATTTATGTAGTTTTATTGTGTTAATTTTTGTTCTCTGTTTTTTTTTGTTTTGTTACATTTAGTTATAACTGAAATGTTTTGTGTTTATTTGTGAGCATATGTAAATGAAAGTGTTTGTGTGTGTGTGTGAATATGTGCTTGTGTGTGTGTGTGTGTGTGTGTGTGTGTGTGTGTGTGTGTGTGTGTGTGTGTGCTGGTGCACCCATGTGTGCATTTGCATGTGAATGTGTTTGTGTAGTTGCATGTGTGCATTGTTGTACAACCTTAATTTTCTAAAGCATTTGCAGTGCACAGTGTCACAATGTTTAGTATTTGATTATGCATGTGTTTACATTTAATGGAGCACATAGGGAGAACTAGTGCTTTTGTTAGTGTGTGTGTGTGTGTGTGTGTGTGTGTGTGTGTGTGTGTTTGTACTATCATATGTCTTTGTGTCAGATTCTGTTTTTGTTCTCACATTTTTTAGTTGTTGTGCGGCTATACATATATCTTGAAAAACCAGAACCCTCACAAGCATATCAGCAATATAAGTCCATTAAAAGAGCACTAAAATAACTCTAGACTCAATACGAGATAGGTTTAGATGCTTTTTTTTTTTTTTAGTTATGGATAAATGAAAGCAAGTATACATTGAGACTAGATGATTTTGTATATTGCTTAATAGTCTGTTTTGAAATGGAATTGAATACACACAGCCATATTGTTACAAGCCATCTTAATGAATAGAATTTTGTTGGAAATTGTGATTAAACAAGTGTATATTTCAGCAGCTATGATATTGACAATAAAGAAGAGTTGTGTAATGTTAACCAACCAAATGCACAAGATTCAGAGCACATGACAGTGCTGACATCAACATTAATATGATAGGACAGGCTGCACATACTCACAACTTTACAGGACCAGTAATCTCAAATTTATCACTGTCTGTATTCGCAGACACCAAGCCCACACTCACACACAGGCACACACACACACACACACACACACACACATGTGCAGGCACTCACACAGGCATGTATGGACAGACACACACACACACACACACACACATGCGTGTGCACACACACATACACACAGACTGTACATACACACAGCTCAGAACTATATAGTATTCAGATTCACCTCAAATTTATTACAGTACATGCATACATACACATACCTATGCATATGCATGCATGCATGCATGCATGCACATATGCACGTGAACACATACACACACACACGCGCACACACACACACACACACACACACACACACACACACACACACGCACACACACACACACACACACACACACGCACACACACACACATACACATATATACATTCACACACACACACACTCTCTCTCTCTCGCTCTTGCTCATACACAAACACACACTCTCTCTCTCTCTCTTCTTTCTCTCTCGCTCTCTCTCTTACTCATACACACACACATAAGCTGTCCTGAGAAAGAAGATGGCAAAGAATGCACTCCGTGTTGGGAGGGGTTTTTTTTTTTTTTTTTTTTTTTTTAAAGAGATGTGTTTTGAGAAAAGAATAAAAGGTTACCATGACATTTGACTCCTACACGTGGAGTAAGTTGTGCTTAAAAAATGTGAAGTGAATCTAAAGAGTGGAACAATTAGCCTATTTTTTCTATGGCCAGAAACAATGATAGCAAACGTAAATTAAATGAAAACAGCACACTCAGTAACATGAGATTCATCATGGACTAGAAGCTCTTCTACAAGAACAGCAGGCTTCAGCTGTGTCTGATGTTACATGATTTGGATTGACAGGCCGTGAAGCCATGGAGACAGTGTACCTGATCAACAACGAGAACACCCCTTTCAACTTCCACTTTGTGGAGGACTCCTGTCACTCCGAGGGCTACGCCTCACACCTGGTGGTTGAACCCATGGCCGGACAGATCCCGCCTAAATCCAGGTGTGTAGTCACTGTTTGTCAGCTATAGAGTCTGTCCAAATCCAGGTGTGGAATGACAGTTTCTTAGCGACAGATCCTGTCCAAATCCAGGTGTGTAGTCATGGTTTGTTAGCTACAGATTCGAAATCCAGGTGTGTAGTCACTGTTCGTTAGCTACAGATCCCTCCAAATCCAAGTGTGGTGTCACTGTTAGCTAAAGATCCTAAATCCAGGTGTGGAGTTACAATTTGTTAGATACAGATCCTGTCCAAATCCAGATGTGTAGTTACAGTTTATGAGTCTAAATGTCTTGAAAGTCTGAAAATTATTCTATTGTTAACTGAAAAGAAATTTTTCAGTTGCGTTTGTGTTACCTGAAACATGTTTCCATGTTCCCCTAATAGTGTCTGTTAGTTTGAGTGTATTGCTATGCAAACTGCTGGTTCAGTAGTGCCTAAGTCTGGACATACGCATTCTGTTGTCTATATAACACTACATTTGGTGAATGACCTTACTCTAAATGACAACTTGTTGATTTGACTTCAGCTTTCATGTTGTTGACACATACATAGCTATGATCGTTGTTTTTCAGAGACAACCATGGTTTTTTGGTTGGTTGGTTGTTGTTTTTTTTCAGTTATTGTTTTTTGACAACTATTGTTATTTTCAGACAACTATTGTTACTTTCAGAGTGAAAATAACATTTCACAACATGATCTTATAACCAAGTGAATCAACGGGAGCAAGGAACCAGTTATGAAATACATGTTAGAAAGGAAACAGACTTTGTGTGAACATCGATATCTTCGTAGTTGTCCAGGATTCTGATCCATATTTTCCTGTCTCTGACATAGCCCCGAGGCATGGCGGTCATAGTTAGTGACTTTTATTGTCAATGCTGCCATCGTTTTTTAAGTTTTTCCTGACAAAGCATGGCGTGATGACGTCAGTGTTGAGTTCTGTCTGCATCCAGACTGGCCGTCAACCTGTACTTCGCCCCCACCTCGGAGAAGGAAGTGAACTTTAACCTGGTGTGCAAGGTCCAGCGTCGCATGATGCCTGTGACGCTCAATGTGAAGGCGGAAGGTTACACCATGAACTGTGTGCTCCTCTGTGAAGACTCCGCCGGAAACCGTGTGCAGCTCAGCTCTCGAGGCATCAACCAGATCAACTTTGGGGATGTGAGTGGTCTCCTCACTCCTTGATGTGGATGTTGCGTAGATGGTGTGAATGTTAGGAAACTTAATGCAGAATGAAGTGTATGCCAAGCTATTTTGTGTGTATGTGAGGGGGGGGGGGGGGGGGGGCAATGAAGGTGTTGTGGAGTCTTTTGTCTTGATTGTGTGTGCGTGAATGAGTTTGTCTGTGGGTCTGCAAGTGTATGTAGGCAGTTTCTTTTTTTTCTTTGTCATTGTCTTGCCTTGTGATGAGGTGAATGCTTTGATAGTTTATACATGTTGAAAAAAAGCTATGCTTGAAGACAGATGATAAACCGTTTAATTTGTACACACACGCTCATTTTTAGTCTGCACAAATAACAAGATCTGCTTTTACTCGATGTATTTGTCAACTACGTTTAGCTCAAAGAAATGGGTAGAATTATGCATTGTCAGAGATTGACAAGCTTTCCAAGGAGAAGAATTTCAAGTCAGATATCAATCATGAAAAAAAACAGTCAATAAGAGGCTTGGGCTGTCTTTTCGATGAGCGTGTGTGTACAGTTGAACGAGTGTGGATGTAGGTGTGAGTGTGTGTGTGTGTTTTTGATTACATTTAGTGGGGGCTGGAATAGCTCAGTTGGTAGAGCGCCGGACTCGTGATCCTGGGGTTGCGGGTTCGAATTTCGGTACAGGGAGATTTTTCCATCGGAGTTAACATTGGTTCTGACTCCATTCCCCATACAGTCCTTCAAATGAGACTATAAACTGAGGTTCCGTATGTGAACGCACGCACAACATCTTGCACACACGTAAAATCCCATCACCAACTTTCGGAACAGAAGGCCAATTTGGCCGTTGGTATGGATGACACGTTACACATAGCATGCACCTTCCCTGAAGATGGAGTATGGCTGCCTTGATGGTGGGATAAAAAACGGTCATACACACAAAACTCCACTGCCTGTCTATACAGGCAGTGTCCGCACGAGTATCAGAAAGAAAGAAAGAAAAAGAAAGAAAAGATTACATTTAGTTGCATATGTCTATTTGTTTATTTTCTGGTGTGTGTGTGTGTTATGTGTGTGTATGTGATTATGTTATCATCAGTACCCCCGGCCTTTCTGACAGGTGGAAGTGAACGAAGAAGCCATGCGGCAACTGTTCATCCTCAACTCGGGCAAGTTCAACTTCGACTACAGCTGGCACCTCAACGACTCGGCAGTGCCTCGCCGGGACGTTGTGCAGATCCACAAGGTGCAGGGAGGTGTGATGTGTGGGGAGACGGAGCAGTGCACACTGTCCTTCTGTCCCCCCATCCGCATGTCCCTCCGCGGCTGTGAGCTGTGCCTCAAGGTCAGTGCACACCACTGTGTTTTATCTCTGCTGTAGCTCAGTGGTAGAGGCGCCAGACTCGTAATCTTGGTGATCCTGGGGTTGCGGGTTTGAATCTCCGCCGGGCTGTTTCGGTAAAGGGGGATTTTTCCCTCGGAGTTAACATTGGTTCTGACTCCATTTTCCATACAGTTCTTCAAATGAGACTAAAAAGCGCAATGTTCCGTGTGTGAACGCACGATAACATTTTGCACACATGTAAAATCCCATCACCAACTTTCGGAAGAGAAGGCCAGTTTGGCCATTGGTATGGATGACACATCACACATAGCATGCAACTTCCCTGAAGTTTGAGTATGGCTGCCTTAATGGCGGGATGAAAAAAAAACAACAATCATGCACACAAAACTCCACTCCCTTTGATGGGATTCATCCTTGCCTGTCTGTACAGGAAGTGTCTGCAGGAGTATCAGCCTGTGTACACAGGAAAAAACAAATTTCTGCTGGATTTTGGTGTCTGTCTCATCTCTGGACCCGCTCCATTACATTACTCCCATGCTGTTGATTCAGCTTACAGTTTACACAGCCACATCCAGTACCATTCTTTCGTAGACCCAGTATCGATGCTTCATGTATATAGTATTGTCAGATCGTGATGATGGGGGATACCTTCCGGAGGAGACTCTGCCCCACTGCTGAGTGACAAGTAGTGTTCAGTGGTACCTAATTTGATCTCACATGAGCAAGACAGCTCGAAATAAGTCTCCTATTTGTGACAGTGATTGTTTGGTTGCCTGTTTGTGGTTCATTTTTGTTGGTAATGGTTACCGTCTTCTGGAGTTACATGGTGAGGGTGTGTTATAGCCACATGAGGAGTCTTCTTTGCAGACCTCAGTTTTTGTTATGTGTTGAGTCTCATTGTACTTTGTCCATCATGACAGAATGATATGAAAGGTGTCTTTGAGGAACGCTTTGCCCAGTGTTTTGTCCTGATGCCTCCTTACACACATGCGCACATGCATGCGCTCACGCACACACACAGACACACACTCTCACACACACTCACACACTCTCACTCACTCACACACACACACACACACACACACACACACACACACACACACACTCTCTCTCTCTCTCTCTCTCTCTCTCACACACACTCACACTCACTCACACACTCTCACTCACTCACTCATGCACACAGGCACGCACGCACACATGCACGCACACACAAACACACACACTCTCTCTCTCTCTCTCTCTCTCTCTCATTATCGTGATAGCATTTTTCGTTAAGACTGCACATTACCCACGGCCTTGATCATGCCACATCATCATAAGTTGGACCGGGGGGGGTGTTTCAGTGGATACCAACCTGTTAGTAAACCTGGGTTTGTGTGGCAGGTGTCAAACGGGCCGACCTACAACATCAGCATACTGGGACAGGGCGTGACCCCTGGCCTGCACTTCTCCTTCCACTCCTACAACTTTGGCAACGTCTTCGTGCACCGTGCCGGCATGCCCGTCCACACCAGCACCCTGAAGCTGACCAACAAAGACAAGAAGGAGATCAGGTCAGCTGCTGTGCTTTGGGAGGCGGGGCTGGAAGTGGGGGGGGGGGGTGGGGGTGGAAGTGGTGTGCTGTGATGAGTTGTGAGGGTTTGTATCTCGATCGTTCTTTCTCTCTCAGAAGACTGCCATAAAAACGAACATGATCAGTGCACTAAGGGTTAAAGAAAAGCGCAAAGTCATACGATCATTTACAGACACAGTGACACAGTTACATGTTCATATACACACACACGCACACACACACACACACACACCCTCTCTCTCTCTCACACACATATATATATATATATATACATACATATGGACATACGCAAAAGGTACCCACATTCACATACATGGACAAAGATGTACATGCACACACTATACTCACATATGTGCACAATCCTGTGCACACATGCACACACACATGAATACACTCACACACACACAGGTATTTACTCACTCACTCACACATATGCAGGTACACAGACTCACCTACACACACATGTGTGCGCACACACATGCACACACGCAAACACACTTGCAAAAACCCACACACACAAAAATGTGCATGCACACACACACACACACACACACACACACATACACATACATACTCACACAAATGCAGTCACACATACCTCTAAACACCACATTCTCTGTCTCCACTGTTACTCTTTTTTTTTCTCTGCTTAGTCTTTTTTATTTCTTTTATTTTTTCTCACACCATCTTCATAGCTCTTCATCCTTTGTGCAGTGTGGACTGTCTGTACGAACCCACGGCTCAGCTCCACCACTCTTTTGAAGCACGGGTCATCGCGGCCGGGGAGTCGGTGGACATCCCCTTCACCTTCTATCCTCGGGAGGCCAAGCGCTACCAGGAGCTGGTGACCTTTGAAATCAACGGCCTCTCCAAACAGACGGTGGAGTTCATGGGCACCGGCTGCGACCTCAAGGTACTGTGTCACATCCCTCAGGCACTGCACACAGACAGTCACTTAAAGAGTACACTATCAGATCCCTGACACATTACACTCAGACAATGCAATACAGAGGAGGATCTTGTTTTCCATCTTGGCTGTTTGTGCAGCTGTCTGTCCATCGTTCTATGAAATCATCACAGCATGACAGTTGTTGGCTGGATCTTGATCTACTTTTAACAGGGTAGCTTTTTAGGTTGGTACCAGCAGCAAGTGGTTCAGTGTTAAGTTCCAAAGGAAATTCGATTTCGTTGATCCGTAGTTATTACATTCGAAGGAGACGGGGGCAGATTAATTCTAATGGACACATACTGACTTTGAATATTGTTTAAAAAGATGACTTTTGATCTTGTTTAAAAAGATCATTCGATTAATGATAGCATGCTTGTTAACTCTGTAGGACAGGCTAATTTGTAGTGCTCCCCCAAAGCTCTGAAGTGACTGACGCCATGTTCTTGTGTGTGTGCACAGATCGAAGTGGCCGACATGAAGAACAAGGTCGTCAACCTGGGCTCGCGCTATGTGGGCGACGTAGTCAAGAAGTACGTGCCCATCGTGAACAACTCTCCAGCTGCCATCACCTTCCACCTGGCCTTCACGCCCTCCTCCCCCAAACTGCAGGCTGTGGACGTGCTTTCAGTGGCGCCCTCTGGTCTCATCACGCTGGATCCTCGTGGTGGTTCCACCAAGGTGGAGATCATCTTCAAGCCCAAGTCTCGGATACCTGCCTTCAGTGAAGAGGTACTGTACGCCATGGCTGAGTTGAATGGTAGCTTGTTTCTGTGTTTGTTTTTTTTTTATAGCTTTCAGATATGTAAGCATCCACCCCTCTGGCTAGTAGAAATTGGATTAATTGGATCTTGTTATAATGTAAGTTGAATACTGGTTGTCATATTTGCATGAAATATCATTTTACACATTGTATGTCAGTGTGTAAAGCAAAAATTGCGACAGGTCACAGTTGTAAGATAATGTCAGTTTTGCAGTATGTGCTGCAAACATTGCTGAAAACATCAATCGCAAGATTACGTCTTTTACAGCTTTGCCGTTGATTAGAAATTTCTTCATGCCAGGAATGGCTGGAAAAGCCTAGTCAATATCAATTGTTCTGCCCAATTTTATTGTGTTAGCACTTGGAATTGGCAAGTAAATCCCAATGTTATTTTTTTTTTTTTTTACCTTGGACAAACTTTCATACAGACTTCCATGGATAAGCAACTGCTGAATCAGTGTGATTGCACAGATTTGATTTGTTACACATGTGAGCCAAAAACTGTGAATTTTCCTGTAGAACAAACACATCAGATATTATGTTTGTGCAAGCCCCGTTTCATCCTGTGCTGGCTGAAATGTGTGCAGGTACTGATGGAGTGCGCAGGGCTGTCCCAGCCCCTGTTTGTCCTGCGGGGGTCATGTCTGGGCATGGAGATCACGCTGGACACAGATGCTCTGCCCTTTGGCACCGTCTACCAGCGCAGTCAGACCACACGCAAACTGATCATGACCAACTCCGGTGACATGAACACCAGGTCTGGTCTTTGGAAAACATTTGTGTGTGTGTGTATGTGTGATGTATGTGTGTGTGTGTGTGCACCTGCATGCGTGCGTACATGTGTGCATGTGTGTGTCAGTGTGTGTGTGTGTGTGTGTGTGTGTGTGTGTGTGTGTGTGTGTGTGTGTGTGTGTGTGCACCTACACGTACATATGGCATGCAACATCTGTACATTTGCTTCCGCATTTATGTACATAGCTGTCAATGTTTACAAACTTTTTATGCTTTGTCTTTTCTTTGAAACTCAATGTTAGAATCCTGAAATGTAGTAAAATCGTTTCACATTGCAAAAAAATATATTGTGAAAGTATCTTTGGTATTGAAAAGCAGTGAAAGCAGGTTGATCAAGTAGAATGCACATCATGTGAATTTGTGATTGATTTTTTTTTTCAGTGAATAGGTAATATATTAAGAAAAATTGTAATAATGAAACATGTCAACACAGGCCTGGTTCTCGCAGCTCAGAAACATCTGGAGCTTAGGACAAATAACCATGGCACCAAAATAAGACTGTTTAATTCCATGTTGGAATTAATCTGGAAAAGTGAAATAACATTTCTCCCCTTTCTAACAATACAGGAGAATTTTTTAACCACAGCCAGTTAAAATTTTTAAACATCTATTTTGAGAGAAAGGAAAAGAGAAAAAAGCTACAGTGCAGAAGCAAGGGAAAGAATGGACAAATGTCACTGAATGACATATCCACTTCCTAAATACATGGGACAACTAGTTGACCAGGGAGTTTGAGCACAGGTATATCATGACTTGTGTGTGTGCAGGTTCCGGTGGGATTTGAACCGCTTTATGCCGGACTTCTCCATCTCCCCAGTGGAGGGGTACATCACACCGGGCATGGAGGTGACCTTTGACGTCAACTTCCACCCCCAGAACGTCAGCCAGGACATCCGCTATGATGTGAGCAGGCAGCTTGTATGGGCTTGGGCTGGCATTGCGTCACCGTGTGTTTGACCTTGATGGCTGAACTGCATTGTACTTTGCTGCTTTATATTGCATCGCATTGGAATGCATTGCACTGTACAAGAGGTTTCATTGTTTATCATGAAATGAAGTCTTTTCTGGACAGTTGATGCATGTGGTTGTGTTTTCAAAGCCACACTTCGATGGTCCCCAGATGCTGCTAGTCAAGGGTTTATTGAGTGAATTTTGATCTATGCCCACTTTTCGTTCCCATTTCCTGTTTTCCCACTTCCCTCCACAAACCAGTTTGTTGTCAATAAATCTTGGTAAAGTCATGGTTTTAAATGACAGGAATTTTCAGCCATCACTGGATTTGGTAGATTATTGTTTTGTGTCCTATTGTGTTGCTTACTGCAGTGCAATATATCATGTTGTGTTGTGTTGAATTGTTCTTTATTTCGTTGTGTTTTATAGTTCAGTAACACGTGTCTGTCTCAACAGACAGCAGGATGTCAAAGACAAATTCTTCTTGTTGTTCACAGCGCTTTTCCACAGCATGGGCCCACATTGTTTTTTCCATGTTTTCATGTGCTTCTTGTCACTAATTACCGGTAAATTTGTTTACAGAATATAGCTGGAAAATTCTTTCCATGCTGTAGATTCAGGCAGGGTTGAGGATGACAATGAATGATAGTAAACACCACACAACATAAATGATGATCACTGATAAAAACAAACATCTGAATGTAAATGATAACAAACGATAATTATAAACATCTCACTAGTTAAATGATGATGAATAAAATGATGATAATTTTAATCACTCTCCTCTCTCTCTCTCTCCTCTCCCTTGCCCCAACCCCCTCCTCCACCTCCTTATGACAACTCTTGACTCATGTCATTGATGAAACCACTAGCGGGGGATTTTCTTCCTCCAGAAACTGCGCTGCTTCCTGGACGGAGGCCCCCACAAGCCGGTGACGTTGACGCTGACTGGAAGCTGCACAGGAATCCCGCCCATCAAGGAGGTGCAGAACTTCAGCACGCAGGTGCGGGGCAAGGACATTAAGATGATCTCCATCCCCAACCGCACCAACCAGCACTGGGAGCTGACGCCGGTCATCGAGGGGGAGCACTGGTCAGGGCCGGTCACCTTCAGCGTGGAGCCCCAGCAGACCAAGCAGTACGAGCTGACCTACAAGCCTCTGACCATGACCACAGAGAACAAGAAGCACCAGGTGAGGGACCCCAGCTTGGGAGGGGACTCTCTCTTTCTCTCTCTCTCTCTCTCTCTCTCTCTCTGTCACATGCATAGGTACAACTGCTGACACATTGCATACACAGGCATGTGCACACACACACATACGCGCGCACACACACACACACATACACGCGCACACAGACACACACACACACAACACACACACACACGCACACACAGATGCACACATATGCATACACACACATACACATGTTCATATGCACACACTCATGCACACACTGAGTACACAACACACGCACACGTGCGCGCATGTGCACACACACACACACACACACACACACACACACACACACACACACACACACATTCTGTCCCACTTAACTATACACTAAAGGCATTCAAACAAAGCAATCAAGGTATGAAAGTGACAGAAAAGCATGAGATTTTAAGACACAAGTATGAATTCAGTAAAATTCAGCTATTGAAGTAGATGACTAAAAAACAAAAAAAACACACACACACACACACACATACCCATAAATTCAAGAATACTTAACTCTGATTTTCATTTCATCATACCAAGTTATATAGCTCACATTGCAGGTTAGAAGTCGATCGAAAACAAAACAAACAAAAGATAATTCCATGCTGTTATTGAAAAAAGGAAAGACCATTGATTGTCCCATGGTTGGGACAGAGATCAAGATGGAAGACTTGTCTCTTCATTGGTAGTAAAGATGATTGCCTCCCCCCTTTCCTCTTCCCCCTCCCCTTTCCTTCCTCTTTTCCACCTCACCCTTCCATTGGGTGTGAGCTGTGAAGGGATTATTGTGGGTATGTGACTTGAAAGTTTGTGTCTCCAACCCACATCTCCGGCTCCAGACACCTTTTTCAGCACCATTCATCATTTCTGCCGGCAGTTATGTCTGATGATGGCAACTTCTATAATTTGTCCCCATGATTTTTCCAGTTTCAGAAATTTGTTCATGTTCTATCATTTGTCCTGTTCCATGATTTATCCAGCTCCTGTTATTTGCCAGTTCAGGTAGTTTGTTACAACCATGTGATTCTTAAGGGTTATTGTGATTGTCCAGGGAACCATCTTCTTCCCCCTGCCTGACGGTACCGGCCTGCTGTTCAATCTGGTTGGCGCTGCGGAGCCTCCCAAACCCAGCGGTAAAGTGACGCGCGACGTGCCATGCAAAACCACCTATGTAGAGCCGCTGCAAGTTGTCAACTGGCTCAAAAAGCCACAGAGGTTGGTGTTGTGCCAGTATGAGCTTGTGAACATTTTGTGTTTAAGTGTATGTGTGTGCTTGTGTGAGGGATGAAAAGAAATGTAATTACAAACACAGTACTGTCCCGTGCTGGTTCAAAGCATAGTTTCCTGTTGTGTTCAAAGGATCAATCAGCACAGGATGAATAGTTTAGTCATTTGGGGGATAGTTGTGGGATGCAGACAAGTAGTTTGGTGTTCCAGCTTTTATGCCTCCCATTTTTTCTTCACCAGTTTCCTTGTCAGCACACCTTGTTCTCACGACCTTCTTCTCCACTTGTTTTCAAGCTAAATTCCTGCATCAGTGGAACAGCATTGTATGGATATTGCGGCCTTTGTTCATTAGTACCTGCTCAATCTCCATCATATTAGATCCTTCAGGTCCTCTCAGCACAGACTCTATTTCCTGGAACCTGGGCCATGAGCCACTGGATGACTGTCAAAGCTGTTGTCTTGAGGAGCAGTTGAGGTCATCAGGGTTGTGCATGCAAATCTAAATGTAGCTTTTATCTCCTCTTGTACTGGTTGCCTGCATGTACATGAAAGGACTATTTCATGTTAGAAAACAGAGATCTCCATGTCCAAACTTGCCTGACTTCATAAGTTCTCTCCTTGGAATCAGACAAGATTAGCAGCACATGTCCACTAACCGTCCTCCATGTGCTCTTTTTTCCTCTGAACCCTACTCAACTGATCATGTGTGCAGATTCCGTGTGAAGATTGAACCCATCAAACCAGACAAGCTGGACGCTGGGACAACGGTGAAGGGCATGGAGTACATTGATGTGCCTGCCAACAGCAAGAAGGACTACAAGCTCAATTTCTACGCCTACCGTGAAGGTCCCTTTGTCCTCAAGGTGTGTTGACGCCCCTTCTGAACGTCTCTTTAGTCCAACGTTGCGTTGTCAGTGTCTTTTGTTTTGATTTGTTCAGTGTAGGAAGATAGATCGCGTGTGCCCATGTGGATGTGGTTGCTGAATGGAAGAGAGGAGGCTTTTGATTTTACTGAGGCATTTTGCCCGTGACCATCAGAAACAGTTACAAATGGTGCAGTGTTCATTATGACAGCATTCCCACAGCCCTGTTGGACTCAGCTATCATTGACAGAGCCAGGGTGAAGATCAGGAGGGGAGAGGATATGCAGGTCCTCTTGCTTTCCCAGTTGTCACCTTGGTCAGAGAGTTGTTTACCTGTGTAAGTCATTGATCACAGCCGGGCACCACAAGTTACCATACATCACTAGAGAGTTATTCACTTGGCCAGGCTGCTGTCCTGGGTAACCCCACATGCCAGCTTCTTCTTGTGCGGTGTCCAGCAAGGTTGGTGGCCCTCAGCCTGGGTGTAGTCTTTGCCTGTCTGCAAATCACAATGTGTGTGCTTTAAACTTGATGGTTTGATGCCATCAGCGATGATGTCTGGCAAACAGCCAGCCTAAGAATCGGAGGCAGACAGAGAGATGGTCGAATCAACAGGAAGTGGTTAATGCCTTTAACATGTGCAATAGAACTCTTTAACTAGTGAAAGCCAAACATACTCTCTCCTTCCAAATCTCTACACAAGGTAAACATTCCCAGTTACTTCCCCTCGGTGCATTCCTGACACACTGTGAATCTAACAGCACCGTGTTGTTGAACTCTCCAGGTGGTCTTCACCAATGAACAGAGCGGCGAGTACCAGTTTTACGAAGTGCAGCTGCGCTCCACCAAGCCCGGTGTGATCTCTACCATCGACCTTTCCACCCCCGTGCGACAGAGCGTGCCCCACACCATCCGCCTGGAGAACCCCCTCACCAACCCCGTGGTGTTCAACGCCACCTGCAACATCCCTGAGGTCCTCATGCCTGCCAGTCTTAGCGTCCCCGCCCAGTCACAGGTCAGAAATGTAGTCAGGGCTACATGTGTGTGTGGGGAGGGGGATGGGGCAGGTGGTTACCGGGGGGGGGGGGGGGGGGGTGTAGGTGCATGCATGATAAGTGTGTGTATTTGCATGCGTGTATGTGCAAGTTGTGCTCTGTGTATATGTGTGTGTGAATGTGTGTGTGTGCGCACATGTATGCTCAAGTTTGTGTGTATGTGCCAATGTTATGGTTGTTTCCATGTGTGTGTGTGAGCGTGTGTGTGTGTGGTGGGGTGGGATGTGGGGGGACAAGGGTGCAAATGTATGTTTGAGTGTAAGTGTATGTGTGTGTGTGTGAGGGAGTGGGATGTGTGTGTATAAAATGAAGAGGGGTGTTCATGTGAGTCTGAAAAAATGTATGGTGTATATGTGTGTGTGAGAGAGAGAGAGAGAGAGAGAGACAGGGTGGGCTGAATGTGTGTGTGTTTTATACTGAGAAGGTGTGCAGATAAAACCCAAAGAAAGGAGGGAATGAAATGTAGATGTTTCAGTATATCATTGGATTTGTGTTTTTAATTGCTTGCTTAATTTTGGTCTGTTTTTTTATGTGGGGGAAGTAGGAGAGTGTGCAGTGGAAGTGGAGGAAAAAGGATGTGAGCGAGCACCAGATTCCTTTAATACATGCCTGCCTATCTTTGACAGGCATACATGCATTGAAGTCTTACTTGGGTCCTGTATTCTCATCAAATCTCTTGGTACACAGGGCCGCTTCAACTTTGAGTACCAGCCCCTGAAGGTTGGGGAAGTTCAAGGCAAAATGGAGTTCAACAACGCCGACCTTGGGCAGTTCACCTACGACCTCATTCTGAGGGCGACGGCGGCCAGTCCGGAGAAGGCCATCTACATGCGCACCTGTCTGGGTCAGTCCCAGGTGCAGACGGCTCGCTTCCTCAACTATGCCAAACAGAAGACAGACTATGCCTGCAAGGTGGGTTACCTGTCACATGTCAGCTTCTGTTCTAGTGCTAGTTGAATCCTTCGTTCCCTGTTCTCCTGGTGAAGTTAGCTTCCATGTCCCCTCTCCACATTCCTGTCTGGGATGAGTTGGTGTCAAACTCTCTAGTGTTGGACCTTCAGGGGTTGGTGGAATTTCTCTGGTGGGGGCTGCTCACTCAGTGTGGGTCATGTAGTCCTGGGCATTGTGGATCAGGTCAATCTACCTTGACACCATTAAAATCTCTGTACAGTGTCTTCTCTGATGGGTTACCTTCAGACAGTCGTCGTTGTTGATGAAAGAAGAGGGTGACTGCCGTATCACTTGCAAAAATGATGTAGAGAAACAAAATGTTGCCAGCAGTGATCTTTCAGAGAAAAGAAATACAGTCTTTCATCTCATAGAAATTTTCTCAGGTTGTTCATAAAGTGACGACATAAAGATATTTTACAACAGTCCCAAAACATCTTTATATCAAATGAAAGAGAAAGAAGAAGGGGGGGGGGGGGGGGAACAGGGGCATGGAGTCGATGGAGAAAGAAGAGGGGTGAGTGGGATGTGGAAATGATGGCTCTCTGTGAATTGCTGATGCCGAGACTGTGAAGGGATAACCCGGGCGTGGCTGTGTATAGGGGTAAACAATATAAGCTCTGTGGAAGTGACCCCATTGGTAAGGTATGGAAGATGGGACAAAAAAACACAAAGGTTTGATGGGTGAGGCATAGTTGTCTCTCTTTTCCAAGCGATGTGAAACACTAAGGTTCTCGTGTCTGATAGGTGAGGCGTAATTGTCTCTCTTTCCAAGCGATGTGAACCACTAAGGTTCTCGTGTCTGATAGGTGAGGCATAGTTGTCTCTCCAAGCGATGTGAAACACTAAAGTTCTCGTGTCTGATAGGTGAGGCATAGTTGTCTCTCTTTCCAAGCGATGTGAACCACTAAGGTTCTCGTGTCTGATAGGTAAGGCACAGTTGTCTCTCTTGTCAAGTGATGTGAACCTCTGAATAGACATCTGTTTATTTTCTTCAAAGAGCAGTGTTCACTTGAATGGCAAGTCTCTGTCTGTCGTGTATATCTTTTTTTTTTTTTTTTTTTTTTTTGACTTGACAGCTGATCCTAATGCATGAGCTGTCCACTCTTTCTATCCTCAGGTGGAATCTTCCGACTTCCATGTGGACAAGACCGTCGCTGCAGCTCCAGGGTCCACTGGAGGCACAGAGGTGGCCCTGGAGGTGACCTTTGAGCCGTCCAAACTGGGTGAACAGCGAGCCATGCTGACCGTGACCTCCCCTGTGGGTGGAGAGTACACCTTCCCACTGTTTGGCACCTGCCTGCCACCCAAGCCTCAGGGTCCGTTCATCGTCAAGGCAGGGGGCACAACTCCCATCACTTTCCGCAACGTCTTCTCCTCAACCACTGCCTTTACCTTCCAGGTTAGACAAAGCAATCTGAACAGTGCTTCAGTTATTTAACTATCAGAAATCCTTGTTGTTCAAGTATACTTTTGGCCTGTACAGAAATGGCAAAGGCATTGAAACAGAAATCAAACCATAGTTTCTTTTCTTGAAAGAATGAAGAGTTGAGTTAATTAATTAAAAAAACAAAGGATACAGAAACATAAAAACAAATGTTGAAATACAGAGCACTGAAACAGCACTGTCGATGGAGCCAACAAAAACCACAATATATTTTCAACCTGATTTAATAGTAACTGCAGCAACTGGACAGAACTGGGTGTAAGTGGATATGGGCAGAGGGCAGAATGAATAGTTATAGAAATAATGCCACTGGGATAGAGGCACTATGTGATGGGGGGGATGCAAGAAACATGAATAGATGTATGTCAACTATCAGTATCAAAATTATGGTAGAATGATGGTGATCCTATGGTACCTATGTGTTCTGTATGTGGGAAAGACAGATTCTATTGAAAAACATTTTTGAAACACTTTCCAAGGGAACTGTCTTTGAGGTCATGTGAAAACATGACATGCTGCTGTCTCAAAATAGTCTGCATAGCGGTTTGATCAGCACACACAGTCAGCGTAATGATCTGATTAACATACCTAGTATAATGTACTGGTCTGAGTAATACATGTAGAATAGTGTATTGGTCTGATTAACTCAATCAAGTCACAGCCAAAATGGACGAGTATGTCCCTCAGATCACACGATTTTTGGCAATTTTCAAAAAATCATTAAAAAAATCAAACACTCCACCTAGGAGCATGAAACATACACCATTAGATAGAAAAAAAACAATATATTTATCAAATATGCTTACCTTCAGTGAGGAATCTACACAGTTCGCATGATGTAAGTAATCCAAAATGATACACATTTGCAGAAAAACAAAAACTTTTTGTGCACACTGTAATCCACTTCTTCATGCTCTCTATCCTCCCACACAAGGTCAGTTACACTTCTGAGCACTTGGTATGACCTACAGAGAATAGTGTATTTATGACAACTGCATAAAACACAAGAATTTGACCACAAAATGCTTGATCCACTCAAAATTGTGTGATCGTGTTCAGAATCGTGTGATCATGGTAACTGAGGGTAGGACAATTCAAATCCGTATAAAACTACTACACGAATACACGACGAATGGTCTAAGGGAAGCAACTGCAAAAAAAGGCCCCCAAGCTGTCCCTGAAACAAGATTTATTGCCCTTTAATAAAAGGCAGTATGATTTTAAAATCGTCAAACTCTGTCGGAAGTATGCGTCCAACACGCCTTCAAGTGATGTGAACAGTGTTGGAAACCCACTTCCGACAAGACTCGATTGAGTTAATCAAGTAGTGTATATGTAACGTACCTGATGTAGTGTATCAGTCTGATGAACACACATAGTCTAGTTTATTGACCTGATTCATGTGCCTGGCGCAATAACCCTCCACAACATGTCAATCTGTGTGCAGGTCGACAATCCCCTCTTCACCTTACCCAAGCAAGGGGAGACCATCCGCTCTAAGAAAGACCATCGCATCGTTGTGGGTTTTGATGGCAATGACACAGGCTCCAAGGCCACAGTGATGGGTCGACTGGTGGTGTGCTGTGCCCGTTCTGCAGGCGGCAGTTCCAGTGTCCAATGGGTGTATTACCTCAAAGGCATTACCCCTTGAAAAGAGAATCCAGACGTTTTTGGTGTGTGTGTGCGCACTGAAGCAAAATGTATGGATCGCAAATGTAAAGAAAGGCTATTTTGGACTTCTGACATTGGAAACGGAAACATGTGACTTAGTTGCAAAGAACGGTGCAGACTGATTTGAAAGTATTCATATGTATGAGACCGCAATGAATTCTCAGAATTTGTTTCAGCACTCACAAAAACTGGAGTGAGTCTTGCAAATGAATGGGTTTGATCTGTCAGTGTACACTGATGTAAGACTGGTTTTTCTGCTAAGATTTGCAATGAAGACGTAAGCCTGTTGACTTCAAAATATAAACTCAGTTTGAAGTGGTAATATTCATGAATAAAAGATAAACCGAAGCTATTTGTTGGTATGTCTTTCAATGTGTCTAAGAACCATGTGTGTAGATAGACTTTTTTGAAGATTGTATCATACAACTTGTGTGTCACACTCACTCACTTTCTCTGTCCATTTCCTGTTAATAATTCTTCTTTCTCTCCTCACCCTTTCCTCAAAGATTGTGAATAGAAAAAAACCTTAATGTCATGTATATTTTTTTAAATGAAAATCATTTTATTTGCGTCATCTTGTCAGGAAAAAATCAGAACAATATGTGTATTACTGAATGGAAATTGTTTTATTCAGTATCAACTCATGCAGTCCATATTCTTTAATGATTTAGCATGTGTATTATCATTCTGTCATGACAGTATGTTATATATTTCCTTTCAAATGGTCATGTGCAGAATTTGCCTTGAAGTTGCCAATGGACAGTTTCTGTGATGCTTGCTGTGACAGTTTCTCAGTGTGGACTGTTTTTACTGTGATGCCTTGTGGAGTATAATTTCTTTGAGTTATCATATACTATTCCGTCCAAGTCATTTTTAGAAAGTTTACATTAATTCTTTGGACTTTCTTTGACTTTCAGATTTTGTTGACAAGTTTTATTGTTTATTTGTTTGTTTTTTAACTATTTACATTCCTTCTCGAAAGGATCAGTTCATCTTTTTGTCTGTAAATCTATTGTGCAGCATTGCAAGAAATATTCTGTGATATGGCTACTGTCATGAATTAAAATGGTTTGTACTTGCATAGATCCAGATGTTCTGTGCATTGTGTATGCCTTCTGAGACGATTCATTTACCTAGATAGTTGTACAACTTGGACATCACTTCAGCTGGAGAAACTGATTGTTAACACATTTACCTGCACACCCTCATGCATTTTTCAAACACACACACACACACACACACTCTCTTGCACATACACACACATGCCTGCTCACACACACACACACACACACACACCACACACACACACGCACGCACACGTGTGCGTGCGCGCACGCACACACACATGCACACACACACACACACGCACACACACACACACACACACACATGCAGGGCTCCCCCACACCCTTCCCTTCCGTGCTCCTTTACCCCCTCATCCCACCCACCCTTTCATTTGCCTTTGTCTTTTTTTAATTAAAGTGTCATCATCATGGCAGAGGAATTATTTGCCCGCACTTCTTTCCCCCACTACTTATTTCATTCCGTATCAGTATGGGGTCAACTGGTGGGGGCTTGCAAGTCTTAGAAGATCCAAACAATGACTTTACTTACACAAATCTTAGCCGATGTCAGTGCTGATGTGATCGACATTGCTTTAAGTTATTAAATAGTAAAGATGGCCACTCAAGACTGTTTACATATTTTGATCTCCCTTGCATTCTTAATCATAGACTCAAAAGATTTCCTTACATCGTTTTCCTTTATTGCTGCTTATATCTTTCTGGCACTTTCTTCCCATGTTCCTATGTTTACTGCCTTCTGCAAGCTACCCTGAACTGCAGGCTGTTGGACTTATTATTTTAATGTCTCTGTTACGTAGCATGGATGGGGAAATTCAAAATTTGCTACTACTCTACTGAGGAGTCTCATTCAGAAGATGAACAGAGACTCCAGACCGGAGTAACAAATGGTTCAGTTCACACGATAGAATTCATTGGCTGTTGTGTGCTGTACGTGAAGAGTTTCATACTTAAGACATTTCATCAAAACGTTTTAATATTGGGACTTTTCAGTGAAAAGTTTTTTTGATACTGACACTTTTCAGTGAAGTGTTTAATACTGACATTTTTCAGTGAAGAGTTTGATATGGACACTTTTCAGTGGCAGGGTTTAACATTGAGACTTTTCAGTGAAGAGTTTAATGTGTAGACTGTAACGCCCACTTCATCCCCGGCTCGCTGCCTCATTTTCAGCCACTGATTTTTAAATTTCTTTCTTTTAAATCTTTGTCAAGTCATTGTCATAATGAAGGCAAGGTTGTTTGCCTTCATGTGATTTTCCCTCATTTCCTAGTCTGAGCCCAGTTTATTGTTAGATTCATACACACACACACACACACACACACACACACACACACACACACACACACATACTTGCTTGCAGATTCACAAACATTCACATGCAAATATACTCAGAGCACAAATCAACAACTGAAAGAACTGGTGATGGGTTGGGTTAACAGTAACAGTGGCTAACAGAAAGATAACTATCAATCATCGGTTTATTCTTAGGACCTGCTCAGTGTTCTGGTTTCTGAAATGCAACATCAGGCTTTGGGACTCAGCTATGAAATGGGAGCATTTGTCAGCTGACATGCAGAGACTTTCATGAACTGCATAAGTCTAACAGCCAATTTACAGAGAGCATTTCGTATACAGCTGTGTGTCTGTCTATCAGTAGACTTACAGAGAGTATTTCATTTAGTTGATTGCTGTGAATTTTTCATAAATATCTCCACTCACCACCAGTAATCCAGGGTTTGGCAATTATGTGGATGAGGAGGTATAAACAAAAAACAAGATGTGAAGCATATAAACATACTCCCAGTTTTCCAAACCACTTATAAATCGGCCAAGTGCTTTGTGAGATAAGAAATAAAGGCAAAATAACGGTTTTAACGGTTATTTAACCAATGTACACTTTTGAAACTGGTGTTTTAGTCCTCACTGGGCTAAAGCCTGTGTACATACCAAATTTCATCCAAATCGGACAATATGTCAAGAATAACGGTTTTTAACAGTCAGATTTTGAAACACTACATGGAAGTGCCATTTGTGTGTGGTAACCTTTCTATATACAAAATTTCATTAAAACTCACCAATATATAAAAAATAACGGCAAAATAACGGTTTAACGGTTGTATAACCGATATACACTTTTGAAACCGGTATTTTAGTCCTCACTGGGCTAAAGCCTGTGTACATACCAAATTTCATCCAAATCGAACAATATATCAAGAATAACGGTTTTTAACGGTCAAATTTTGAAACACTATATAGAAGTGCCATTTGTGTGTGATAACCTTTCTATATACCAAATTTCATTAAAATCCACCAATATATAAGAAATAATGGCAGAATAATGGTTTTTAACGGTTGTTTAATCCATTTTCAGCATTACATCACTTACATATGGACAGAGGCTCCGTTTTGTCACAAGATCATCCAAACCACTTATAAATTGGCCAAGTACTTTATGAGATATTCCATAAAGAAGAAAAACCATTACAGGCCGTTACAGCCGTTAGTAACAGCTATAGCGGTAAACTAAAACATCGGGCATCATCCGTGGCCCATAATGAACATAGCTACAAATTTTTAGAAAGATCGGCCCAGTAGTTTTGTCTGGAGTGAGTGGAACACATTTTGACCACGGACACACAGACACACAGACAGCATTTCTTCGTTCCCATTCTAAAGTACTCCCTGTTCTATAAGAACTGGGAGTACAAAAAAAGAACAGTTTGCTGCTGTCATCTGGATGGGCAAGTATAAGAATAAACATCTCACAAGTTCCCTCTTTCATTTTTACAGCTAGAATAGACCAATGACTGACAGTGAAAGGAAACGAACAAGGGGAAAACCATAAAATTTATTTTTTAAAAAAGTAAAAAAAAGAAAAATGGTGGTGAGGGGGGGGGGGGGGGGGGGGGAGGCAGTATAAAAAATTAGTAATAATAAGATGTACCTCTTCAGCTCATCTGCAGTTTACTATTGGGCCTCAACTCTTACTGGAGTACTTTTCGAACTTTTGAAACGTTGTGTGTGAATCCTAAGATGCCTGTCAGTATTAAAGAGGTCATTGATGTGTTGGGAATATAGCGCAGGGCCTAATTCTGAGCCCTGACAGACTCAAAACTGGGCAAAGACAGACTCAACTGACACATCATCTGCGACCACTGCCTGCCAGGAGACTGGAGATCCAGAAGTTCACTGGGCTCCATTGTGCTGGAGCTAGTAGATCAGGACGGAGTACAGGAACTGTCATACACATTCTTGTATACAAATGCAGATGGACTGTTGAACAAAAAAGATGAGTTACTTCTATTAGCTGAAGAAAATAAACCTCATATTATAGTAGTAACGGAATCTATAGCAAAAAAACAGAAAGGGGTAAATTCTGTTGAATATTCAATACCAGGTTATGAACTTTTTTTTCGATGTGAATCCCAAAAGAGGTATAACTTTATATGTGAAGGATTCTATAAATGCCAAAGTATACAAGCTTACGAAAGGGAATGATTTTGATGAAAGCTTGTGGATTACCTTTTTTAAATAAGGATAGACAGAAAATACTGATTGGAACTACTTAAAAAGTGCAAACACAACAATTGAAAATGAAGAAAAAGTGTTTGAGTTGCTGAAACAAATTAGATTAGAAAAATTCAAATATGTTTGTATTACTGGGGATTTCAATTTCCCAGATATTGACTGGCATGGTACTGGCTCTGAAGAAAGAGGTCAAAAGTTCATAAACTGCCTACAGGATGCATTTCTGAACCAAATGGTAAAAGAACCAACAAGACAGAGAGAGGGACAAAAATCAAATATACTAGATTTAGTACTTGTTAATGATGAGAATATGATATCAGACGTGAAGCACTTAGCTCCTGTGGGCAAAAGTGATCATGAGGTTTTAATGTTCTCTTTGTACCTAGGAGACGACCAAGAGAAAGAAGAACCAAAGCAGTCATATAATTTTAAGAGAGGGAATTTTATGCAAATGAAAGAAGAACTGAAGAAGATTGACTGGAATAAACTCAATGATCTTAGTGTAGAACAATGCTGGGGGGGAAATTAAAAGTATTTTAAAATCTTTAATGGAAAACAACGTTCCAAAACAAATTATTAAGAATAATAAAAAACAGAAACCAAAGTGGATGAATGCAAAGACAATGAAATTTGTAAAAAAGAAATATAATATGTATCAGAAATTCTTGGTCACTAAGCAGGGAAAAGATTATCAAAATTATATTAAAGCACGTAATACTTGTAATAAAAAAAATAAGAAAAGCAAAAAAGGAATTTGAAAAGAAGCTATCAAAGGAAATGTAAAAATAACCCAAAAGCCTTCTGTAGATATGTACAATCAAAAACAAAGATGAACACAGGAGTGAGCCCTTTAGTGACTAAAGAAGGTGACACAGTAGAGACAGATAGTGGTAAAGCAGATATTTTGAATACATTTTTTTCTGGTGTATTCACAAGGGAAGATACCAAAAATATGCCTACTCTAAGTCCAGCTTCAAGGTCAAAAGGTATAGTATTGGAAAATGTAGACATTTCTGTGGATGCATTTTTATATCCAACCGTAACAGAAAGGCAAGAATACAGTTTCTGATTGATTGATCACCATTATTTCCAAGGGTAACAGCATTTTTCCCCCTTTCCCTTCCGGCTCTTGTTCCTGCGGCGACCAAGGATACTAACACACATACACTGCTACACAACCTAGACCTGTTTATAACACGAACGGTGACGATATTAACATGCAAGAACAGAGACAGAGAGAGAGAGAGACAGAGAGCTTACTAAAGATAACAATAAATCAATTTGAGGGGGAAAAAAAGATGACAAGAAATGGGGAGGTTAGACCAGCCAAGATTAAGACGTAAAAAGAGAAGTGCGTGAACCATAAGTTTTCGCCCGAAAGGTGGAATTGAACCACTCCGACGTCAATCGGCTACAGGTTTGAAGCCTGCACCCCAGACCACTGAGGTTCATCCGGGCACTCTCGCTACTTTTAGCACATGTTAAGTATCATTCCAATTTAGGTTGTCTTAAATTTACAGGTGTGTGACAGTAGGCCTAAATCATTTTTAGCATAATAGATATATGTTATTCAATAATCTTACACAATTTTATTGAACAATACTATGAGTATTAAGTCATTGCTTATTTATTCATTATCATTGAGTATACTAGCCTGAATATTTATATTTTGTTGATATATTTGCATTCAAGAAAAAATAACTGCTACTTATGCAACTTAGTCTGAGTTTCTCTCCCTTCCCTTCTGAGCTGAGCGGCGGAAGGAGAAGAGGAAGGGGGTTTACCTACTATCCTTCTTTTTTTCTTTTCTTTCCGTAGAGTGTCCACAATCATCAGGTTGATTATTCTGACACTTTTGTGTGTATGATCGTTTTTTTTTATCCCGCCATTAAGGCAGCCGTACTCCTTGAGTCCACCTTCCATGATGCCTTGCCCAAGACACAATGGAGCTTTTCATTATGTAGTGGGAGAGTATTTGACACATGAACTGAGCTTTTCATAATTACCCATTAATTAAAAAAAAAAGCTTTATCCATGCCTTTTCAATAGGTATTAAGAGGTGAACACAATCAACCAAATGCCACACATAATTATCGTCGGAAATGAATGAATGAACAAAGTATTTTATCTTTCAGCTGCCATTCCTCTTTCGCATAAGATGAAAAGGTGGGGGGGGGGGGGGGGGGGGGGGGGGAGAAAAGAAGAAAGAAGGGGGGGGGGGGGGAATAAAGAAAGAAAAGGCTCGCGCGTGTGTACTTGATTCCTTTGATTGGTGACAACTACAACAATTACAAAAAAAAGAAAGAAAATAATACAACAACTACAACCATAATTATGATGATGATACTGCTACTACTACTACTACTACTACTAATGATGATGATGATACAATGCAGGTTATCTAGCGAACTTACTTTTGGCACAGCAGAAAATAACAACAACAACAACAACAACAGTAATAGTAAGGCCTAATAGAAATGATGATGATGACGATGCAGACTCTATTTCAAACTCTG
>CM065730.1:7461664-7469164 GCA_033310375.1 Conus canariensis | reverse complement strand
AGACAAATTATTCAAAATTGATGTTCGTAAGAGGATTTACTGTTGTGAAAATATCAAATTGTTATATGGAATATATATATATATATATATATATATATATATATATATATTATATTGCCTCCTTTATTATTGTATTGAAGAGCAATGTTCACAATATCTAAAATGAACAGGAAATGTTTCCAGTTATTGTATTTATTTGTCATAGCTCTGTGTGTGTGTGTGTGTGTGTGTGTGTGTGATATTTTGTTCCCTTTCATGTTTCCTCATTCTCAGTTACTTTGGCATTACTTCCACACTATTTACTCTGAGTTTCTCAAACTCACCCACACCAGCTGGTTATGCCACATCCTCAGTACCAGCAGCCTACAGGAACCTAGTAATGAAATTCATCTGCTGTCTTTTTTTTTGGTGTCATCTGCCAAAAATGAAACCAATCGGAGGGGGGTGTTGGGGGGGGGGGGGAGAAGGAATAGAGTGAACAGTACTCTGAGAAAGCCCCGAAACAGTACAGTATTGCTGTTGTCCCAGAATAATCTGGTAAGAACGCTGAGAACACCATGGTATGGGAAAATTGAACCCTAACCCCTACCCCACCCCAATTTCTCTCCAGCTTTGACAAAATACCTTTTTCTTGTGTGCATGACTTTCATGCCATAGAGTGATTAATATCATGCTGTCATGAAGCAGGCCATCTAAGGAGACACCTTCTCTGCTGAATCGGTGATATGCAATGCTACCAGTTCTGTTTCAACATTCGTAGAACACTGCCAACTAAATCACCTTACTGATGACAATAATAGCATAGTCTCTGAGCCAGAATGACTGACTCCCCTGTCCATAAGATGCCACCCAGCATATCCTGTAACCGGCCTCAAACTGATCATACACATTGATGTAAAGAGGAAATTGAAGATGATTTTGAGGTTGGTTGGTTGGTTGGTTTTAATGGCAATCTTTAAGATAATGCTGTAGAGTTCCATTCTCTTCTGAGACTACTTGACAGGGATCTGTTCTTCGCTTTGTCAGAAAATTTTAGTAACACTATTAGAGATGCATCAGTTCTTTAGTATCAAGTGGATGAAGAAATCAAATTTGTCAAAAATCATTAGTCCAGATAGGTTTTCTATTTGTGTGGATTTAGAAATTTACTAGAGTCATCTAATGAGCTACATTCACACACACACACAATGACAAAGTAGTGAGCTACACTCACACACACACACACACACACACACACACACACACACACACACACACACACACACACACACACAATGACAAACACACATGTATACATGCACACGCGTATACACACACACACACACACACATACACACACACACACACACACACACACTCTCTCTGTCTCTGTCTCTTGCACATACACAAACGCGCACATGCACACACATGCACATACACGCACATAAACACACACACACACACACACACACACACACACACACAACTCCGAAATGTATTTTGGTATTGTATTTCTTTTAGGGTAAGGGGGGAGGGAAGAGGGTCCCATAGTTTAAAGCATGTGTGCCCATCGTAGAAAAACAACCATCTTAGGTTAGAAATAGCATTATCTCAGTCCAGCCTAGCATAGAACATTGTAAGATAATTTACCTTTGGCTTTCCAAAAACAGCAATCAGTGCAAATTGCCCAATAACTGCCACAGAATTCCCTTGGCCCACACAGCTGGACCTGTCGGAGTTGAAACTTAAAAGGGTTGTCTGCTCTAAACTTTATGACAGTCATTGCACAAGCATTGGAGTCTTGACATGGAGGAAAAAAGCACCCCAAATTAGTCATTAAAAGTCAGGCAAGGTCAAAATAACCTTTACTTGCCCAGCATGGCAACGCACTTGCCCTGGGCAGTCAAGATAGGGTCATTGTTAGCTCTTGGTGTGATTATGGTCTTCCACAGTTGTAATGCATTACACTCAAAATTTTGGATGGTAGGACTGAGGTGGCTGGGGCCCCAAAATTCCGAATGTATTTTATTGAAAGGACTTGAACCCACTACCTCTTGGCCCTGAAACATGTGATGCTAACCATGTATTACCAAAAACTCATGTGTGATTATGACGATAAAGTATTGTCTCAACTGTTCATTGACAGTTGTATTGGTTTCTCTTCTTAACTCGTGCACAGAACTGTTACCCACATTTGCAGTTCCTTGATAGCTTAAAGAAATATCATCATACTGAGTGATACATAATGGAAGATGAATGGTAAGGCAATGAAACTAGAGAAATAAATTAATTTTTAGAAATTCTTTTTAAGGCAAGATTTTTTTTTTTTCCAACTTCATTTTATGTATCCATCTGAGAAGAGATTTTCTAGTATCCGGTTTGACTGGAGGAAAGGTTACTCTAACTGTAATTCTAACAAAACATTTGTTGGAAGTATCAACAGGTATGCATGTAAAATGAATGAGCCGTATGAAGTTGGAAAAAAAAAGTTTTGTAACTATTGAAAATCAATACTGATTAGGGTTAGGGTTTAGTTTTGCTTGATTGACAGTGTTTTTAATTTTGGTTTGTTTGATTGCTTGCTTTTTTTTCTTTTTTTTTTCTGAGCACTACAGAGCTGTCTAAGACATCTTATTCATCAGTTACAGAAAGTTTCAGATTTGGTTTCATCAAGGACGTGTCGCTGCTTGCGGACTAGTCCATATAGGCTACCCCTTACCTGCTAAGCTGAGATCACACTGTACAGGATTCACAGCTGAATGATTAATGAACTGTACAGGATTCACAGCTGAATGATTAATGAATTAATAAACAAGACGAAAGGATTGAAGACGAGGGTCTCATGGATACGACATAGCAGATATCTGACCTGCGCATTAGCCCAGTGCATGTCAGATCTGCGCCACTATTAGTATTATCTTGTGTGTGTATGTTTGCATGTTTGTGCATGTATGTGTGTGTGTGTGTGTGTGTGTGTGTGTGTGTGTGTGTGTGTGTGTGTGTGTGTGTGCATGTGAGTGTAAGTGTGTGGGCCCATGTATGTGTGCAATTGCTCGTGGTATGTGTGCATGTGTGTGTGTGTCTCTGTGTGTGTGCGTGTGTATGTGTTACCTGTGAGCTTGTGTGAGCATGTTCTTCATGCATATATGTGTACGCATGTGCATATATAGAGGTATATATGCAAATGTATATGAGCATACAGACACATGTGTGTGTGTGTGTGTGTGTGTGTGTGTGTGTGTGTGTGTGTGTGTGTGTGTGTGTGTGTGTGTGCACGTGCTTGTGAACACAGTAGTTTTTTGGAATGGCTGTTAAGATGGTGACATCATTATAAGTGATCAACAACAATAACAATGATAACAACAATAATAAAAATAACAAGAACAACAATGACAACAAAAATGATAATGACAGCAATAATGATTATAACAACAACAGTAATGATAATTGTACTATAACAACAACAATAAAGATAATGGTAATAAACTAAAAGGGATGAATATAATATTAATTTGTTTGAAAAATGATGATGATGATGGTAATAACAATGAAAACCACAAGAAGGAGAATAATGATGATAGTAATCATAATGATATTCGCACAGGCCAGTCCAATTTTCAGATGGTGTAAATCCAATCCTGTTGCTCCTCTCCTTCATTCTCATCATGGGGTTCCTGCTTAAAAAAAAAAAAAAAATCGATTACAGACTATCTTTGCTTATTGTTTAGTCTGAGAATGGTCAAGCTCGATGGTACACTGCTGCTCAGCCTTTGCATTCATCTGTTAATAGTGATCTCCTTCAGATCCTTCATTTCCATAACAAGACCTTCAGAGAACATTCTGTCTCTTTTCAAGCGCCTTCTGCACAGAACAGACTTCCTTTCTCTCTCTCTCTGCATTTCTAATTTTCTCTCTATTGCTTCAGATCATCTCTCAAGACTACACTTTTCACCAGCTTGTAGCCTTGTTCTTTTTGCCTGATGTTTATGTGTTGTATCAGTGTGTGTGTGTATGTGTGCGTGAGCAAGTGGGGGTGTATGTGTTTGTCATAGTGTGGGGGGTGGTGGGGGGGGGGGGGGGGTGGATGCAGGCATCCCCATGTGTGTGTTTATCTCAGTGCATGTGTGTTTGTGGAGGGCAAGGGGTGGGGGCTGTGCTAACAACTTTGCTTAGTGTTTATGGCTGTATGTGGATTATGAATAGCCATTAAAATGAGAGAGGCAGGCAAGACCTGGAACGAACTGAGCTGGTTTGCCCAGGACAGAGAGGGCTGGAGGGAGCTTGTTGGCGCCTTATGTTCCGGGACGCGGGATGAAGAGGATTAAGTAATTAATAATATTGTCACATTCTCTTATATCCTCTTCGCAATCGGGTGCTAGTCCTAGAAGTAGTTCTCATCAACTTCCATTTCCCAGCCTTGCCATTTCTTCTCAGCAACTGACTCTGCTACTCCCTCCATAAATCCCCTTCCCCTCCTCTCTTTCTCTCTATTTGTGATTATGAAATATAATCCATCATTAAAACGGACAGCATTGAAAATTTTCTCACATGCCTACCTTTTATCCATAAAATGTTGAAAATGTTTGGTTTTTGGAGTCTCTGGACCATACACAAGACAAGATCCACTCTATTATCTTGCTTTCTGTCTTTGGCGGGCGCAACTGCCCACTTTGGCGATGTACTGTACCCTGTTAGAATCTTGCAGGTTACAAGTAGTTAGCTCACCATTTCTGTGGCATGGTGTGAATGTTTGTGTTGTTTCTCTTGTCTTTGGTTTTATTCTTAAAATTAGGGGAAAAGTAAGTCTCTGGTGAACACAAACAATAATTTTTTTCAAACCACCACCATTCAGTTGTTGGAATAGTTTTTGAAAGATCATTTTTTCACAGGACATTTGACATCAACACAGGAATGGAGGATAGAAAACATGAGAAAAAGATATGAAGTGTAAAAGAAATGCAAGTAAAAGTCTATGGTTACAACTACTGGATCTTAAATCTACTAAGTCTAGGAACTAAGCAACAACAACAGCAATTAAAAGTCAGTTATCCACCCGTAATCCATCCCATACATACATGTATACTCTACAGGGCATATGTGAGAGAGTCAGAGACTAAGGGAACTGTTCAGAGCGAGAGCCTGCTTGGTTTATAAACTTTTCAGTACCCATCTATAAGAACTGGTCTACCCCAAAGACAAAACAACAAAGAATGAAAAATGTGCAATGATGTGTCATGTAATGACAACTGCAACATGTATGACACTAGAAAGAACTACTAGCTTGTTTGGTTCCAGAACAAAAAACAAAACAAAAACCAAACAAACAAAAAAGCAAAATACCACAAGGGTTTCATTCATTGCTGAGGGACAGATCTGCAAACAAACAGGACTTGTAGCAACATCAAAGTTAAAAAAAAAAGAAAAGAAGGTTAAAGTCCTGTAGCCTAATGTCTGTAGGAGCAGTGAATGTTAGAGTGTCACCATGTCAGGGGCACAGCATGATGGAAGGCTGAGACCATCCCTCTCCTTCCACAGCCTTAACCTACCATAACCTGACTATGATACCCATGAAGGAGTCACTGATGGACAGCCTTAACCTTCCATAACCTGACTATGATACCCATGAAGGAGTCACTGATGGACAGCCTTAAACCTTCCATAACCTGACTATGATACCCATGAAGGAGTCACTGATGGACAGCCTTAACCTTCCATAACCTGACTATGATACCCATGAAGGAGTCACTGATGGACAGCCTTAACCTGCCATAACCTGACTATGATACCCATGAAGGAGTCACTGATGGACAGCCTTAACCTTCCATAACCTGACTGATACCCATGAAGGAGTCACTGATGGACAGCCTTAACCTTCCATAACCTGACTATGATACCCATGAAGGAGTCACTGATGGACAGCCTTAACCTTCCATAACCTGACTATGATACCCATGAAGGAGTCACTGATGGACAGCCTTAACCTTCCATAACCTGACTATGATACCCATGAAGGAGTCACTGATGGACAGCCTTAACCTTCCATAACCTGACTATGATACCCATGAAGGAGTCACTGATGGACAGCCTTAACCTTCCATAACCTGACTATGATACCCATGAAGGAGTCACTGATGGACAGCCTTAACCTGCCATAACCTGACTATGATACCCATGAAGGAGTCACTGATGGACAGCCTTAACCTTCCATAACCTGACTGATACCCATGAAGGAGTCACTGATGGACAGCCTTAACCTTCCATAACCTGACTATGATACCCATGAAGGAGTCACTGATGGACAGCCTTAACCTTCCATAACCTGACTATGATACCCATGAAGGAGTCACTGATGGACAGCCTTAACCTTCCATAACCTGACTATGATACCCATGAAGGAGTCACTGATGGACAGCCTTAACCTTCCATAACCTGACTGATACCCATGAAGGAGTCACTGATGGACAGACTTAAACCTTCCATAACCTGACTGATACCCATGAAGGAGTCACTGATGGACAGACTTAAACCTTCCATAACCTGACTGATACCCATGAAGGAGTCACTGATGGACAGACTTAAACCTTCCATAACCTGACTGATACCCATGAAGGAGTCACTGATGGACAGACTTAAACCTTCCATAACCTGACTGATACCCATGAAGGAGTCACTGATGGACAGACTTAAACCTTCCATAACCTGACTATGATACCCATGAAGGAGTCACTGATGGACAGACAGACAGGGTTTTCAAACTGTAAAAATCAGTTCCTCTGAATGGTTGGAATCCAACACCGTCAGCTCACAGGCAAACACTGTAAAACTGTTTGACATGGGCCCCTGAATTAAAGTGCTGACCATTAAAAACATCAAGAAAGAAAATTAGGATTACCATTGGTTGGAAGGGACAGAGAAGTCACCAGACAACATCAGCTATGCAGAAAAGAAGACGTCTGGGATGACAACATTGTGACCATCTACATCACAGAAACATGCTAATCGTTTAAGGATGGTTGCATGAGATTAAGAATCAGCTATTGCTGCCAGAATGCCCACATGTTCAGCATCAAGAAGCCGAAGCTGGCGCCATCACCTACACAGCTGTGTGGTCTTAAGGCCAAATACTGACCTGTCCTGTCCTGAACAGACTGACTTGTTCAGCAGCAAGCAGAATCTGGAGGGCTCAGCAACTCTTGTCCTTTAGACTGGCTTGATGTAAGAACAGTATGAACAAACATTGAACAATGCAGAAGGAGAGAAAGAAAGAAAAGCTGTGATAGTCTCATGTGGATTTCATTAAATTTGATAAAGCTGATACTGTTTGACACACCCTGGGTAGCCCTGTGATCTAATCATCTCCAGTAATTACTATGTATTTAAATAAACGTTAGAATTTGACCTTATGAGCATTTTGTATTTGAATTAGGGTTGAGAATTTGACCCAATGAGCATGTAAAGCAATACAAAGTAAGGCATTGTTTTCAGCTCTGTGTGTGTGGTGTGTGTGTGTGTGTGTGTGTG
>CM065730.1:7429164-7456664 GCA_033310375.1 Conus canariensis | reverse complement strand
ATTGTCGCATTCACAAAATGCTGGTCATATTATTTGTGACTTGGCTTCATTCTTTGCAAAATTAGGCATTTGTATATATTCAGACAAAGAGTATCCATAAATCCGACCTTGGTTACTACAAGGAAGAAGAGGACCGATATGTGGTGGCAGAGTGGTTAAGACGTTCGCCTGCCAATCCAATGTGTGAGAAGTGCGTGGGTTCGAACCCTGCCTTTCTCGCCCTTTCTTTCCCAGTTTGAATGACAAATCGAACTGAACGTCAAGTCCATCGGATGGGGACTATAAGCGAGTCAGACCCGTGTGCCTTCCTGGCCCCCTGCACACATTAAAGAACCCATGGCAGTTGAAAATCAAAAAGAGCAGGGGGTTCCCCGCTGCCCTGGCAAAATTGATGTAGATTGAAGATAGCTGCCTGGTATTTCTTACCAAGCCACAAAAATTGTCACTTAGGGCCTACTGTTATCGTGTGCCATCGTGTACCGGTGGAAGTGGAGGACACGTATAAACATTGCATGCATCCTATGTGAGAAACTGGAGGAATAAATGAGACAAATGAAAATGAGTGACTGATATTTGAATGGTACGGGAAACGACTGAATGAGCGCCAGTAGGCTGCTCTTCGGCCGGCTCTACCTGGGTAGGCAGCCCGTTGAGTGAGTGAGGTAGTGTGTTTATTGTAAAGCGCTTAGAGCTTGGTCTGTGACCGAGAATAGGCGCTATATAAATACCCAGTATAATAATAATGCCACAATGTTTTCATACTACTGAAAATATCCATTGCACTTCTGAAAATTGTGGGCTCTACTCCTGAGGGCCTGAACAGGTCTGCAGAAAATGCCATGAAATACACTGTTTGATGGAAAATTTGTTGGCAACCGCTTTCAGGTTCATGTATGTATAGAGCTCTGTGTTGTGCTGGAGTGTCAAGAATGAACCCAGGGCCAGTTCCTCAATGGAAACTGCTCATAATGTGACATGTGCAGGTAAAAAATACAAAATCTAATGTTGTATCAGCAGTCATTCTCTAAGCTCAAGAATAATATCCACCTAAGTAAAAAAAAAAAAAAGTTTGTATGTGTGAAAGTGATACAGTAAAGTGCATATCAGGATTATTCAAAGGCTTTATACAATGGTAAATGTTCAATCCTTTGAATTGTCATCTTTGATTGCAGTCAGCTTCATGCACCAAATCCTATGTATCTGATCTAAACCACCGGATAGCCGACATCAAATTCATACAAAGACAAAACTGAAATGATGTTGATCTTTCCACCAAAGTGTTTGAATCGTCCAGTGTCATTTCCACCAGCTATTGATCTCAGTGACTGATCAGTCGCACTTCCATTTTCTGTTTGCAACTTGCTGCGACATATGATCGAGTTTCAACTGCACGTTACTAATGATTCTCAGACTTGTCTTATTGAGGTCTGTGGCATTGACTCCCTCCATCACCTTCTTTCTTAGGATGCTACCAACTGTTTTGTCTGCACACATGTACTCTCTTGTCTTGACTGTTGTTATACTCTTGACTGGCTCCCCAGTCTTTCTCAGCAGTAAATTTCAGAAACGGCAAAATCATGCTGCCCACCACATCCTTTGCTCATTATTTGACCACATTACTCCATCTTTCATCTTTTTGCTATGAAGCCATTGAGTCCTGCTGGCATCAGAGCGACAGAGCGGAACATTTGTTGTTGATCTAACTGGCACGTTTTCCTCAACCTCAGGGCACCACCATCTGTGTTTTTGCCTGCAGGGCAAGTGGTTGTTTGACTTTGTTCTATTTCCATCTGTATTACTCGTCACTACAAAAGGGAAATATTTTTTTCAGTACTTCACTGACTGTCCTTGTGTTTACTTTTCACCTGACAAGTGATTTTTATACCCCACTTTGACTTTGAATTTCATCACCATTGACCAATTATGCAATAATGGAATTTTCAGGAAGCGCTGATGGAACTTCGAAGGCACCTCAACCTATCTCAGGTGGATTCAACTCGGAACTACAGCAAACCTTGCCAGCAGCGGAACATCTGTGTGGTGTTGGGCTGCTTGGCTGAAAAAATGGCTGGTATGTGTTGTGTTTATTATGTGTATGTGTATGTTTGCATATTTATTCAGTTATATTAGATTGTTTTTTCTGAGTACGCAGGCTGATACTCCTGCAGACACTCCTTGTATAGACAGACAAGGATTAATCCCATCTACCAACAAAGTTAGTGGAGTTTTGTGTGTATGACCGTTTTTTATCCCACCATTAAGGCAGCCATACTCCAACATCAGGGAAGGTGCATGCTATGTGTAATGTGTCATCCATACCAACGGCCAGTCTGGCCTTCTCTTCCGAAAGTTGGTTTTGGGATGTTACATGTGTGCAAGATGTTATGTGTGCGTTCACACATGGAACCTCGCTTTATAGTCTCATTCAAAGGACTGCATGGGAAATGGAGTCAGAAACAATGTTAACTCCAAGGGAAAAATCCCCCTGTACCGAAACAGCCCGACAGAGATTCAAACCCGCAACCCCAGGATCACTCAGATTACGAGTCCAGCGCTCTACCAGTGAGCCATTCCGGCCCCCTAGTTATATTAGATGAAATGTTATTCAGTGTGCGTGCGTGTGTGTGTGTGTGTGTGTGTGTGTGTGTGTGTGTGTGTGTGTTTGTGTTAGTACAACCATGGGTTAATCTGACAATAAATTGGTTTCAGTCAGTCAGTGTGTGTTTGTGTGTGTGTGTGTGTGTGTACATATATAAGTGAATGTGTTCATGCATGCATATGTGTGTTAAGTGTGAATGCGTATAAGTGTGTTAAAATAAATCTGTGTGTTTTTAAACATAGCTCATTGCCTTGTAAATAACAAGCTTTCCATTGGTAAGTGTTGCACTAAATGTTATCGTTCAAGCTACATTTTGCAGCCAGCTGACTTCAGCAAGGATGATCAGTTTTGCCATTGTTGCCTGTGGTAGTCAGTCACCTGTAGAGCCTTCCTTCAAGTAACTGGAAGGGAAACATGTTTGTTGTGCTGTTAAAAGCTGTAGCAGGAGGGTCCCACTGTCACTGGATCATGGCAACTTGGCTTCAAGCACTAGGACATCTCAAATAGCATGTGTGAGAGAGAGAGAGAGAGAGAGGGCAGGTGCTTGCACGTGTGTGAATGTGTGAGTACTGTGGTCACAGGGCAAGTTTAGGAGGGAGGTGCTGGTGAGCATGTTTTTGTGCGTGTGATTGGAATGGAGACAGGAACTGAAGGCAGTTCCTCATAAGAGCTGACACAAAGATCAGTATTTGTTGCCAGTGTGATAGTATTTCAGAATTCACAATTTTTTTTCATGACTGCACGCTGACTCAGGGTGAGGGTGTGCTGAAAGTATTTGATGATTTTTTTTTTTTTTTTTAATGAAAGTTTGATCATTCTGTGTGATCTGTTCCAGGACCAAACAGTGTCTCCTTAATGTCATCAGATATTCTTCATTTTCTAATTAGTCATTTGGTAAGTTTGGGGTCTTTATGTGTGAGTGTGTGTGTGTGTGTGTGTGTGTGTGTGTGTGTGTGTGTGTGTGTGATTGAAGTACACATTATGTGTTTGTGCATATATACTTATGAATGTAAATATACATCAAAAGCATATTGATGTGTAAAGATACACTTTAATACATTGTGTCATTTGTTAATGTAATTGCTGGCATTCCCGAGTTTATGTGTGTGTGTGTTTCATGTTCATAGTCACTTTTTAATTTTAAAAAATCTCATTGTTTATTCTTTCTAAGCCACATGATCTGTGTGCGTCAGTATGCATTTGCCGACTGCCACATGCTATCTTTTGCATGTGTATAGAGTGTATATCATAATATTATGAAGTATATATAGTATACTTTTTCATCCATGCATGTATGTGTTATGCCTGAGCATGTGTGCACGCAAGCACAGCTCATGTTGTTTTTCACGTTGCAGGGACGGAACAATCATCCTGTAGTCATACTGCATTCCATGATTGCTTTAGAGAAGTTTGCAAAAACAAGTGAGTACATTGCCTTAGACTTCGTCCCCCTCTCCACATCTACAGTCCCCTGCCTTTCCATTCATAAGCTGTTATCTTTGTAGATCATCTAATTCAGTGTGTAAGCTTTGGAGTTCATTCACAAACATTTATGAAAAGAAGATCATGAGGAAGGAGGAGTTCTTCCAGTACAGGGAAAAATCAATTGTTCAAGCACTGTATTTCAAATTGTATTAACTTTATTAGGATTTTAGTTAGGACATTGATGAGTCTTGCTGGGTGAGGAGGAAATAAAGGACCTCTAGAAAATGCGTCATCCGTTTAACTCCCTTACTCCCCAAGGTATATTCATAATCTTTGCTTTCTACGCACATGCATATGTGTTTTTTTTTCAGTGTGTGTGTGTGTGTGTGTAAAAAGCAATGTTTATGGACAGGGGTTTAGGGTGTGGGGGAGTTTAAAAGTCACATAAGTATTACAGAGTTTCTTTATTCCTGGCTGGTATTTATCGTTTTAGGCATTAGACTAGAGACTGCACAAAGTTCTGTAGGTTTCATACATTATGACTCTGGTTTGTAGGTGATCATAAAAAGTTCCTGCATAATGTTGTAAAATGTGTGTTATGAAAGCCAACATGTGCAGTTTGTATTTGTTTAAGAGGTTGTGTTTTGTCCATATAAAAATGTTGCAATGTTTTTGTAAAGTTTTTACAAATTCCTTGATTTGAAATTCTATTAGTGTTTGCAAATCCTGATTCGGTACAAGTTCTTACTTTGCCAAGGCTGGCAGAACATAAGGTAAGGTAAGGTAATATTGCTTATAGCCCAGCCGACTGCAAAGGGCCATAGCAGGGCTGTCATCACATTGAAGTCAACTCACAACTCATGAAAGTAGTCAAATAACATATTGTATAGTAGAAATGTTTGTTTTTTTGACATGACGATAGTTTTGGAAAGGGAGAAAAGTCAAGCAGTCATCTGAAACTATGATGGACGAGTTTCATAAAAGGACTAAAGATAAAGAGAAAAACTAGAAGGGCAGTCGAGAGATTTCGAACTTCCATCCACATCAAAGGATCCTGGATCTATCGTAGGATCAGGATTTTGACCAGAAATAAGTCTAGTCAAAATGTTGATAGCCGAACTGACCACTGATCTGCATAAAGATGTTGTTGTTGCTGTTGTTGTCGTACCCTGGCTAAAAGACTCCAGGGATCATCCGAACAGCTGAAGCACTTGAACGCTAAAGTGCAAATGCATCAGCTGTGGATGAGAACATTACGTGTGTTTTTTTTATAATTGCCCCGCCACATGGGCAGCCACACTCCGACTTCGAGGGATTTTGGAGACTGATGGTATTATGCTAGGAGCTTGTCACGACTGAAGACAATCCCCGCATAACTATGCAGAGCATAACAACATTTTGATGTAGCCTTGGTTTTCTAGCCAATGTCAATTGGCCTGACACAGCCTTAAGCCAAGGCGTTGCATAAAGATGAAATGGGTGTGTCATTTGGACACATTCCATCTTCCTGCCAAGTTTGGTTACAGTTCTGTCTCTGTCTCTAGTTCTTGCATAATCTTGTGAACAGAAGGACAAACCAACAGCCTGAGAGACCAGGTTGAAAACATGCAGAGTTTGGTGTATGTGGAAGAAAGGGGATGATGGGGGGTAGATGAAAAATAGAAATAATGATAACTTCTGTTGGAAATATATGAACAGACATAGCTAATTCATGAGAAATATAGACTAATCACCATCATTTTCTCTCTTTTTGTTGATGTAACGTACACCTAACTTTCAATTTTTTTTTTTTTTGTAGAGCACTAGACTGACTCATGACATTTGGATACTGCTTAAACACACACATGCACACACAAACACACACACACACACACACACACACACACACACACACACACACACACACACACAGCCAAATGGCACCAGATTTTGTTTTAAAAAAAGGAGAGAGTCTGGTAGTAGATATAGTTTGATGTGCTTGTTCTGTATCTTATTGATGTTTACACCTGCTGTGTGAAGGTAAAGAAACTGAACTGAGCTTTGAAGCAGACTTTTCACATCCTTATTGGCAATTCAAGTTTAAATCATTTCAAACATACAAGTATCTTCTGCAGTAATATCTGAGGCATTTTTGCCAGTTTAGAGTGTCCTAGACCGCTGGTGTCATGGTACATTGATGATCTCCCCTCCCCCCTCCCCCCTTCCCCAGATAGCTCTTCCTTTTCCTGCATCCAACCTGACCTTCATCCAACCTGACCTTCATCCAACCATGCCTCCATCCAACATAACCTTCATCCAACCTGACCTTCATCCAACCTGACCTCCATCCAACCTGACCTTCATCCAACCATACCTTCATTCAGTCTGACCTTCATCCAACCTGACCTTCATCCAAGCATACCTTCATCCAACCTGACCTTCATTCAACCATATCTTCATCCAACCTGACTTTCATCCAACCTGACCTTCACCCAACCTGACCTTCATCCAACCTGACTTTCATCCAACTATATCTTTATCCAACCATACCTTCATCCATCCATACCTTCATCCAACCTGACCTTCATCCAACCTGACCTTCATTCAACCATACCTTCATCCAACCTGACTTTCATCCAACTATATCTTTATCCAACCATACCTTCATCCAACCTGACCTTCATCCAACCTGACCTTCATTCAACCATACCTTCATCCAACCTGACCTTCATCCAACTATACCTTCATCCAACCATGCCTTCATCCAACCTGACCTTCGTCCAACTATACCTTCATCTAACCATACCTTCATCCAACCTGACCTTCATCCAACCATGCCTTCATCCAACCTGACCTTCATCCAACCATGCCTTCATCCAACCTGACCTTCATCCAACCTGACCTTCATCCAACCATATCTTCATCCAACCATACCTTCATCCAACCATGCCTTCATCCAACCTGACCTTCATCCAACCATGCCTTCATCCAACCACCAATTCCTTCATCCAACCTGACCTTCATCCAACCATGCCTTCATCCAACCACATTCCTTCATCCAACTATGCCGTCATCCAACCATGCCTTCATCCAACCATACCTTCATCCAACCTGACCTTCATCCAACCATGCCTTCATCCAACCATACCTTCATCCAACCATGCCTTCATCCAACCATGGCTTCATCCAACCACCATACCTTCATCCAACCATGCCTTCATCCAACCACCATGCCTTTATCCATGCCTTCATCCAGCCACGCCTTCATTCAACCATACCTTCATTCAACCATGCCTTCATCCAGCCATGCCTTCATCCAACCATACCTTCATCCAACCGTGCCTTTATCTAACCATACCTTCATCCAACCACCATGCCTTCATCCAACCATGCCTTCATCCAACCATACCTTCATCTAACCATACTTTCATCCGACCTGACCTTCATCCAACCTGACCTCTTTACTCTCTCTATCTCATCTCACGAGAAAACAATTACTTTTAGATTAACCTACAAATAAATACCATCATCAGTGAGGTATCATACTTTCAAAGAGCACAGTTTAGTCTACAGTGATACATTGTTGATGGATGTATATGAGGTTGTCTATATAGCAGATGTCATGTGGAGGTGGTCTGTGTGCAGGTGAGAACAAAGTGACGATATCGCAGTACCTGCAGAAGTTGGGGGTGCATCCACTGATCCCTCTTCAGGAGTGGGCCGACAGTTCCAACTTCACCAAGCGGGAAGTGGGCTTCTGCGCCTGCTGGTGCCTCGATAACTTGTGTAGGTCGTCCTTTCTGCCCTTCTTTGGGTGATGGATCATCTGTGTTGATGATCTTCTTCATACTTTGGATAATTCTGTATGTTATCTCATTTGTCTCTTGTGTAAGTTGAACTAGTTATCCTATTTGTCTTTTGGATTTTTTTTTTTTTGCAAGTTATCATCTGTGTTTGTTTCATACTCTCAGTTATCTTCTGTGTCTAGGATTTGGTGATATCTCGTTTGTATTTTGGCTAACTTGTTCAGGTCATCTTTTGTCATGTCTTGGATAAGTGATATATGAAGGTTGTCTTTTTTGTGTCTTGGTTGTGATACGTAATGTTTTCACCTGTCGGTACAATCTGCGTCTTGGATCACTAATTTTGGATATCTGTGCTGGTGTTTTATTCAGAGTATCTTTGTGTTTTGGTTCTCTAGGTGTCAAAGTCGTTTTGTGTCAGGGTCATTCTGGATTGTCATATTCATTTTTTTGAAAGCCTGTGTGGGTTACCCTCCTTGTTTCATCAGTAAGTGACAATTCAGTCTCAAACAAGGATCTAAGGGAGGGAAGTGTGGAGTTGAAATAATCACAATGAAGAATGACAGGAAAGCTATATAACCAGACAAAAACTTAATTTGCGAAAGTGATGATTTATTTTCTTTCATGTTACAGTTCTGTTTTAGTGTCAACTTTGTCTGCTCGAGACAGAAAATCTGTTTTATTCTTGTTCATTAAATTATGTTGATCGCTCTTCACTCAGAGTGCTCTCTTCTGACTGGGTAACTTGCAGACTATTTTTAGAGGCTTTTGTTGCTTTATTTTTGTGTTTGCAGGGCATGGTAAATTTTGCTGAATTTTTTTTTTTTTTTCATTCATAGCTGCTTGTTCAGAACAGGAATTTTGCTTTAACCCCTTCAGTGCCATGTTTTGTTCTGGTAGTGGCATCCTATTTGCCAAGCCATTTTGGGCTGCGAAGGGTAATTATTTACAAAAAATTCTAGCATGGAAACTATTGCAAGAAAGTGGACATGACCTATACTTTTTGAAAAAGAAATTAAACAGGCTATCCATTTATGACAGTTTTAAATACATTTAGTATGTTGGTTACCAATAAATTTAACATAAATATGAGATAGATAAATTTCACATACTGCCAGAACATATGTTATAAAGGATTAGTAAAACCAGAAGAACAAAATCAGAAAAGAAATGGAAAATCAAAAAGAAATGTTTCCTTACCTTTATGGAAGCAGCAATTCAGAATTGTAATCCAAAATTTCAGAATTGAACACACATTCTGTCCAGAATTCATCGTCCGCCATCTTGAAACCTTTGTCTCAAACTGCTAGAGGGGTACTATGACTAACGAGCTGCAATGACTCTGCGAAACCTGACTGGGTCTTGCCCCTTCATGAATTTAATCAGGATACATTGAGCTTGTGTGCTGGTACTATTGGGAATTCCCAAACTTTAAAATAGAAACGGGGAAAATTTTTCAAATTACGATGACATATGTATACGCTATTGGCAAGTACTGTAACACATTACAGAACGTACTTGTATGTCATTGGCACTGAAGAGGTTAACCAATATGCACCAGTAACAGCCCATATTTTTGTTATGTGAGAGAGAGTGAAAAAGAAAGAGAGCCAGATAGACAGGTAGGCAAACAGAGCAGGAAGAAAACTAAAGACTAGAGGTAGCGCTTCATACTGAATATATCATGACTTGGGATCCCACACTGGAAACAGTTCGACTTGTCTGGGAATCTGTAAGTATATCACTTTGTGAACAAAAGCAGCATTTTTTTGTTGTTGTTTTGTTTATTCTGATCAGCTAGCTTCTTTTACAGCCCCCCCCCCCCCCCCCCCTCTCACCTTCGCTGCTTGCACCATGAGCCTCCCTCTTTCTCCATTTTTAATTTATTTTCAGTGTTGCCTGTAAAATCTGTGACTCTGTGATTTGTCATGGATGATGAGTTTTCAGGGATGTAAGCCAAACTTATGACAAAGACCGAAACAGGAAGTCCCTTGATAGCTGTCATGCCAAAACAACAAATGGGTAACATATATAGCACTTAATTTTTAACTATAATTCTTTCATAGCTACTACCAGCATTACTGTCATGAGCACAAACATGACATGATTGTTGATGATTGCCTCACAAAGGTTGGATATCACTGGAACATAACTGAAATGATTTGTTTATCTGTGCATTAAGTTGGATGTGTCTTTCCTTTAATTTTTTTTCATCTTTTTTTTAAATTCCTGTAAATGGCTATAGTATAAAGGCAGGTATCGATAACATTGCCATGCTTTTCTGTTCCATGGATGTTTCTGGTGCTTTGGGGCTGACTGTCTTCAGTTGTTATAGAAGTAAGTATCTTACTTCAAGCTTGGCTGATCTCTTTGTTTTTGGTCAAAACCACAGAAGTTCTCTGTGGAAATAACATTGTAGTATAAAGCTGCCCACAGATCCTGCCCCTCTCCCTGTTCTTTTCCTTGAGTATTTCTGTCAGTCCACTTTGTGTGTGTGTTTGTTGTTTGAATTTTTCATTAATTTAAAGTGAAAGCGTAACACTATGTCATGTGTTTCATTGAGGTTCTAACGTGTTAGGAGAGATGAAAGTAACATGCAGATCCGTTTACTCACACAATTTCAGCATAAAATGAGTGATTTCAGCGTTCTGTGCATGTATGCCAGGTATGGAAAAAAGATCTGTGATCTTTGGAAAGGCAGAGATCATTATTTTGTTTTTGTGGGATAGATTTGTGTAAGAAGTCATTGCTGGTCACATCAAAGATGAAATGGAATAATGCAATGAAAGACGTGTAGTGATCAAGCGATTCTGGTATCTGTTACCCAATGAGATAAAACTTTTCACTTCGTGGTGTTTTGTTGTAGTTCTTGGGCATCCTTTCTCCATTTCTTATGAACCCTGTTCAGTGCATGTTGTGAAGTAACCATGGCTTTCCTCTGTGTATGATACCTTCTGGGCACCACTTTCAAGATGCGCGCAACCAAAGACTTTGTGCTGTGCCTATGAGTTCAGACTTTGTGCTGTGCCTATGAGTTCAGACTTTGTGCTGTGCCTTTCTGTTCAGACTTTGTGCTGTGCCTATAAGTTCAGACTTTGTGCTGTGCCTATGAGTTCAGACTTTGTGCTGTGCCTATCAGTTCAGACTTTGTGCTGTGCCTATGGGTTCAGACTTTGTGCTGTGCCTATGAGTTCAGACTTTGTGCTGTGCCTATGAGTTCAGACTTTGTGCTGTGCCTATAGGTTCAGACTTTGTGCTGTGCCTATGAGTTCAGACTTTGTGCTGTGCCTATGAGTTCAGACTTTGTGCTGTGCCTATGGGTTCAGACTTTGTGCTGTGCCTATGAGTTCAGACTTTGTGCTGTGCCTATGAGTTCAGACTTTGTGCTGTGAGTTCAGACTTTGTGCTGTGCCTATGGGTTTAGACTTTGTGCTGTGCTTATGAGTTCAGACTTTGTGCTGTGCCTATGGGTTCAGACTTTGTGCTGTGCCAAGAGTTTAACCTTTAGCGCACTACATATTTTCCGGAGTTCTTTTCCTTGTCCCTGCATTCTTTTTCAAGGAGCAAAAAATTTGAGCACCTGCTTGTTTTAATTTGTTGTAACTTTGCTAGTATTGTATGTAGAGACTTGATTTTTTTGTGTATCAATAAAGGGATAGCTGAGGAATGTTTTCGTGTAATGCATTTTGTTCTGCATGCATATTTTGACATTGAAAAAAAATAAACATATTCGTCATTTCGTCTTTTCAATTGCTGATGTACGAGTGGCGTTCAACGTTTTCCCCTCTCGTCTCCTTCACTTGACTGGCATATCGATTTGTTTCAGTCACTAACAAAGTGATAATTTCATCTGGCATAAACAAACGAAACAGTTGTCCCTCAGAAATGCCATCAGGCATCTCCTTGGGACCAGAAGTTTCGGTGAAATCAGTGTGCCACAAATGTTGATACCTACTCGGAACGTCGTCGTCGTGTCACTTGAAAGACTATCAAATCTTCTTTATCATCACTAGCCACCACTTCACCGTTGATTTCAGCTTGTGTGAAGCCTTCAAACTCATTTTCTGAGTCAGAATCGTTCAAAACTTTGTGTAATAATCTTTCTAAATCAGTCTCCACCATTTTGGTGTTGCGAAAATCCCCCAAATCGATGTTTACTTTTCAAAAATTCCCTGTCGCGTGTCGAATCAAAGGAAATGCAAATGGCAGACGGCAGAGCTAAGTTTAGCCTAGTTTTGAACACCCTTCACTCGGCGACACAGTGCGCCTGCAGATGCAAGGGAAATAATCGGTTCGGCGACACAATGCACCTACAGGGTGCTAAAGGTTAAAGTGACATTGGCCAATACTGAAAATAGGAGAAAATGTCATCGTAACTATGAAAAGGATGTCAGCGTTGAATCTGCTGAATTGTCCACCTAAGAGAATTTGTCTTATCAACGGAGCTTTAAAATTCAGTGCACATCATTTTGTCTGCTGTGTGCAGTTATGATGGGCTCACATTCTGCTTTTTGCATGGTGTGCAAGAAAGACATCCCTGTTTCTTAGGACGGTAGGAACAACTACAGGTCCCCAGGAGTTTTCGAGTAAAAAAAACCCCACTGATAACAGTGTTCTGACAGCAACAGGTGGAGTTAGAATCATTACAGCTATATATTACAAGAGCAGATGTGAGTCTTGTGGCAGAATTCAATTGCTCATAGCAGCACCGCTTTTTCAACGATTTTCTTTATGATTGGTTCGTGCCTAAGCATTTTATAGGGCCTTTAACTCCTAAGACTTCTTATTCAGTTGCATACAGGGCGTGAAGCAGCCTTTCTGTACTCCCAGTTCTTATAGAACAGAGAGTACTTTACAATGGGAACAAAGAAATGCTGTCTGTGTGTGTGTCTGTCTGTCCGTGGTCAAAATGTGTTCCACTCACTCCAGACAAAACGTCTGAGCCGATCTTTCTGAAAATTTGTAGGTATGTTCATTATAGGTCACAGATGATGCCCGATGTTTTAGCTTACCAGAATAGCTGTTACTAATGGCGCTAAAGGCCCAAAACGGTTTTTCTTCTTATGGAATATCTTTTTATGATGCATGTTTGATTTTGACGTCAAATACGTAATGACGCATGTTTGATTGTGACGTTTTTCAGGAAGATAAACTGGGAGTACGTTTATATGCTTTGCATCTTGTTTTTAATTTCCCTGTTTCTGTTAGCGGTTTTGTAGTTCTACATGTCTCTTTTCGTTGGAAGAAAAACTTATTTCCTTTTTTTAATTTTTATCCTGGTTCATTTATAAATACATCAAAGATTTACTGTGTACTCCTGCAACCATGCAGAACACGGACTTGACATGATTTTACAGTGTCGCTGGGATTCTTGCTGCGCTAGTGCCTGTGGTTTTGTGAATTAATGAATAGTGTATACAGTCTGTATTTATGTGTTTAGAATTTGTATTTATGTGTTTAGAATTGCTAATGGCAACATTCATTTATTTCAAGGCTTTGTCACTCATTTATCTGGAAAAATATTGAGACTTCATATTCATCCATGCTAATCATTCATCCTGAGGATTTTATTGTTATGCAGTGTAAGCTATATTGTTACATGTTGGAATCTTTTGATCAGAATTATGTAGAGCATTTGAAATAAGGGTTTTGTTTCTGAGTCATTCTGATGGCGTACCAGTACAATGTTTTGATCAGGGGAGGTGGGAGGGATCTCCAAGCCTGAAAGGACCTTCATGTGTCATGCAAAACATTCTGACCTTCCCACCACTCCAGTGCAGCATCTAAAAGAACTTGGTCCATGGTGAGAACGACATGCGCAGAGGGGAGATCATCAGTGCTTCAGGAAAGGGTGAAGCTGTCCTCGTAGAATTGTTAAGGGTCGTTGATCAACAAAGGGTTTTTATTTTGTTATTGACAATACCAAATAAAAAGAAAATGATGTGGTTCAGCTTAGCAAGTTCAGGCCAGAATGTTTTCAGTGTGTTAGTGATGTATTAAAAAAAAAAGAAATGATGGTGTTTTACTGCAACGTTTGACTCCACTTTCAGGGTCGACCTTACACCTATGAGCAGCTAGACTTGTCGGGAGTCAACGTCATGTTGAACAGTAACGATGTCAGTGAATATCTCAAGATCTCTGCTGATGGCATGCAGGTCAGTTTGTGCTTGTTTGGGTTTTTTTTTTGTTTTTTTTTTCAGTCTGATTGTTTACTGATTTTTTTTCTTATCTTTTGTTCTTCAGCTTGTGTATATTTCTCTGCTGTCTCTTTTTCTTATATCCATCTTTGCTGTCTGTTGTTCGTATATCTTTCTCTGCTTTTTATTTTTCTGTGTATATTTCTCTGCTGTCTGTTGTTCATGTATTTTTCTCTGCATTTTATTTTTCTGTGTATATTTCTCTGCTGTCTGTTGTTCTCATATCTTTCTCTGCTTTCTGTCTTTCCTTGTATCTTTCTCTGCTTTCTGTTGTTCTCATATCTTTGCTCATTTGGTTTCTTGTATCTTTCTCTGCTGTCTGTTGTTCATGTATCTTTCTCTGCTGTCTGTTGTTCATATGTCTTTCTCTGCTGTCTGTTGTTCATGTATCTTTCTCTGCTGTCTGTTGTTCATGTATCTTTCTCTGCTGTCTGTTGTTCATATGTCTTTCCTCATTTGTTTCTTGTATCTTTTTTCTGCTGTCTGGTTGTTCATGTATCTTTCTCTGCTGTCTGTTGTTCATGTATCTTTCTCTGCTGTCTGTTTGTTCATGTATCTTTTCTCTGCTGTCTGTTGTTCATGTATCTTTCTCTGCTAGTCTGTTGTTCATGTATCTTTCTTCTGCTGTCTGTTGTTCATGTATCTTTCTCTGCTGTCTGTTGTTCATGTATCTTTCTCTGCTGTCTGTTGTTCATGTATCTTTCTCTGCTGTCTGTTGTTCATGTATCTTTCTCTGCTTCTCTGTCTGTCTGTTGTTCATGTATCTTTCTCTGCTGTCTGTTGTTCATATGTCTTTCCTCATTTGGTTTCTTGTATCTTTTTCTGCTGTCTGTTGTTCATGTATCTTTCTCTGCTGTCTGTTGTTCATGTATCTTTCTCTGCTGTCTGTTGTTCATGTATCTTTCTCTGCTGTCTGTTGTTCATGTATCTTTCTCTGCTGTCTGTTGTTCATGTATCTTTCTCTGCTGTCTGTTGTTCATGTATCTTTCTCTGCTGTCTGTTGTTCATGTATCTTTCTCTGCTTTCTGTTGTTCATGTATCTTTCTCTGCTTTCTGTTGTTCATATATCTTTCTCTGCTGTCTGTTGTTCATATGTCTTTCCTCATTTGGTTTCTTGTATCTTTTTCTGCTGTCTGTTGTCATATTTTTCGACGCTTTCTGTTTTTTTTTGTTAAGTTTTTGTTTGCAGTTAGTTGTTTCTCATATCTGTCATCGCTGTTTGTTGTTCTTGCATCTTTCTCTGCTTTCTGTTCTTTCTTGCATCTTTCTTTATGGTCTGTTATTCGCATATTTTACTCTGCTGTTTTGGGGTTTTTTGGTTGTTTTTTTTTATCATACTGTGTGTTCACATTTTTTTCTTTGCTGTCAGCTGTTCTCATATCTTGCTTTTATGTTTGTTTGCTTTTGGGTTGTTTTTTTTTTTTTATAGTTTACTTTACTGTTCATTGTTTTCCTGTCTTTTTCTCTTCTTTTGTTTTTGTTGCATCTTTCTTTTCTGTCTGTTGTTCTCATATCTTTTTGTGTGGTCTGTTCAGTAGATTTCTCATGTTTCTTGGTTTTGAAAGAGTTGTGTCCCATACCATGTTATCATGTACTGACACATGCGGGAACCACTCAGCTTTTAAAAAGGTGATCAAGAAGCTTTAAATACATTTTTAAAAAAAGAATGGAGATATTGTTGTGGTGGCTCTGTCTCTGAAGTTATGGACAGCCAGACTTGGAATCATAGTACATATAGCATTTGGATAAGTTCTGTTTAGATTTATTCTTAGTAACATATAAATCTGGAAAAAAAGGAGGAAAAAGGACCATAGAAATAATGAACTGATGTCAGAGTCAGTGTGACCACTGATTGTAAAATGAGTCTGATGTTGCTGTTTTGACGTTTTTACTCTTTATTTCAGTTTCCTTTCCACAACTGTAAACAGTGTCACCTTCTTTTTTTCTCATGTAACGTATATCTAACATCCAAACTTATTTTGTAGAATGTGAGATAAACTCAGGAAGCTGAGGTATTGTTTTCCAGGAATGCCACAAATGAAAAGTTGAGCAGATTTCCAATCCCTCACACTGCTAAGAAACGTGAAGTTCAGACTTAGGTCAAAGACCTCTAGCAACTTGCAGACTGGGTAAATAAACTCATCCAAATCCTACCAAACCTTAGATGAGCTTTCACCATGTTCCACTGGTGCCATAAAGAAGGAACAGTTTTGTACCAATTGCACACAGGCCGCTCTTTTTACAGCAACCTGTATCTCTTAAAAGGAAGAAGCTCTGTGGTGCATTTTATGTGATATACCACTCACCATTTCGACATCCAACTTTTTGCAGGCCCGATGTGATGCCTCCTCGTTTGAAAGTGTGCGCTGCACGTTTCAAGTGGACGCGGGTGTGTGGTACTACGAGGTGCTCATCATCACTGACGGGGTCATGCAGATCGGCTGGGCCACCAAAGACAGCAAGTTTCTCAACCATGTGAGCTGTTCTTTGGTTTGGTGTTGTTTGGATTTGACTCGCCTGTTTGCACATAGTCTTTTGTTGTTGTTGTTAACTACATGATATGACACAAACACTCTGTTTTTGGGGTTGACTAGGACATTATGTTCAACAGACAAAGAGATCAGAACTACATGATATGACACAAACACTCTGTTTTTTGGGGTTGACTAGGACATTATGTTCAACAGACAAAGAGATCAGATATGGAAAGGTTGAAACTTTGTCACACACTCTGTTTTTTGGATTGACTAGGACATTATGTTCAACAGACAAAGAGATCAGATATGGAAAGGTTGAAACCTTGTGTGTGTGTGTGTGTAAAAAATAATGAATAAGTGTGATATTGTTCGAAAAGTATTTAACTTGTCAGATATAATGGGAGGTAGGCAGGGAAAAGATGAATGTTATTCTGATGCTTTACAGATCAGTGTGTGTGTGTGTGTGTGTGTGTGTGTGTGTGTGTGTGTGTGTGTGTGTGTTGTCATTTGATGTAGATTTTATGTAATGCATTTACATCTCAAAGAAAAAAAAACCAGCAATCAGATGGCAGCCACTTTCCCAGTAGCCAACGTCTCCAAAAACACAATGTCTTTATGCTCAAGTCTTGGAAAATGATAGATATGGGAAGAAAACATAGGGTCACTTTTGGTGGATGGATATAGGTGTGTTACTATGAAGGGTAGGTTCTGGCAGGTCAGAAGTTGAGAGATTGATGTAGACCTTAGGTTGACTGGTCTTCAGAACATGGCCATGCTGAAAATTAGGGAAGTCCGCTGTTGTCTGCACACACTGTCATATGCTGACGCTGGAGTTCTTTTGTTGCTGTTTCAGGATGGATGTGGCATAGGCGATGATGAGTTCTCCATGGCTTACGATGGTTGCCGACAGTTGATATGGTATCAGGCGCAAAGCGAGACCCATACACACCCCTGCTGGAAACCTGGTAAATGTTGTGGACAAGTTGTGTGTGTGTGTGTGTGTGTGTGTGTGTGTGTGTGTGTGTGTGTGCGTACTTTGTGGGGTTTGATGTGTTTGTTTCTGTTGGTATTTTTTTTCGTGTGGTCTATTTTTGATGTAATATTTGCTTGTACAGTCAAACCTCTATTATAAGACCCTCTGTTAAGAGACCTCCTCTCATTTAAGACTGAATTTTTTTGCACGGATGCATTTTACTATTAAAATGACCCCCCTTAAACGACTTACTCTAAAACGCGACTTGCGACCTCCGTTTTGTTAAAATTTTCGACCATCGTAGCATTCGTGTACGACCATGAGTCGAGGGAAACAACTGCAGACCTACCCCAATCAAGAGTCGCTTCCCTTGTTAAAAGAAAGATGGCGGAGATTGTAGGCAAAACATGCGGAATGCAAAAGGGAAAGCCACTGAACTTAGAAGAGAGATTGGAGGTGATTAAAAGAAGTCGTGGAGGTGAAACTGCAATATTGATTGCTCGAAGTTATGAAGTTGGCAAGACCCAGATTCAAAGATTCAGTATGCATTCAGTGTTCTTGAGACTTTTTGTGCTTGGAGAATTCATCTGTGAGAAAGTGTTTGTGTCTACAACTGCCGGTGCCTACCTCCATTATTTATAAGACCCCACCAATTTAAGACCGAATTTTCTGGACATTTTGAAGGTCTTATAATAGAGGTTTGACTATATCTCTCTTGTGTCTCTATATATATGAGTTTATGTGTGTCTGTGCATATCTGTGTGACGCTGCGTGTGCATGCATATGGATGTGTGTGTGTGCACAGGTGCGTGCACACACACACACACATCTGTGCTTGCATAGTGTTTATGTGCATATTTGTGTTTGTATGATGTTCGTAGGCTTTTGATATCTGCCTTTCTGTTAACTATTGCGCATTTACTACAGTGTTATGGAAGGAATTTTTACACTTGTCATATCTCTATAATTGGAATGAATGGAAATTAATTCATTTTCAGGTCACATCTTGGCTTATTATCCCAACGTTCGAATTAACCTCAAAATAATTTTGTGAAATTCATGTATAGGCTGCAGCAGTACACAGAGATGTGCATTTGCAGAAATATGATATTGAATATACTTGCTCTCTGTCTCTCTCTCATACATGTACACATGTGTATGTGCCTGTCTGCATGTGTGCGTGTGTGCATGCGTGCGCAAACACGCATGCACACTCACACACACACACACACATACACACACACACCCACACACACACACACACACACACACACACACACAGACACACATACACACACACACACACACACACACACACACACACACACAACCACACACATACATACATGCATGCATGCACACTCTCTTTCTGTAAGTCTGTCTGTCTCAGTGTCTGTCTCTCTCTCTCTCTCTTCTCTTTTTCTCTGTCTCTCTCTCTTTCCCATTTTCTCTCATTCTCTGTGCTGACACTTATTGAAGTCAATGAATTATATGTGTTACCCCTGTTTTTAGTAAAGCAGAAAGCTTTGCTTGCTCAAAAATGTATTATGGAGGGGTAAGAGAGGGAGAGGGAGAATGAGTAAGTGGAGGGGGAGAAAGTAATGAAGAGAGGTAGCAGTGTAAGGGATAGAGTACGAGTAAGAAAGAGAACATGGAGAAAGAAAACAAAACATATGTTTTCCTTTTGTCATGGTCATTGTTCATGCATACTGTGACTTTCCGTCTTGGTGTTTGCCGAGGGCACTTTGTAAGTGATGGAGTATTCTTTTTCCAGTTTTAATTCTTTGATTGTTGGTTATCCCCATGCTCAAGTAGTTGCAAACTGGTCATTCAGGCAGTGGAAACTGCAGTGGAAAACCCATGCAGCAGAGCTTTGGATGTGAATGAGGGTACTTGTTTTGCATGACCACGATTTCTTAACCCCTGCACTAATTTATTTCACTTGCATTGTTTTACAGAAGAACAAACAAATCCTTCATTTGATATTTATGCTGCTTCTATTCAGATATTGAAATACTTTCTTGTTATCTATGATTGTGGTCCATTTTGACTAGATCAGTGTTTACATATCTTGCTGCTTTTGTCAGATGGCTCAAGAGTAAACTCACTACCATTGTGGCCTGTGGTATTGCTGCCACTAGGACACAAGCGCCTCTCGAATGTCACTATCAGCAGCTAAATCATTTTCAGACAGTTGGCTTTTGATTTGATATGCAACTTAGTGTCCAGTCTAACCAAGACCTTAAAGAAGAGTGTGGGTAAAGATTGAAAGTATTGATCATCTCTCAGAATTTGAAAAAAAAAAAAAAAAAAAAAGAACACAGTGAAAATCAATCAGCAGCAAAGGAGACTGGCAGGAAATTGAGCTCGCTGAAGAATTCTGCAAATTTAAGACTAGGCTTGAGTTGCTGATTGGCTGGCGCCAGTGAGTACCCTTTCAGGGCCTGCAGTGTATATTGATGTCAGAAGTGGAGAAATATGTCATTTATGGGCATTATACTTTCCTTTTCTCCTTGTTTGATTGTAGATCTATGTGTCTGTCTTTTCTCTGTCCCTCACTCTGCCTGTTTGTCTGTCTATCTCTGTCTGTCTGTCTGTCTTATCTCTCTCTCTCTCTGTTAGTCTATCTGTCTGTTTGTCTCTCTCTCTCTCTCTCTCTCTCTTTCTCTCTCTCTCTCCCTCCCTCTGTCTATCTCTGTCTCTCTCTCTCTGTTAGTCTATCTGTCTGTCTGTCTCTCACTCTCTCTCTCCCTCCCTCCCTCTCTCTCTCCCTTCCTTCCTCCTCCTCCTCCTTGTCGTCCTTCCCCTTACCCATTCTTGTCCCCTTCCTCCTCTCTATCCTCCTTCACCTTCTCCAGTTCCTCCTTTCTCTCTTTCCCTCACTCTCTCTCTCTGTATCTCTGGCTCACCCTTTCTCTCTGTATGTACCTCTTGCTCTCTTTTGTTTGGTTAGTTGCTCTATACTGAATTGTCATTCAGACAGGAACAAACATGAAAAGTGTGAGCAGCATATACATTTTTATTAGAACATTAGTAGTATTATATTTGCATTTTCAAAAAAAGCAACCCCCCCCCCCCCACCCAAATCATTCTTTAAAATGTGGTGTGAAAACATGTTTGAAATACAGTGTTGTTTTCATGTCAGTTTGAATATAGTCTGAAGGGGACTGGGTTGTGGAGTGGTGTAAGGTTTACAAGACCACTGGATTTGAAACAGATATGTGCTGTTAATACTTGGTGTTTGCCGTCAGTCTGATGTTGTGCTTGCTGTACGCATGGATACATGGCAAAGCAGAATATTTGGCCAGAACAGTGCTCCATGCTGAATACTGGCCACATCTTTGCTGAGTTAGATTTAGTTGAGCTTGTATGATGTTCATGGAAAACCAGGATGAAGATGTCTTGACTGGAAATGCCAGTAGTTTGATTCATACATGTGGATGTGTGTGATCTAAAAATGCACTGGATATAGTGAAACTAAGATCATAAGAAATGCTGTTGATGAGATTTGGGGGTAAAAATTAAGGGAGAGAATAAAAGACAGCATATGATTTGCAAGCCAGAATCATAAATTACTTTGACATCAGTTTAAATTACTAGTGCCAGGTAAATTTGCCCTGTGTGTGTGTGTGTGTGTGTGTGTGTGTGTGCTCCTCTTGTGGGGTATAATTCACAAACTTGTGTGCAATGTGAACCAGACATTTGTCTCCCAGCAGTTTTACTGTCCAGCTCACAACAGAGTAGGGGAGCCCTGCCATCCATGAGGAAGTTTAGCATCGTATTCTGCAGGAGTGTCACCAGCAGACTGGGTATCATGGAAAGCATTTCATCTTTCATGCTGCTGCTCGTTTCTTTGGAAGAGCCTGTAGTCCAAATGCTCAGAGCTTGCCTCTGACATTTAGGAGTTCAAACCACTCAGATTGGATTTTCACAGCCTGAGAACCCTCCCTGCCTCTCCAGCAGTAGCTGGTTACGTGATTCAGGTCAAGGGAGGTGAGGGAAGAAGAGGAATGGGATCTGTATTCCGTAAAGCAAAGCGGCATTTAGTAACTACACCTCCTTCCACTGTAGTATACTCAACAGGCTCAATGTCTTGCGAAAGATTTCTTTCTTTACGCTTCTGCTGTATTCTTTCAGATGTATTTTTCCCTTGGCTGCCTTCTGTCCTGTTTATTGTGAAAGATTGATCAGATCACTGTTATTGTCTGCCATGATACTCTATCTTTTGCTAAACTTGCTATTGATAGGTTGAGGTACTCTGTGCACCTCATGCAGAACAAAGCAGTGAAGGTACTGTGGAAGAAAACCCACAGCCGTGGTAGACGTGGAAAGGAAAGGCTGGATAATGCCATGTACACAATCACTGACATGGGTATAGATACTGCAGTTCTGTGTGATGTCACTGACACTATCATTGACACATGAAAACACAGTAGGTATTTTTGATGTCGCAAACACAAATGTTAACATGTGCACACACACACACACACACACTATAGGGCCATTAACATGTGTACACAACCTTTAGCTTTGTATGATGTTACATACGCAATCATTGATGTATAATGACCCCAAAGTCTGAATGATCTTACATACACAATCATTGACATATGTACTGACCCTAAAGATCCGTATGATGTCTCACACACAATCATTGATATGTGTACTGACCCTAATGATCTGTATGATGTCATATACATAATCATTGACAAATTCACAGACACTTTAGCACAGTATGACATAATCACTGACAAGTGTACAGACACCACAGTTCTGTATGATATTACATACAGAATCATTGACATGTGTATGGACTCTGAAGGTCTGTGTGATGCTACTTACATAATTGTTGACATGTTCACTGTAGCTCGGTACAATATCTCATACACAATCTTGGACATGTGTACAAAACTACAGCACAGTATGAGGCCATATACATAGTCATTGGTGCCTGTGTGAACACTTGATTTGCGTTCGAACAATGTCCAGCTAAAAATCAAGCCTGTGTGAACACTTGAGTTGCGTTTGAACAATGTCCAGCAGAAAAATCACCCCACGCATACCTGCAAACAAGGACATCATCATCTTGCTTTTACACATTTGTTTTGGTGTCAAATTTGGATTCTAAGGCAGAAAAAATAGATACATTATTTCTCACAACACACAACAGTAAAATGTTACCATTAGCACTCAGCGACACACACTACAAGCTTTGTCTCGCTTTGTCTCTGTTGTTGACAGTGATGAAGATCACAGTATGTCATATGTCCACTGTCAGCATGCACTGTCAGTGCACACCACATAGAGCGACAGGAGGGCATCTAGTATTTGGCCAAATTTTGCAGTACAAGTCATTGAGTTAGATTTGCATTAAATTTTTTTTTCTTAATCCTGATCAGATTTGGAGTTTAAGATTTGTGGATTCCAGGTTTCATGAATGTGTGAAAATGTAGAAAAAGCTGTATGTTTTGCAAGCAAAAAAAAAAAGTTTTTTTTAATTAAAAAGAGAATTATGTTATAAATAAACAATATCAACCCCAGAACGTATTTCTGTTCTTTCCTGGATCATTCAAAACCAGATCTACACTTGTTCATGTCTTCTTTCTTTATTTCCTTCTTTCACACCTGACTTCGGGTTTTGTCTTTTTTTTTTTTTTTTTCCCTTGTCAGTGGTTGGAAATAGTAGTCTATTGTTTGATATTGTAGGAGACCCTGAAACCTGTCAGTATATTGTTAGTCATGTGTAGGCTCTTTACATTTGTTTTTATTATATGTCTCTTAATTTATTCATTCCTGTTATTTGAAGTTACACTTCCATTCCACTTTGGCAGTATGCTGCCCATTAAGGAGCAGAATACAGACACATCCTCAGTACAAAAAATATCTGAATTGAATTGATGAAATTTTTCCTTTTAGTTTACATGAAATATGAAAGGGAAAAAAAACAACTGTGCACATTAATTAAGGTTTTGATTTTGAAGATAACTGAATTTATTAATAAGTTCATCAGTTGCATGCCTGTTTTGTTTTGTTTTTGTTTCGTTTTTACAAATTTGAAGTAGATTTCAATGAAAGACAAAAAAATCACGGGGGGGGGGGGGGGGGGGGGGGGGGGAGACAGAAGGGGAGGGAAGAGGAAAAGATGGGGGGGAGGAGATAAGTGAAGCAGCATGAGACAGACAGAGGCTGTGTGTGTATGAAGATTTTTGAGGGGCTGTCTAAGTAACAGACCTGGAAAAGGTATTCGGGTGCCTTAGTTTTGTAACTGTTCCACTGTAATTGACATCTATAAAATTTTGATTGACTTAAAAAAAAAAAAAAAACGAAAGGAAAGATCTGTATGTAGTTTGCAATGTGGAGGGAGTTCAGTGGGATGAGGTGAACATTTGGAAAGACTGTCTCAATAACAAACATTAGATTCTGCAACCTTCCTTCTTGTCCAACACCTTCACACTTGGAGACTAGTCCTCAGGATGAAACAGGATGGTCCTCCTCAGAGACTTTGGTACAGCTTCAGGTCCAGACATTTCTGCCAGTTCTCCCGTACAATGAAGAATTATTTCAGGTCATCTGACACCGGTAGACCTTCAGCCGTGCACTCCTTGAGGGATGGACAGCCTGGGTTCCATTTGAGACTGGGTCCTGGAGGAGCTGCCCTGGGACCTGCTGCCCACATTGTCCCTTGACTGCTTCCTGGACTGGAGGCCAGGGACAGGGGCGGGGGTGGGGGTGGGGGCAGGCACCAGGGAGGCTGCGGCGGTGGTCATGTCCATGCCCTGGTCCATCTTCCTCTTGATCTCCTCCACCTCGTGCTGCTGGTACTTCGTCCGGTCGTTGATCAGCCTCTCCACCACCTTGCGCATCTTGAAGGTGGCGGTGTGGCGCAGGGCCCGGCTGGCGGCATGCAGGGGGACGCCCGCTGTGAGGGAGCGGGTGAGGGGAACCCCGGTCAGCGTCTGGAGCACCAGGTCCTCGGCCTTGTAGGTCCCCCGCAGGGACCCATCCACGTCCCGCCCTTTGATGTACTTCCAGGCATCCCTGGGAACGTGCAGGGTTTGGCTTTCCGCTGCCTGTTTGAAGCCATTTTCATCCATGTCTTCATCGTCATCCACAGTCACTGCAGCATGTGTGGGGGGTTTATGAGGGCGAGCGGAGAAGTCATTGTCAAGGTCACTGTCAGAATCGTAGTGTGGAGCGTTGTCATTTAGCTCCTGCAAGAACCGGTCCACTTTGTTCTGCATATGGTCGTTTTCCTTCTGGATCAACTCCTGAGTTATTTTGGGGACACAGGTGTGGGAACGACGAAGGATTGGCGTGGGAACATGGTTACTCTGGGTGATGGATTTGGTGGACAGAGCCTCTTCATGACCGCCCTCTTTATCAAAAAGCAGAGCTCTTAAATCCACATGGTCAGGAAGGCTGATATCATCGTCATCGTCCGATGCTTCTTGGGATAAATAATCTCTGGAACTAAACCGGTCCTTGTTATGTTCCATGCCGGGATGGTATGTGTACGGACGATTCTGCACCGGACTGCCTTCATCCGTTTCTCTGGTCTTTGGAATTTTGAGCGGATTATCTGATGTCAGAATTTTCATGGGGTCTTCAAACATGAACTTCACCTGTGGAGGTTTATTGCGTGCCTCCTGGTTGTCCACAATGGCTGGCAGTCGTGTTTCGCCACTGGAGGCACGAGCACTGAAGCTGCGTGACACCAGGGGAGCAGAGCGAGAGTTCCTCCTCTGGAGCAGGACAGGCCTGACAGGGCTGGCAGTGGTGGTGCCTGCCGCTGGAGAGGAGGACCGTTCAGTGGCCGCTCTGTCACTGTGAGGATACTCCGCCAGTTTACTGTCATCATGGTGCTTGAGGGCCTGGCGTGCACGTCGCACGGTGGGTGTGATGGAGATGGTGCTGCCCGCCTTCAGCCGGGTGGGGTACTTCAGCTTCCGCTCCAGGTAGAAGGAAGCGATGTTGGCCCCCAGGCGTTTCTCGGTGTTGTTGATCTGCATCTCGTCGTAGCTGTAGTCCCGTTCAGGAAGGAGGCGTTTCTTCATCTCGATGCTGTGCTTCTGGCGGTCCAGGTCCAGCAGCTTGACCTGCACAGGTCAGTGACATGGTAAATTCACTCCAAAGCATGTATAACCCACCAGAAAATGATATGTTTTGACCTGTGGACTTAACTCTTTCATTCCTACTTTTATATAAACCATTACTTCCTCTTGTTCCTAGATTCTTATAATACGAGTATTCCCTTCATTCCTGGATTTAGAGAAAAGAAAACGAAGTGTAAAGTGAGAACTGCCATGTGTGCAGTAGCAAACCGGCCAGAATAGAGCGGCAACCACTTTCCTAGGCTGTAGGGGCCATCTGGCATCCATTCCATTGATAAACACTGCCGCATGACCGACCCGGTCATGACATGTACCGATGATGCGACTTGCACGAAGTTCAAAGCGCTTACTGCGAGAACCGATTTTCCGGGCTGCAGGAAGGAAAGGAGGGATTTTGTGCTGCCTGGTTTTCCGGGCTGCAGGAAGGAAGGGTTGGATTTCTGCAAACCGGAAAACTGGGTTGTAGGGATGAAAGAGTTAAGGGGAACATGATTCTTAGTTAGAGCACTGCCTCAAGGTGTGCACCAAATGTTGTTTCAGCCATAGAGTCAGGGAGCATTGTTCAGATCAGTCCTCAAACAGATCAAGTATCCCCATCTGAATGTCGGTTGTAGCCAGTCCCTTTCAGCTATGATTTGACGTATCCCATACAAATGAATCCCATCCTCCATGTCTTGATTGCCCGTTTAATGGCATACACCATCAGCAAATGGCCACAAAACCTAGAGCTGGCCAGTCTGAATGGGAATCAAAACATCAACCAGAACTTTATCATGGCCACAGTGTCCCATGGAATTTGCTCTCAAAGGGCGTGTAGAACCAGCATCACCACTGATGAACTCTCAGCTATGAGGCTAGGTCATAAGTAAACTGACTTATGATGTCAGAGCATGGTGTGATGGGTACAAGCCGGATAGTGGATTAAGAGATGAAAAGGGAGAATGACAGCAGCTGAGAAATACAGTGAACAAGTAAAAAGGAGTTCCAGTTTTCTCTGGACTCACAAACATTGAAGATTAGCCCACCATTATTCCCGCAGAAATGACCCCCATCAAAATACTCCACTGAAATCCCCCTCCTGTCAGATTGAGCTGTATCTTGTGACTGTGACACAGTACTTTCACATGGCAGGTCTGAAGATGGAGAATGCCTTTTCCAGCGGTGTGGCCGACATGGTTCATATATCAGTATCTGTAGGATCCAAAGGGCAGTGCACATGGTAGAGCACATGCCTAGGAAACAGAAGACAGGACATGTGTGGCCTTGGCATCACAATACATGCCTGGGATGTTGGGGTCGACCATCTGTACTCAGAGACTGCAGCTTGCCTCATGGTTGGGGTTTATGGTTCAGGAACTAAGGACCAAACACAGAGCACAATTGACCTCAAAATACACAACCAGAACATGAAGGGTGAATCTCAATGCACATAGATCACTGGTGGTTAGGCAGCTTGTGGAAGAGGTGAGGGATAATTTGCAGACATTGTACAACCCCAGGACATGGCTGAAGATTATGACTACATGGTTAGAGTGCTTGCTTAGAAACTGACAATACATTTATCATGACCTTATGGTTAGGGAACCAATGCAAATAAGAACTCTTGTCTACAAATGACTTTGGTCATGATGGCATGGTTAGAGCAGTTGCGTAGGAACTGGCTGCAGACCATAATCTTATGGTTAGAGAGGACTTGCCTAGAAACTGGCTACTAATCTTTATATAACGGTTACAGCACTTCGCTAGGAAGCAGTGCTCAAGATTTGCTCCTCACATGACTTTTCTCCTCTTCCTCCCATACTGAGACCTTCAGTGGTTGGTCTAGATGCTAGTCACTGGAGGTCCTGCGTGCCCCTATATATCTTTTCATTGAATTGATCAATTAAATCAATAAATGGTCAGATCGTTAATTGAAATGAATATGTATGGATATGAT
>CM065730.1:7396664-7424164 GCA_033310375.1 Conus canariensis | reverse complement strand
ATGCAGTAAAGGTGTATTGTTTAAACACACATCTGTCTATGTTGTTCTGCCCAGTGAAAGCATCTGTCCAGATCCACATCATGTACACTTTGGATGTTTCCACCATGGTCTGAAACAATCCTATCTCTGGTGGCAAAAACCTTCACTTCCAAGTGTAAGGGGCACGCTCCCAGAACAGCCCATTACAACAGCCACAGGACAACTGGGAAGCGACACACACATCGTGGCCTTACAGCTCACCCGACAGGAAGCCCAAACATGCAAGCTTGGTGCCAAAAGAGGAGCAGAGGTGTAATTATCACTTTGTTCCGACTCTGGTTCTGTTCCACTGGGTTGAGACCAGAGACCTGTGACACAGCCCTTAGTTGGTTGATACAGTATCACCTATCCTGAATATCCCCGTTGAACTCAGGGTAGGACACCTCTGTGCCACTGCCGGCGGTCAGTGATCCACAATGGATCATCCTAATGGGCGATACAGGGGTTGATGGTCTACAGTTAGCTGGTGTTTAGGGGGGTGATTAAGGCAGAGGATTTACAGTCATTTGCAGCTTCTTGTCAGCTGAGACTGGTGTGTGGCTCTGCTTTTTAAAACGGTGGGTACCTGTCACAGCAGAGAATGTAGGGGTAGGAGATAAACCCATGTCACCTATTAAAGGTGAGCAGGGGATAAACTGTCTGCTTTGTCCTGGAATAGGGTGCCATTTCATGGGACCCACACACAAAGGAGGACAGTGATACTCAGGAGTAAGTGCAGAGAGAGGGATGGCAGGCTTCATCATAGGGGGGTGCTGATCCCACATCCTTGACAGCATGCAAAACCTCAATATTCCTACACTCCCAGACTGCAGAAAACAGCTACATCTCATTTTGTTTTTCAAGCTGGTTGAGCAGCCGGAGCTGGCCATAAACCTTCAGACAAATTTTTGACATCTCAGAAACAAATCAGATGGATCCACACAAGGAGGAACAATAATTTTCTGTCAAATAGCATTGTCCAAATAATAGAAGAAACGATAACTGGTGAGTCACCAGCTAAGCCTGCAAAATGGATCAGCAGAAACGTTCTCTTTTCAATCATACCATGATTAAGCGGAAGTTGCTTAGTGACAATGCAACGCACTCTGAGTCGGTCACAGGTTTCGGCCCATTATTACTTAAAGAGCAGGCTACCCACCACATGTAGGTCAGGCGCCCCCCCCCCCCCCTTCCCCACTGCAGACAGCAATCATCTGGATTCAGTGATGACCATATATAGGGACAAAAATCATTGTCACTTATGAAAAGGGATGGGGAGATAAAATCATTGTCCCCAGTTAGAGAGGGTAGGGGTACACACCATTTTCATCTGTTCAAGAGGGTCGGGGATAAACCATCATCACCAGCTGAAATTCAGTTCAATTCATGTTGCTTATTGACCATCGGACCCAAAGGAGCAGTATCAGGGCTGTCACCCCACTGAAGCCTGTTAAAAGGGGTAGGGGGTAAACCATTCTCATCTGACCCACACTCGCCCTGTCCAAATTAACTCGAGCGGCAGCCGACTGTATACACAGTCAGTCTCTTCCCACACCTTCCTACAAGTTATACCCTCACAAGTTTCTGTTGCTTACCAAAAATACCTCGTTCTCTATGTCAGTAGAACATCTGTAGAATAGTCTTGGGATTGGGGTGGGGAGGAGTGGGGAGTTAGCCTATGCCCGTCTGTCTTCACAACCCTCCCACTTGCCGTTAATCGGATAACTTGTTACCATGGCAATTCCGGAGATGGCCATGTTCTTTGTGTCCAGCAGAACAGTCAGGAACTATAGGACGGTAAAAGAAGGTTACCACAAAAAAAAAAAAAAAGTGTCATGTTAGGCACATCAGGTATCATTGTTTAGTGAATCTCAAACATCTGTCCTCCCCCCCCCCCCCACTCACCCAGTGCCCCCACCCCTTTTTGTTCCGTTGTTCCCCCCTTCACCCTCCACAAGACTGATCCACCTGGTCTCCTGACGGAGCTGCTGTGATTTTCTCCACCCTTTTCATCTGATCTTGACACTCTCTCTCTCTCTCTCTCTCTCTCTCTCTCTCTCTCTCTCTCTCTCTCTCTCTCCCCTCCTCACTTCCACCCACTCCCCATCCCAGTGAGGGCACCTGGCCCCGCCTTTCTGTTCTTTTCCTGTCATCAGTCTTGTCTCACACTCACAAGGCTGTAACACCCCCAGGTTGTAACACCCCCAGGCTGTAACACCCCCAGGTTGTAACACCCCCAGGTTGTAACACCCCCAGGGAGCTGTCAAAGGCAAGGCAAGGCAAGGCAGGGAAGGGAAGGGAAGGGAGGGGGAGGCGAGGGGATGTAGGGTGAGGGATTGGGGATGGGATAGGGGGTTGAGGTGTGTAGGGAGGTGGGCAGGGCGGTGTTTGACAGATGAACCTGGAGGATGAACCTCTTTGTAGAGCAGGGCCTGCCATTGTGGCTGCTGCAGCCTTGAACCCTGGAGGGACAATGAACAGTTCAGAAGGGGCTGTGTACAATGAGAGCCAGAGCAGCGGCAGCCCCCCCACCTAAAGTAGTAGCAGTCTGAAGCTGTCCCCCTTTGCCATCTCCACCACCAAAATGGATGGTAGCAGTTTTTCAAACTTTTTTCTTTTTTTTTTTTTTCCCGCGTATGCAGGCTGATACTCCTGCAGACACTCCCTCTATAGACAGGCAAGGATTATTTGCATCTACCCAACAAAAGGAGCGGAGTTTTGTGTGTATGACTGTTTTTTTATCCCGCCATTAAGGCAGCCATACTCCCAACTTCAGGGAAGGTGCATGCTAAGTGTAACATGTCATCCATACCAACGGCCGAACTGGCCTTCTCTTCCGAAAGTTGGTGATGGGATTTTACTTGTGTGCAAGATGTTATGCGTGCGTTCACACATGGAACCTTGGTTTAGAGTCTCATTCGAAGGACTGTATGGGAAATGGAGTCAGAACTAATGTTAACTCCGAGGGAAAAATCCACCCGAAACGGCCCAGCGGAGATTCGAACCCGCAACCCCAAGATTACGAGTCTGGCGCTCTACCACTATGCTATTCCGGCCTGGGTACAGCAGGAAGGGAAGAGATATATTATGACTGAGACGAGATGTTTTGGACATTTTGAAATGGGGAAAAAAAAAATCATTTTTGCATCAGATGACAAAATCTAGAGAATTTTTAGTCTTGATTTTCATCGTTTCTTTCTTTCTGCTTTCTTTCTTTTCATGTCTTTTTTTTTTCTTTTTTAGTTGTTGCTTGTTTTTTCTTTAACTAACAAATCAAATAGTAGGTGTGTGTGTGTGGTAAACAAAAAAAAAAAAAAAGCTGCTTTCCCAGAGAGTTGAGAAGGCAACGTTATTTTATGAAATGAGACTGGAATATTCATGATTCATACATACATTGCGTTTGAAAGAAAGAGAGTCCCAAAACTACCATTTCCATCGAAAGCCTAAACTCCAAGAGGTCAGGGTTAAATGCACTGTTTTGTCATTAAAAAAGAAAAGGCAAGCACATTTCGCACTAACCCCTACCACTCCCCAACCCCACTCCCACCCCCACCCTCAGTCTCTCTCTCTCTCTCTCTCCCTCTCTCTCTCTCTCTCTCTCTTTCTCTCTGACTGTCATTCTGTCTCTGTCTTTGCTTCCCAACCCTCTCTGTGAGTGAGAGGAAACTGTTTGACTGCCTGTGGGTCTTATGGTTGATTCATTGTCCTGCTTTACAGTGGTGGGGTTGATCCTGCGAGTCCCGACTGATTGATTTCCAATAACTTCTGCGACTATCCCTAGCTAGATAGGGCCTCTCCTCTCGCTGCCCCTTACTGCTGTTAGTCCCTGAACACCAGTGGACCGTGTAACACCCAAGGACTGCAGGGTGTGTGTATGTGTGTGTGTGTATGTATGTATGTATGTGTGTCCGTGTGTGTGTGTGTGTATAAAGGTGTGTGTGTCCGTGTGTGTGTGTGTGTGTGTGTGTGTGTGTGTGTGTGTGTGTGTGTGTGTGTGTGCTTTGACAGATAGATACATTCATTATTTTTGTCATTGCAGATGTCACTGCATCTGTGTTAGGAAACTACTATAACATTATTTACACTGTAGTGAATGGAATCCACCAGAATATTTATTACACTGTTTTGTATGGAAACAACTGTAATATGTGTGCAGTCCACTGTATTTAATGCAGCCCGCTGTGAATTTAATGACATTGTGTTGGAAAGAGTCTGCTGTGATATTAAAAACTACTCAGTGGAATCCACTGCAATATAAATGACGCTGTGTACAATAGAAAACACTGTAATAGTAATGGCACCGTGTTGAATGGAACCCACTGTAATGTTAATGACACTATGAAGAGTACAACTCACTGTAATATCAATGACACTATGAAGAGTACAACTCACTGTAATGTTAATGACATTTTGTCCTGTTGAGGACACTGTTACATTAATGACTTCATATTGAATGACAACTACTGTAAGATAAGAATATAAATGTGTTGAACTGAACGCATTATGATATTGATGACATTGTATTAAAGAGAAACTAAAGTAATATAAATGACATTATGTTGAGTGGAAAACCCTGTGCAACTAACATCACTATATTTGAATGGAAACCCATCTAATTTGATTACATGGTTGTTGAATGGAAATCAGTATGATATTAATGACACTTTTTCAGTGGGAACCCTTTCCAGCAGTAATGACATTGTGTCAGACAGAAACCTCTGTAATATCAATGACACTCTTTTAAGTTCAGTGTAAAGCAGTGAAGTTCAGATGTATGTACTGTGAAAATCGCAACCGTAAAAATCAAGTCCGCACACGTACTCATTCCTTCCAACCCTTTAATCCTGTATAAGGATCTCTTCCACAAAGTACGAGTGTGAGTGCTTTACACGTCCTCCAAATAATCCCCCCCCCCTTCCTCCCCCCCTCCACCCCCCCCCCCAACCCCCAACTGCCTGATCAGCCACTAGGTACAGTGTGGTACCCACCACGTTATTCCCTGCAGGCGAGGATCAAATCAGACAAAAAGAGTAAATTGACTTCTGTGGGAGGATTATGCTTCTCAGCTGCGCACCAACTCTGGAACGCTGACAGTTCAGACTGTAGTATGTGTGTATCAATAGACGGGGTTTTGTCTGGGGGAGGGGCAGAGGTAACCTGAGAGCTGCTTGGCTAGTTCAGAGGACTGTGGGTTGTCATGCAGGTAGAAGGATGAGCTACACCTCTGAGATACACTGCTACCCTGTCTGGGGATGGCTGGAAGGAACAGCTAACCCTGCCTGACGGAGAAAGAATGCACAGCTAACTTGTGGCTGAAAGCAGATCTTAGTGCTGTCTTGTTGTCTCTCTGTTCCTCACTGTCTCTCTGTCTGTGTCTGTCTGTATTTCTGTCCCTGTCTCTCTCTTTTTCTCTCTCTCTCTCTCTCTCTTGACATCGTCAGTACTTGCGTCTTGGAGGTGGTTGTTATTGTTAGTTTGTTTGGTTTGATGTTGTTTTGTTTGTATATGAAGTTCAGATGTATGTACTGTGAAAATTGTAAAATCAAGTCCGCGCGTGTACTCATTCCTTGCGACCCTTTAATCCTGTATATGTTTTGATGTATACGCTACATCATTTAGTATTTGCTTCGTAGAATAGCAATGGCAAGTATGAAAAATTGCTTACTAAGCCAATAATTTTTTCCATTATAAAATAAAGAATCATTGTCATTGTCATCTCTCTCACTCTGAATGAATGTTTCTCTCGCTCTCTCTCTCTCTTTCTCTCTCTCTGAAAGAATGTTTCTCTCTCTTTCTGAATGAATCTTTCTCTCTTTCTGTCTCTCTCTCTCTCTGAACTCACAGTATGTAGATGGAGCTACTCCCATATTTCTTTTCTTCAGATGCGTTCAGGACTGACCAGACTGTCTTTTATTGATTGATGTTTCCCCTTTTTTTTTATGGTCCTGGGATCATGTGGATGGCAGATAACAGTGTTGTCAGATTGGATGGCATTGTTGGGTGGGTGGTGGAGGTGTGTGGGGGTTGGTGTATAGCAGGGCAGACAGTGTCGACAGGGGGTAGTGATTGTCAGGGGAGTGGGGAATGGAGACAAAGCTATGTGATCGGTCGGTGGTCCGCCGGCAGTACCTGAAACCGCCGGCAGTACCTGAAACCGGAGCAGAATAGCGCAGGAGAGTTCTGCCTCAGTGGGCAGGTAGGGGCATGGGTCAGAGTGTTTTCAGCTGACAAAACATTGGTGAGCTTGCTCTGAGTGCATGCGCCTACACACTTACGCACGCACACACGCACGCACGTGCGCATGCATGCACGCACACACACACACATACACACTCACGCACACACACACATACATACACGCACACACACACACACACACACACACACACACACACACACACACACACACACACACACTCACACGCACACACACATGTACACACACACACACACACACACACACACACACATACATACACACACACACACACACACACACACACACACACACACACACACAAACACACACACACACACATACACATACACACACACACACACACACATACATACATACACACACACACACACACACACACACACACACACACACACACACACACACTATTAACAAGAGACACAGATTACATAGATCAGACCTGGCCATCAGATTTGTTCATTATTTAAGCGACACTAATTTGGTTAGAGCTGCGTGTCCAGAAAAACGGTGCCGACAAAAGAAGGGGTGCCACTTTTCATCCTCCAGCCGCAAATCGAGCCATTACAAAAAAAAAATCTGAAAAATCATCTTTCCACCCCAGCAAAATATTGTGCTGTTTAATTCAGGCCCGCGGAAATATCCCTCAGGCTTTTCCGGCTCCACTGATACCACTTTTTTTTTCTCAGAAAATCTGACCAGTGAAAAATCTGAAAATTGCCTTTGAGTGGAGTCACTGGTAGTTGGCGAACTGCTTTCAATGTGTATATGCTTTCAAGGACTCGTTTTTTTTTTTTCTCAGTTCATCAATAATAGAGAGCTGATTGACTTGCATGCAGCAAAAAGAGATTCCCATTCAGATTTGGCAGAGCCTGATTTTGTCATCATCAGGACCGTCTTTCCTTTTGTGTTTCCCGCTCTGCACTCTAATAAGATTCGGTATGTGGGCAGGTAAGGAGGATGTTGAGAGATTCGGTAAGACTGAAGGTATTTCAGCGCTTGAGTCAGGAGTGAAAAACAAGAGGAAGTGGTTTTGGCATGCTGAGTGTAACGATCTAGGAATCAAGAACAAATTGTTATTAAGGATATCGCACACACACACACACACAGATACACCCCACCTTTGGTACTTTCCAGCATGGAAAATGTAATGTAGAGAATTAGTTATCCAGCCTGGCTATTCAGATTGTGTGGATCCCTGCAAAGTATTACTGGAGCAGAAACTCTCCCCCCCCTGCCCCCCCCCCCCCCCCCACACACACACACAATCCTCTCCATCTGAACTGGTCCACCACCCTCTCCCCACTGCTGTCTGGCCACTGCTGACAGTGAAGGACTCTGATGATGATAGAGAGTGGTGTGTGTGACTGCAGCACCACAGAGTCGCTTGGTCATGGGCCAGTGTTCTGTGTTTGTATGTTTTGTGCGTGTGTGCGTGCTAGGTATGCCTATGCATGCGTGCGTGTGTGCGGGTAGGTGAGTGTGTGTGTGTGTGTGTGTGTGTGTGTGTGTGTGTGTTGTGAGCACACACACATGCATGCATGTGGATGTATGTGTTTGTATGCATATACATGCTCATCTGTGCAGGTGTGTGTGTGTTTGTGTGTGTGGAGAGAGAGAGAGAGAGAGAGAGGTGGGGGGGGGGGGGGGGGGGGAGAAGGAATGAGAGAGAGAGAGAGAGAGTGAGAGAGAGAGAGAGAGAACATGTTTGTATGAGATAGAGTGTATGAGAGAGAAAACAAAATATATGTTCAAGCATGTGTATGTGAGAGAGACAGAGACAGACAGAGGTGGATGAAGATGGGGGGAAGGAGGTGTAAGGAGTGAAAAGGGAGAGGGGGTATAGACTATGGGGTATATTGAATGTGAAAATAATTCATTGGTCCCAGGTTTGTTTGTTTGTGTGTGTTTGGTGTTGTTCTTAATGCATGCACCTATTTTAAAGAATGGTTTCATCAGTTGAAATAAATAATCAGCTCTGGTTTTGTTGATAAGTACCTTTTTCATGAAAATAGTTCAGTCGTTATTCAGGTACGAAATCACAGCAGGGGATCTATGACCTGTGATCTATGACCTGTTGCCATTGATTTGATGTGTGCCATGAAACCAGTGGAGGTGTACCCCCAAGTTCAGTCCTAAGGGCCCATCCTAACTGTTCCAGTTTCTCAGTGTTGTGATAAGCTCTCCAGAGGTTTCTGCAACAAAATACTTCCTGTGACCAGCAACAACTGACCCAGGGATTAGGGGGTCAGTCCCCTTGGCCTCCCCACTCCCCCTCGCCGGCCCCCCCCCCCCCCCCCCCCCCCCCCCCCCCCCTGATTCCTAGGTTCTCCTGATTTTCTGTGTCTGAGAGGGAAAGAGAATGAAAGAGACAGGGAAAGTGAGACTTTGGACTGTGTGTGGTTTCTGTAGCAGTCCTGTGGTGACATTTTTATGTTACACTTTGGGTGTGAGAGAGACTGTATACAAGGGAGGCAGCTGCTTTAACTTGGCCATTAGAAGCATCATTTTTATGTTATAGATGAAAGTGGTGTCTCCAATCCACACTCACACACACATAGACACATACAGACACTCTCTCTCCCTCTCTCTCTCTCTTTCTCTTTCACACACACACACACACACACACACACACACACACACACACACACACTCTCTCTCTCTCTCTCTCTCTCTCTCTCTCAGTGACACACACACACCAGACACAAAAGGGGGGGGGGGGGGGGGAGAGTGTAAGGGAGATCTATAGCTTGTCCTTGTAAGTGCTTCTTGTTTATCAGATAACAGATTAAGGATGAATTAGTATAGTATGTCAGTGGTTTGGGTTACAAAGCTAGTTTTTGTTTGTTTGCGAAATGAAGATGACCGCCAAACTCCAGTTGAGCTTATGTAATGTAAATGTCTAACCAGAGCGCAGTGTAAAAAGCAGGAGTTCAGTACAGTGAATTATTTTCAGATGTCCAAGCTTGAAAGTAATGTTTTCTGATTGATTGGGTTTTGTAGATCAGAGATCAGAGGAATAGGAACAGTTGGAGGGGGTGCTAGGGGAGGGAGGAGAAGGAGGCAGGGGGAGGGGAGGGGGAAGGAGGGGGAAGGCTGAAATATATATGTGTTACAGTAAAGATCAGAAAAAAAGAGTTCTTTGCTCTTGAGAGTATATGATTTCAAACTGTTGGTAACAAGCAGTCACGTATGTACATCAGTGTATTTACCTAAAAGGACAAGAGTTCTGATTGTTATGAGTGAAACGCAAGTGTGAATGTACATTAGTGTATTTATGTAAAGGATGCTAGTTATGATCGTTGTGAATGAAATGCGAATGTGAGTGTGTAAGTGTACCACTCCCAACTGTTTAACAGACCCCAATCTCCATACAAACACACACTCTTAACATAGTAACATTGTACAAAATCCCCTTATGAGCATTATGTTGAAGAGCAAGTAAACTGTTTCTGATATGTAATATTATGGGTTTTTTTTTTTTTTTTTATAGTGAGATGATTTTATAAACAATAGAAAAGGATGGATCGATGAGATTTTCAGTCAGTTTTCAATGCCTATTGTGACACAGGATTATGTGCATGGATTTATTTCAGAATCTATTCTCTGATCCAAACGTTCGATACTCACCACTTTCTTCAATGGGAGATATGACGGAATCAGCACAGGCGAGAAGAGGGAAAGCTGCCATTGCTTTTGTCTTATTTTCTTTTCATCCAGTTGTGAGGTTTCCTTCAACAATGTCCGTTCTTCACACGAACATACCGATTTCTACTTTCTGGCTGTCACATGTACCACCAACTAAAAGCTGACATTGAGTGTTCACATTGCTGGATTGCCATATGCCGATTTAAGACAATTAATTCTTGAAAAACTGAGGTGTTGAAGAATTTCATTTTTCTGCTTGTTTTTGAGAAACACAAGACTTGCTTCAACTAGTTTCCATCGTTGGGACCTTACAGCGTCTGTTCTGCAGAGAAACAAATAAAGCGCCCTGCACTGAATTTCCAGGGCTGGAAGACTATAATGTCTTCCTGAGTATTGAATAGTTGCCAGTGCAGAACCAAGGCAACAGACGTCACCATGCGTGGTGCGTGTCAGGGTTTCATCTGTCCTCTAGGAGCCATCTCTCATGGAGGGGTTCCAGAAAACAAAGGGAGGTCATGTGTGTGTGTATGTGTGTGTGTGTGGGGGTGACCTTTATGGATAACCTGGAGGACTATGTGCACCACCCCGTAACTGAAGACAGCATTGAAGGGACAAAAGAGTGGGTGGGAGGGGATGGGGGCATGGGAGGGAGGGGGGGGGGGTGCAGGGAGTGGGGGAAGGCAAGGGGAGGGGGGGGGGTGTTCATGAATGGAGAGCAAGGTTTTATTGGGAGGGCAATCATAGCAGCATGTCCTGGAAGACAGCCGAAGGAATTTGTTGTGGAGGTAATGGCAGATCAACTTGAGAAAAGAACAAAATGTAATGAAACTTTTTATTATTATCATAACAAAGCATTTTTAAAGCACCTTGCCGAAGGTTCTAGGCGCTGACAATCCACACTCTCGTGTACACAACGGGCTGCCTACCTGGGTAGTGCCAAGTGAAGAGCTGCCTGCAGGCGCTTCATTCAGTTGTTTCCTGTGTCATCCAGTCAATATCGTTCACTCAGTTTCCTTATTTCCTTCATTCTTTCAATTTCTCATGCAGGGTGCATGCTGTGTGTAACGTGTCATCCATACCAACGGCCAAACTGGCCTTCTCTTCTGAAAGTTGGTGATGTTCACACACAGAACCTCGGTTTATAGTCTCACTCGAAGGACTCTCCGGGAAATGGAGTCAGAACCAATGTTAACTCCAAGAGAAATATCCCCCTGTACCGAAACGGCCTGGCGGAGATTCAAACCCGCAACCCCAGGATCCCAGGATCTGGTGCTCTACCAACTTAGCTATTCCTGCTGCTGCATTAATATCAGTTCTGGCAACGAATAGGTCACTTGACATGCCTCCCCCCTGCCCCCCCCCATCGCTCCACAATGCCAGAGTTACATACACCTATAGGAATACTGTTGACGGACTAGTGTTACAACTAATGGAAGTCTTTGCAATATCCTCCTTTGTTTTCTATGGTACCAAAAAAAAAGTATAGCACAGTACACATTGTGATTGCATCAACTTTTCCAGAGGCATTTTGCAGACAGTGTGGGGAATGTTCTCGATGCTGTATGCGAAAACCATGGATACAGGTCGCGTTTCACAAAATCAAAGTTTTATCAAGAAAAAGAGACAATTCTGAACAAAATGGAAAGAAAAAAAATCATTTATCTTTATAACACTCTCTAAGATGTGTGCATTTAAATGTTACGGTAATATTATTATGATGACAGTCACAGCATACGCTGAGTGCAAATTCAGTTTAAATTGAAACAGGGGCAGATGATTTATTCATGATTTTTGGCGTGTGAGGTCACATTTGTTTGTGTAAATCTTATGGGGAGATCTGGGCACACTGTGCGTATATGATAAGCTGGATTACACTTGGAATTAGATTCTTTTTTTCCTTTTTTTAACCGTACAAAATAAAAATGACATTATCCGCCGTTTGCTTTTCTGAATGAAATCAAATCACATTTTTTTTACTTTTCTGTCAGTGTGACCCAGAGGTGGGCCATACACATGGAGGTTCTCTGTGTCACTAGGGTGAAGAAGCAGGCATGAACTTAGTGCACAGGCACAGATCTGTATACACAGACACTGCTGCTGGCACAGATGGATAAACCTCTTTCCCTCCCTACCTCCCTCCCTCACACCCTCCCTTCCTTCTCTCTGTCTGTCCCTCTGTTTCTCTCTCTCTCTCTCTCTCTCTCTCTCTCTCTCTCTCTCCCCCCCCCCCCCCCCCCCCCCAACTTTCTCTCTGGCAAGCACTAAGATCATGGGTAAAAATCCATGAGCCATCAAGGTTTTGTCATTTAGTAATTGGCATACTTCCATCTTTAAATTGAATTTTCTTGTTTGTTTGTCTCTCTCTCTCTCTCTCTCTCTCTCTCTCTCTCTCTCTCTCTCTCTCTCTCTCTCTTCTCTCTCTCTCTCTCTCTCTCTGCCTGTCTGTCTGTCTGACTCCCTCTCTTTCTCTCTCTCTCTCTCTCTCTCTCTCTCTCTCTCTCTCTCTTGCTCTCTGTTTGTGTGCCTATCTGTCTGTCTCTCTCAGTCTCTGTCCTCCCCCCTTCCCCCTTTCTGTCTCCCTCCTGCTCCTATCTCTTACTCTGAGTCTCCCTCTCCTCTCTCTCTGTCTCTCTCTCTGTCTCTGTCTGACTCTGTCTCTCTCTCTCCCTCTCTGTTTCTCTCTCTCTCTCTCTCTCTCTCTCTCTCTCTCTCTGTCTCTCCCGTCTCTCTCTCTCTCCCCACCCCTCCTAACATAAAGGAAAAGAAAGTCATGAGTCATCAGGCTTTTCTCATCAAACAGTTGATCTTACATTTTTCCCCCCTTTTTTCAAGTATTTATCTGTTTGTCTGACTGCATGATGATTTGGACAGGTGTATGTATTGTCCAACTGCATGATGATTTGGACAGGTGTATGTATGCGTCAGGGGTCTAGCTTCAGTTTCCTCCAAGAGCAGACATTAGCTGATAAGAATGAAGGAGCGCCAATCATTTAAAATGTATTCACTCGTTTATACACATGCAAGCATGAATGTTCACTTTCACTCACTCACATGTTCCCTCCTCACATGAAGAAAAGGTTGATAACATTAATATTCTGTCATGTGAAGGAAAAAAACACACACATTGGAACTGTGTATCCAATTTGTTTGAAGATTTTTACAGATGGTTTGATTTTAGAATGATATGCAGGGTACGGTTTTGTAATTCCATTGCTGAAGATTCGTAAATCCGTTTCTGTTTGGAAAGGGTTTCCCATATTTATGGCAGAACTGTGTGCTATTCTTATTGCGTTGATTTTTATGTGTGACAATAACACTGCTGTCTCTAACATACTTTTCTGCATTGATTCCAAGTCAGTGCTGTACAGCTTGCAAAATTGGGAATCAAAAATAAGAAAAGATTTTCTTTTTGAAATAAGATATTATATACATGTTATTATTATGTTGAAGGGAATTGGGATATCTTTTTGCTGGATTCCATCACACTGTGGCATATCTGATAATGAAACAGCAGATGAATTAGCTAGAATTTAAGTTAAGCAAAACACCTGAGAGTAATTTAGAACTTGATGTTCAAGAAATTAATCCGTTATTGGAAAAAAATGCGTGAACAGTGAATACCTTCCAGAGAAGTATGAAATTGTATCATGTCCATGATATTTGTTATCTTATATATACAAGCTTGGACTGAATTCATGGAAAACCCAGTGTTCCCAAAATGTAGCATGCTTGATTGTTCAAGCCTTCCATCAGTGGACCATATTCTTTTTCATTGTTCAGTATTAACTTCATTATGTAAAGAATTGAACGTGGATGGGACTATACATGATTCTATCAAAACCCACAGACCAGAAATTGTGCAAATAGCAAAAGCGCTTTCCATGCATCAAATTACTAGATTTTTTATAAAAGCTCCATTGAATTATATAACTGGGTTCTGGCAGTCAACCCTCGGTAATATCTGCTCGCTCCTTTTTTTTTCTTTTTTTTTTTAAGTCTAATATCGCCAAGTGTGAACAGACTTTAAATTAAAGAACTCGCTCACATGTTCCCTCCCCCATGCATTTGCCATTATCTGTTGGACAGCTAGGATTGCTCATTGCATAATGGTGTGTGTAGAGTGTCTTCACTGGACTGGTGTGTGGAGTCAGGTGTCAGCCAGCTCTTGGTCATGGAGCCCCCCTTCCACACTGGGTCTTATCTCTAGTATCAGTTGATTCGGTCTTCATGTACTGAGCTGTAACACCAGTTCATTGTGGCCTCATGTTGGGGCAGATAGGGTCTAGCCTGGACTAGCCTGCGTGTTGTGCTGCATCCTTGACAAGATGGAAACTGAAACTCTGTAAAAACAGAACACCAGGCACGCACATGTGCGAGTACGCATGCACACCCACACCCACACACTCACACACACACACACACACACACACACACACACACACACCACACACACACACACATACATTCAAGCAATGTCTCCCCCCCCCCCCCCCTCCTGTACCTCTTTCCAAAAGAAAGAAAAGAGAGAGAGAGAGAGAGAGAGAGAGAGAGGAAAAGAAAGCACACAAAAAAACTGTGTGTTCATACTTACCAATTTGGAAGAAGAGTTTGACTCCATGTGATACGTTACTCATTTTGCTGGTTGATTTTTTTTTTTTTTTTCCTTTTTCCAAAAAAACCCAACCAACTCCTTATTGACGTTCAGGTGAGAAAAATGCTAGTCACTGAAGTGTGCTGGTGCTGATGTTCATGATTAGAAAACGAAGAACGAAAACATCATGAAGACTTGAGTTCTTGCTGATTCTGTCCTACTGATCAGGAAAGAGGATGGTCATTACTTCTGTGTTGGCTGCCTCTTCACAAGCTTTTCTTCTCTTTCATTCTTTCTTTCTTTCTTTCTTCTTCTTTCTTTTCTTTTTTTTTTTTTTTTTTTTTTTGTTTGCTTTTTTTTTCTTTTCAAGGGATTGGGAATATATTTCAAAAAGTTTCAATTGCCTTATTTAGTAGTACTCATGTCACATCAGGATAATTCTCATCAAAAGTGAATTTTTCCCCTTCATGATTTATGGGCCACTTAAAAAAAAACAAACAAACAAACAAACCCCACAAAAAACCGAAAAGAAAAGTAACACTAGAGATGCTCCTCCTGAGAAAAACAAAAAAAGACAAAAACACACACAGAAAAAAGGATGCGGCAATGTAAAAGGTTTACAGATAAATCATATCTCCCTTCTCTTCATCCAAGCAGGACGGCAATCACGGTGGTGGTGGTGGAGGGTGACACTTTCATCTTGTCACCGAGAGCAACTGTGAGTGAGTTCTGTGATCAGAACGGCAGGCAGGCAGTCAGTCAGTGCCCAAGTCACTGAGGTGCTTGTGCCCCTGGCCCTGCAGGTGGGAGGGGGGAGGGAGGAAGGAGGTACAGGGGAAAGGTGGGGGGTGGGGGTGGAAAGGGGTGAAACCTGTGACATGTGTGTCTGTGAGCTTGTGGGGGGGGGGGGGGGGGGGCAGAGAAAGAAAGCTAGGGGCTGCACAGGCAGCCAAGTGGAAAACTTGTGTTTTCTGCCTCTCTGGGGTGGTGGGTGGTGGTAGGTGTGGTGGTGGTGTTGGTGGTGGACACTCTCCTGAGCCCCCCACCCCCCCACCCCTCCCCTCTGTAGGAAGGGTGGGGAGGGAGGGGTGGGGGCTGTGGGGTAGAAGAAAGGTGGGGGAGGGGCAAAGGAGTGGGGAGGAGGGAGGGGGAATTGGGGGGGGGGGGGGGGTGGTTGAGGAGGTTCTTTAGGAACTGCCAGACTTAATCTGTTCTTGCCCACTAATTGAATCTCCTGGGGCACCCCTTTCTCTCCCTCTCTCATTCTCTCTCTCTCTCTCTCTCTTGCTCTATCTGTCTGTGTGTTCTCTCTCTCTTGTCCTGTCTTTCATTCTCTCTCTCTCTCTCTCTCTCTCTCTCTCTCTCTCTCTCTCTCTCTCTCCTCCGACCTCTCTCTGTCTGTCTCACTCTCTTTCTCTCTCTCTCTGGCTAAGAGAAGCTGCTGCATGTCATACATATATGTAAGTATGTATGTATGTATCTGTATAGGTTCTTATATCTATCGCTCTATCCATCTGCCTGTCTGTCTTTCTTCATCTATTTATCAATCTATGCTGAATAAAAGGGAAAAAAAAGGGAACGCAGAATTGCAGACAAACGATTCCTCCATCAGTACTACAACAATTTAACAATGATTTATGAAGAGAAAAAAAAAAAGGTGAACAATTAAGTACAGAGGGGAAAACAAGTGCAGGTTAACAAATGGCTGAGCGAGGGGGAAGGGGAGGGAGGAGGTGGAGAAGGGGTGGTGGTGAGAAAGTGGGCGTTAAAAAAGTCGATATTAAAAAAAAAAAAACATCACTAGCAGCATATGGGGACCATCAGTAGAATCTGTAAGTTTCAGTTGCCTGTGGTGGTGGTAGCTTTTGTCTCCTGTTGGAGACTTATTGATGGAACTGAACTGGTTAGGCAGGTTCTTCTTGGGTGTTATACAGGAGTTTTGCTTACCTGTGATTCTGTGAGAGATTCTTACCTCCTGCCCAGAGAGAAACATCTAGTCGTCTGTCACCTGCCTACCTTTCTGCCTGCCGCTCTGAATAGAAAGACAGTTAGGTAGGATTCAGGTGTGTAAGTAAGTGAAGCACCTGAGTGGGGGGGGGGGGGGGGGGGGGAATGTTAATATATATTCATTGCGACTGTGGTTAACTTTTTTTTTTTAATCGTTGTGACAAAATTAAGACAATTAAGTATCTTGTGAATGCTACGTTATTGATATTGATTTAATATGACTGTAGTTCTCTATCTCTTTTTCTTTTTCTTTTTTAAATTGTTATTACTTCTTGCTTGTTTTTTTTTTTTTTTTTAATGTATACTTTCAGTGTAAGTTTTGTTTTTGTTGTTGTTGGTTGGCATTGGTTGACATTTCTTTGTACATTAAGCTTAGCTATCATCTTAAAAATGTTGCACCTTCTTATTATCACTATTTAATGTTGATTGTAGTGAAACAGGGAAAAAGATTCTTTTTTTTTTCTTCTGCTTCCTGTGCATTATGGAAGGCACAAAAGTGCACACACACACACACACACACACACACACACACACACACACCACACACACACACACACACACACACACACACACACACACACACACACACACACACACACACACACACACACACACACACACACACACACACACACACACACACACACACACACACACACACACACACACACACACAAAGGCACACACACACACACACACACACACACACACAAAGGCACACACACACACACACACACACACACACACACACACACACACACACACACACACATACACACACACACACACACACACATACACACACACACACACACACACACACACACACACACAAAAGCAAGAAAAACATGGCACACCAATGGGATAAAAATGTAACGGCTCTTTACTCAATCCCTTTCACTGTGGCTCCACCAAGCCCAGTAGTAGCAGTTCTGCTGTTGTGTAAGCAGCTGTTTTTTGGGGGGGTGTGCCTTCCCACTCCTGCCCCGTCAGCATGGAGGAGGGAGGAGCTGTGTGCCAAGTTGCCCCCCAACCTGATTATGTTTGGATCTCCAGAGCACTGCAGCAGGTCAGGCTTCACTGGTCCTCTTCCGACTCTTGGGGCCTCCCCCCCTCCCTCTCCCTCCCGCCCTACCTCCCCCCCCCACCTCCCCCCCCCCAGCCCACCACCCACCCCCCCCCCCTTTCCACATGCATTTCTTTCTTGACTGCTGACAAAACAGAGAGGCTTTTGGAGGAGGGAGAGGAGAGAGTGGCAACAAGCTGTGTGCAGTGGGAAACCAAGGGGAGGGGAAGAGAGGAAGATGAGGGAGGGGGTGTTTTGATTGGGGAGGGGGAGGGGGGAAGAGGGCAGGGGGGGGGGGGGAAGGGGAGGGGAGGATGTGTAAAGAAAAGGGTTTTGGAGGGGGGAGTGAAGTGAAACAGAATGTCCGATGATGTGTGATTGATTGATTGTGTGTGCCTCTGTGTGTGTGTGTGTGTGTGTGTTTTAAAATAGCCACAAAGAAGCTCTTTAATCAAGTCACTCATATTGCCGTCATCAATGTTGCTAACACTGATTGCTGAGTTGTAGCTAGAAATTGAAAAAAAAAAAGAAAGAAAGTGACAATGATGAATGCAATAACGCGCGTAGCTGCTCACACGTCTTATTTACCGGTTAGTGTGCAAAATGTGCATGTACACCCCAACCATGCCTTCATTCATGAACACACATGCACGCACTTATGCGCCTTTGATGATCACATACACACAAAGACACACACACACACACACGGCACACATGCATGCATGTAAGATTGAGGCACATCCATATGCACATGAGCTCTTTCTCTGTCTGTCTCCCCCCCCCCTCTCTCTCTCTCTCTCTCTCTCTCTCTCTCGCTCTCTCTCTCTCTCCTGTGTGACTTGCAGTTTTGATAAACCCAGGAACAGTGCATACACCTACACCGTACTTTTTATAGCGACTGTGTCTTTGTCATCAGTGAAGCGTGTCAGCGTTGATCTTCCTTCCCCGCAGAGGCCAGGCATATTGATAAAAGCGGTGCGGTACCCTAAGCTCCCTGATTGTCCTGTGGGTTGAAAGGCTACAGACCCCCCCCCCCCCCCGCCCCCTTTGATTGCCCCACCCCTCCCACCACCACCCCACCCCTGCCAGTCAGGGGGTTTAGCCGGTGAATTACATCCCCCTGGTCTTTCTTTGGTCTTGTTTGTGTTTGTAGGGATTTATCTGTGGAGGTTTCTGCCAGGGGGGTCTTTTGATAAGAGTGATAAGTGGAGTCTCTGTCTGACAGTGACAGAGATGGGAGGGGGGGGGGGGGGGACAGAGAGAGAGAGGGGGTTACAGGGAGAAGGAGGGGGAGAGACCTAGGGATAGATTTGGATTGGGATTATTTCTTCATGTATTGACCTTGGGGCTCTTTTTTGAGGGGAGGGTGAATGTTGTGCTAGGTATATCGATCAAAAAGGAAACAAAAAACAGACAGACAGAGAGAAAGCAAATGAAACTTTTTCTAATGACAGGAAAAAAGCTAATCAAGTTTGGGTTGTTTTTTTGTTTTTTTAGATTCAGGCATTTATAAAGAGGAACACTTGTTGAGTACAAAAGCATGCAGTACAAAAGTGTAAACATGGAATTAATATGTTAATTAATTAATTAAGTTAAGAAAACATTGATTGGGAAAAAAAATATTAGAGGAAAGAAAATGTACTTAAGCAGATATATTAAAGGAAAAAGATTGGTGGATTCAGGGACACAGACAGAAGAAATGCGCACATGCGCGCACACACATGTGCATGCTCACACAGAACTCACGTTTTGCTCAGCTGTGCACCTCACATGGTGTACTTGCTATGTTTATCAAACATGTCTGTGACTGATCGTTGTTTCAAATACCGATTTTGCTTTGAAAGTTACCATTTGTTTGATTTGTAGTCCAGTTAGCCTTGGTTACTTTCCTTGGAACATATTCCATAGAGTCAGCTTCTACCAATTTCAGTGGAAATGGTGATGATGATGATGATGATGACAATGGTGATAATGATGATGATGATGATGGTGATGATGATGATTGCTGTTTGACATCAGTTATGAACCCTATCAGTTATGAACGGTAGTTACAGGGGCCTGAATAGCCCAGTGGTAGAGCGTCAGACTCATAATCTTGGGGTTGCGGGTTCGAATCTCCATCAGGCCGTATCGGTAGAGGGGGATTTTTCCCTCAGAGTTAACATTGGTTCTGACTCCATTTCCCATACAGTCCTTTGAATGAGACTCGAAACCGAGGTTCCGTTTGTGAACGCACACATAACATCTTGCACACACGTAAAATCCCATCACCAACTTTTGGAAGAGAAGGCCAGTTTGGCCGTTGGTATGGATAACACGTTACACATAGCATGCACCTTCCCCCAAGATGGAGTATGGCTGCCTGAAAGGCGGGATAAAAAACGGTCATACACATATTACTCCACTCCCTTTGTAGGGTAGATGGGATTAATCCTTGCCTGTCTATATAGGGAGTGTCCGCAGGAGTATCAGCCTGCTTATGCAAAAAAAAACCACAACAACAACAAACAAACAAATAAAAACGGAAGTTACCTATCAACTATGAGACACGTGTCAGGAAATGTGACCAATACCCATCAGTGACCTATTTGCCTTCTGTTTGCTTTTCATTGCTCAAACTCAAGTTTCGATCCCCAGGTGCAATTGATTGACTTCCATTGTGGAGGAATATCAGAGGAACATGTATGGACCAGGTGGTAACAGGACAGTTCTTGTGCTGAACATTAATATTGCCATCAAAGCCTCTAGGGAAAGAGATTGAAAAACTGCATGCAGGACATGTCGTACACCACACACAACACACCATTGTATTTGCACATGTGCACTTGTCCCTGCAAACAAAAGATGAGAAGGAATAAAAGAGATATGTATTCGGCTTTTTTCATCCTCACATCAAAGCGTATATTTACAAAAAAAAGGTCTCACTGGAGGTGTTGGCACAGATTGTGATTGAATTGGAAAAGAAAACCTTTTTCTCTCTCTCTGTGTCTGGTAGTCCATCTGTCTGTGTCTTTCTGTCTCTTTCTTTTTCTCTCTCTCTCTCTCTTGGTCCTTCCCTTCCTCACTGTCTTTCTGTCTCTGTCTGTCTGTCTGTCTCTCTCTCTCTTTCTCTCTCTTTCACACTGTCTCTCTTTTTCTCTCTCACAGTCTTTCTTCTCCTCTCTGTCTCCGTCTCTCTCTGTCTCTGTCTCTGTCTCTCTCTCTCTCTCTCTCTCTCTCTCTCTCTCTCTCTCTCTCTCTTTGTCTGTCTTTCTCTCTCTGTCTCTCTGTGTCTCAAAAAAACAAAAATGACACAGACTAACTCTGGTCATGTTGGGTTTCCCCTGCTGCAAGCATTACACTGGTTGTCTGTTGTTGCAACTGGACAGGTCCTGAGTATTTCCCAGATAGACCCAGTCTCTATGCACCTCTTCAACTGGAACAGGTCCTGAGTATTTCCCAGATAGACCCAGTCTCTATGCACCTCTTCAACTGGAACAGGTCCTGAGTATTTCCCCTGATAGACCCAGTCTCTATGCCCCTCTTCAACTGGAACAGGTCCTGAGTATTTCCCTGATAGACCCAGTCTCTATGCACCTCTTCAACTGGAACAGGTCCTGAGTATTTCCCTGATAGGCCCAGTCTCTATGCACCTCTTCAACTGGAACAGGTCCTGAGTATTTCCCTGATAGACCCAGTCTCTATGCACCTCTTCAACTAGAACAGGTCCTGAGTATTTCCCTGATAGACCCAGTCTCTATGCACCTCTTCCCCAGCGTCATTCCTATGCCGACACTCATATCTTCTGCATCCCCCAAACTGTAAAAAGCAGATCCTTTGGGGTGAAGCATCTCTTGCTTTTAACACTTTCCCATGCTTCCTGGGTCTTCCATGACCCAGTGACTCAATAAAAAAAAAAAAAATCTTATGAACGGATAGAACTATACTCACGAAATCTCAGGAGTTTCTCAATGATCTTAATAGCCGTTAGTCACCGAAATTTCATGTATAGGCACAATGAATTAGCAGCGTAACTAGTCGCGGTTCCCCAGGACCTATACATTTTAATGGGTCGCACATGACCCGCGCCATCGGGTGAGGAATAAGTTGCTGAACCGCCCTTTATCAGGTGTGAGTCTGAATAGGGATAAGCGATATGAAAAGCTTCTACATAATGTGTGGGTCTTGGGTGACCCGCACAATCGGGTCTGTGTAGTCAAAAGCATCATCCTGTGAAGGTTAAGGACCCTTCTGTCAGAAAATCAGATGTTCTGTCTCCAAGAAAGATAGTCTTAAGTCAGCAGGTCACACTGATCTTTTTCTGTCACAGTAATTTTTTTTTTTTTCTCCCCTGCCGTGATATATCTCTCTTGTTTGAGATTGATGAGGTTGGGGGTGGAGGGGTGGGTGGGGGATGAGGTGATGGTGAGCAAGGGCCTGTGCTTGTTCCTTGGCTGCATGTGCATGTATTGTAGGTGATGTGAGATGGGTGGTGTGTGTGTGTGTGTGTGTGTGTGTGTGTGTGTGTGTGTGTGTGTGTGTGTGTGTGTGTGTTCACGCGCGTGTGTGTGTGCGTGTGTGTGTATGTGGTGTGTGTGTCTGTAGTGTGTGTGTGGTGTGGTAGGGTATGTGTGTGTGTGTGTATGTGGTGTGTGTGTGTGTGGTGTGTGTATGTGTATGTGGTGTGTGTGTGTAAGTGTGTGAGTGTGTATTTGTGAGTGTGTGTGTGTGTGTGTGTGTATGTGTGTGCAGGTGTGTTTGTAAATGCAATGATATAACTTTATAAAGTGTTATTTCTTTGTGAGGCAGTTAGAGCTTTGAGAACAACAATTTGCTGTATAAGTAGTCACTATTTTTTTTTTTTTATGAGGTTTGGTGCACTGAATGGAATGAGAGTTTGAGCGAGAGTTGTTGAATAAGTTGAGAATTTGTGAGCAGGGTTGGAAGTACAGGAAGCGTGCTGGATGGTAGACATGATGATGGGTCTGAGAGTTCTTGAAAGTGATAAGAAGAAAAGGGTGGCTGGACTTCGTAGAATTTCAGTGACTTTTTTGCTTTTCCTCACTGTGAGCCCTGCCACGCACACATTTAATCACATGCACACACACACACGCACGCATGCGCATGCGCGCACATTTACACACACACACAACACACACACACACACACACACACACACACACACAATTTTTTTTTCAATTCAATTCATATTTAATCCTTTGTGCACACACATGCACATTCACACACACACACACACACACACACACACACACACACACACACACACACATGCACTCACATTCACACTCACAACACACCACACACACACACACACACACCACACACACACACACACACACACACACATTCACACACACACACACACACACACACACACACACACACACACTCACACAGCTACCTGAAAAAAGCACCTGACAGGTGAATGATGATGTGTTTCAGGTGACGTGCTGGGTCTGCTGCTGGACGTGCAGAACCAGACCTTGTTGTTTTACCTCAACGGTAACCCCCTCCCTCCCTACAGGCAGCTCTTTAACCATGCAAGGTAATTCTCTGAACCAGAGTTATGTGTTCTTTACCTGAAGGTTAACCCTCGCCCTTCTCACGACACAGCAGTCAAGGATTGAGAGGGGAACAGTGGTTGTTGTTGTTGTTGTCGTCGTTGTACCCTGGCTAAAAGACTCCAGGGATCATCCGAACAGCAGAAGTACTTGAACACTATGGTACAAATGCATCAGCTAAGGATGAGAACATTACATGTGTGACCGTTTTTGATTACCCTGCCATATGGGCAGCCACACTCCGACTTCAGGAGATTTTGGTGACTGATAATGTTAAGCTAGGAGGTTGTCACGACTGAAGACAATCCCCGCATAACTGTGCAGAGCATAACAACATTTTGATGTAGCCTTGGTGTTCTAGCCTATGTCAGTTGGTCTGACACAGCCTTAAGCCAAGGCGGGAACAGTGCTGAATTGTGGGAAAACGAGGCGAGACGCTTCTCCTCTGCCCACTTGATCTGTGGCAGCCACTCAGCCAAGCAAAGTAATTAGCAGTGCCATAATTAGTTGGTTTACCTTAATGGTAACCCCCCCCCCCCCCTCCCCCTACTGGCAGGTATTTAACCATGTTAAGGTAATGAGCAGAACCGAAGTTCATCGGCCTGACTCAGCAGTGATAATCTTTTGGCCTATCAGGAAGCTGGTTAACCTTAAAAAAAAAAGAAGAATTAATTGGTTTACCATGATCATAACCTCCTCAGTCTCTTATACAGGCAGGCATTTACCATACAACTACAAGATGTTCAGTAGCATCAAAGTTTTATTTTGTCTGTACAGTTAGCATTTAGTTGGCTGGATATTCAGCAGAATCACAGTTTATCTTTTCACCCTTGTAAATCAACCTCTTTCTCTCTGGTCTCTCTCTGTCTCTCTGTCTTTGTTTTTTTCTCTCTCTCTCTTTCTCTCTCTCCTGGTCTCTCTCTCTCTCTCTCTCTCTCTCTCTCTCTCTCTCTCTCTCTCTCTCTCTCTCTCTCCAGGCAGCTATTTGACCATGCAAAATAACCAAACCTGAGGGAAGATGTGCTCTGTGTGGTGTGTGTGTGTGTGTGTGTGTGTGTGTGTGTGTGTGTGTGTGTGTGTGGTTGCACAAATCAAAGAGCATATGCATGTGAGAAAAAGTGGAAAAAGCGAATGTGTATAATGCACAACAGTTCATTCACAGTGCTTAATAAAAAGCTGTGTTTGGTATGTTAATAGAAATTTTTTTTTTTTTTTAATGAATATGATGTTAATAATTTACCATGTTGCATTGTGATTTATGTGTTGAAGAGGTCAAAGAGATCGACGTATTGTGACAAGACAGGCCTGTGCTGGGTGGACAAGGTTCCCTTCCATCAGACCTACACAGATTTGTCATCTCTGTGTGTTTCATGAACTGTTTTCTTAGTTCTTGTTCGTCTTGTTGTTGTTGTTGTTGTTGTTTTGTTGTTCCTTAACTATCACAACTTTATGAATTCATTACGGCATGGGAATAGGTGTTGAATGCCTTAGGAGGTTGGTGATTTGCGTGCAGAGACAGTGGGTTTATGTCCGTTGCATGCACTGCTGTGTGTTTTATGTTACAGACAGTGGGTTGCCCTGTGTGATACAGACTGCTGTGTGTTGTATGTACAGACAGTGGGTTGCCCTGTGTGATACAGACTGCTGTGTGTTGTATGTACAGACAGTGGGTTGCCCTGTGTGAGACAGACTGCTGTGTGTTGTATGTACAGACAGTGGGTTGCCCTGTGTCACAAAGACTGCTGTGTGTTGTATGGACAGACAGTGGGTTGCCCTTTGTCATACAGACTGCTGTGTGTTGTATGTACAGATAGCGGGTTGCCCTGTGTCACACAGACTGCTGTGCGTTGTATGGACAGACAGTGGGTTGCCCTGTATTACACAGACTGCTGTGTGTTGTATGGACAGACAGTGGGTTGCCCTGTATTACACAGACTGCTGTGTGTTGTATGGACAGACAGTGGGTTGCCCTGTATTACACAGACTGCTGTGTGTTGTATGGACAGACAGTGGGTTGCCCTGTATTACACAGACTGCTGTGTGTTGTATGGACAGACAGTGGGTTGCCCTGTATTACACAGACTGCTGTGTGTTGTATGGACAGACAGTGGGTTGCCCTGTATTACACAGACTGCTGTGTGTTGTATGGACAGACAGTGGGTTGCCCTGTATCCCATGGACTGCTGTGTGTTGTAGTTCAGACAGTTAATTCCCCTGTATCCCATGGACTGCTGTGTGTTGTAGTTCAGACAGTTAATTCCCCTGTATCCCATGGACTGCTGTGTGTTTGTAGTTCAGACAGTTAATTCCCCTGTATCCCATGGACTGCTGTGTGTTGTAGTTCAGACAGTTGATTCCCCTGTATCCCATGGACTGCTGTGTGTTGTAGTTCAGACAGTTAATTCCCCTGTATCCCATGGACTGCTGTGTGTTGTAGTTCAGACAGTTAATTCCCCTGTATCCCATGGACTGCTGTGTGTTGTAGTTCAGACAGTTAATTCCCCTGTATCCCATGGACTGCTGTGTGTTGTAGTTCAGACAGTTAATTCCCCTGTGTCCCATGGACTGCTGTGTGTTGTAGTTCAGACAGTGGGTTCCCCTGTATCCCATGGACTGCTGTGTGTTGTAGTTCAGACAGTTAATTCCCCTGTATCCCATGGACTGCTGTGTGTTGTAGTTCAGACAGTTGTTCCCCTGTATCCCATGGACTGCTGTGTGTTGTAGTTCAGACAGTTAATTCCCCTGTATCCCATGGACTGCTGTGTGTTGTAGTTCAGACAGTTGGTTCCCCTGTATCCCATGGACTGCTGTGTGTTGTAGTTCAGACAGTTAATTCCCTTGTATCCCATGGACTGCTGTGTGTTGTAGTTCAGACAGTTAATTCCCCTGTGTCCCATGGACTGCTGCGTGTTTTAGTTCAGACAGTTAATTCCCCTGTATCCCATGGACTGCTGTGTGTTGTAGTTCAGACAGTTAATTCCCCTGTATCCCATGGACTGCTGTGTGTTGTAGTTCAGACAGTTAATTCCCCTGTATCCCATGGACTGCTGTGTGTTGTAGTTCAGATAGTTAATTCCCCTGTATCCCATGGACTGCAGTGTGTTGTAGTTCAGACAGTTAATTCCCCTGTATTCCATGGACTGGTGTGTGTTGTAGTTCAGACAGTGGGTTCCCTTGTATCCCATGGACTGCTGTGTGTTGTAGTTCAGACAGTTAATTCCCCTGTATCCCATGGACTGCTGTGTGTTGTAGTTCAGACAGTGGGTTCCCCTGTATCCCATGGACTGCTGTGTGTTATAGTTCAGACAGTGGGTTCCCTTGTATCCCATGGACTGCTGTGTGTTGTAGTTCAGACAGTGGGTTCCCCTGTATCCCATGGACTGCTGTGTGTTGTAGTTCAGACAGTGGGTTCCCCTGTATCCCATGGACTGCTGTGTGTTGTAGTTCAGACAGTTGACAGTTAATTCCCCTGTATCCCATGGACTGCTGTGTGTTGTAGTTCAGACAGTGGGTTCCCCTGTATCCCATGGACTGCTGTGTGTTGTAGTTCAGACAGTGGGTTCCCCTGTATTCCATGGACTGCTGTGTGTTTTAGTTCAGACAGTGGGTTCCCCTGTATCCCATGGACTGCTGTGTGTTGTAGTTCAGACAGTTAATTCCCCTTGTATCCCATGGACTGCTGTGTGTTGTAGTTCAGACAGTGGGTTCCCCTGTATCCCATGGACTGCTGTGTGTTGTAGTTCAGACAGTGGGTTCCCCTGTATCCCATGGACTGCTGTGTGTTGTAGTTCAGACAGTGGGTTCCCCTGTATCCCATGGACTGCTGTGTGTTGTAGTTCTGACAGTTGACAGTTAGATCCCCTGTATTCCATGGACTGCTGTGTGTTGTAGTTCAGACAGTTGACAGTTAGATCCCCTGTATCCCATGGACTGCTGTGTGTTGTAGTTCAGACAGTTAATTCCCCTGTATTCCATGGACTGCTGTGTGTTCTGCAGGAGTGGATTCTTTGCAGCAGCCAGCTTCATGTCCTTCCAGCAGTGCGAGTTCAACTTTGGTGCCAAGCCGTTCCGCTACCCCCCTCCCCAGTCCTTCCAGACCTTCAACCACTACGGCTTGCTCACCGATGAGGAGAGAATTATTCTGCCAAGGTCTTCCTTTGTTCTTCTTTGGTTTGTTAGTTTCTCAAGGTCTGACCAGTGCGTTGGGCTAATGCGTTGGTCAGACATCCGCTGAGTCGTAGCCACGAGACCCTCTTCTTCAATTGTCTCATCTTTGTTGTTAATTCATATATCCATCAGCTTCAAATCGTGCATAGTGTGGTCTCAAAACTTAGCGGATGTGATGCAGCGTATATGGACTAGTCCACACACAGTGATGCCTCCTTGATGAAA
>CM065730.1:7361664-7391664 GCA_033310375.1 Conus canariensis | reverse complement strand
ATTGTTCAGGCTGTGTGTTGCATGTATTTGTCAAGCTCTGAGTATGATAGAAGAGTGTATGTCAGGCTGTCAGTGTTATCATATTGGACTGTGAGTGTTCTGTTGTATTTGTCAAGCTCTGAGTATGATAGTGTGTATGTCAGGCTGTCAGTGTTATCATATTGGACTGTGAGTGTTCTGTTGTATTTTTTAAACTATGAGTATCATAGTGCACTTACCAAGCTTTTGACCCAGTCCATGAATGAAAGTTGATGTTACATGGTTGCCACTGTGGCAGTGTCTGAGATGTGGATGTGTGTGGGTCTCACAGGCAGAAGAAGCTGGACCTCTTGATGCAGGTGACGGTGAAGGAAGACTCCTGCACACTGTGCTTTGATCTTCAGGCCAACACCAAACTCTTGGACTGTGGCCATCAGTGAGTGGCTGCAGTGTGTGTGTGTGTGTGTGTGTGTGTGTGTGTGTGTGTGTGTGTGTGTGTGAGTGTTTGTGTGTGTGTGTGTGTGAGTGTTTGTGTGTGTGTGCGTGTGTGTTTGTGTGTGTTTGCATGTGTGTGTTCTCGGTGAGTCTCAAGCCTGTCCACTTTTTTATGCATGTGTTATAATTTGATACTGTCTTCCAAGTCTTGGTGGTTCTATGGTGCTCACTTGAATAACTTGCTCACTGTTCACCCGCTCTCGTGGTGAGAGACGATTGGTCTGCTCAGTGACGCCATTTCTTCATCTGTGCTTGTTGATGCCTTGCTAAGCTGGGGAAGTTTCTGCGGTTGTCTGGCTGAAATGTTGACTGGTTTGTATACAGACTGAAGAATTCCTTCTCTCATCTGGATGTTTACACCCAGTAAGTGGTGTTACTACTTAGCTGCTCCTCTCTCTCCTTCTTACTCAGTCACACTTAGACTGGTTTTGTTCTTAGGGGAACCATCCTTTGGGAGAAATAGGTGTTGGGCCATCATGACAAGAGGAGACCTTGTTCAGTGCTTTTCTGTCATTATATAAACGTCAGCCATTCTCATGATATTACCAACAGCAAACATTTGTAGGCAAACCCACCAAAACATTGAAAAGGGGAGGGGGAAAAAGCAAGGTCACCCTGAAAACAGAGCAAGGCAGGATGTATTGTCCATTTTTTTTTTCTTAATGTACTGTCTCTTCAGCACCCTCCACAGCATTGCCCCCATGATGCTCAGTATAGCTCCTTCACGCACAGCCACACCCATGGGTGTCCTGGTGCTGTCCCCACACAGCAGTTCACAGGGAGTGGTCAGCGTCAGGTGGTCATAAAGCATCCAACCCATGAAGACACTGCTGCAGTGCTTCTGAGTCTCTGAGGTGTTTGGTTCTTTTTCTTCTTCTGCATACGCAGGCTGATACTCCTGTGGACACTCCCTATAGGGACAGGCAAATATTAATCCCATCTACCCTACAAAGGAAGTGGAGTTTTGTGTGCATGACCGTTTTTTATCCCGCCATTAAGGCAGCCATACTGCAACTTCGGGGAAGGTGCATGCTATGTTTAACATGTCATCCATACCAACAGCCAAACTGGCCTTCTCCTCCGAAAGTTGGTGATGGGATTTTACGTGTGTGCATGATGTTATGCGTGCGTTCACGCATGGAACCTTGGTTTATAGTCTCATTCGAAGGACTGTATGGGAAGTGGAGTCAGAACTAATGTTAACTCCGAGGGAAAAATCCCCTTGTACTGAAACAGCCTAGCGGAGATTCGAACCCGCAACCCTTGGATTACGAGTCCAGCGCTCTACCAACTGAGCTATTCCAGCCCCCTTGATGTGTTTGGTGAGGCCTGTGCTGATCCAGCATGCGCAGGAGATCACCTGCTAAGCCTCCTGCTGATGACAGCAACAGCTTTTTGCAGAGCCAGCATGCGTGAGCGTCTTCTTTGGGAGGATGCCGCTACATCAATCAAACAACAGTCCTGTTGAACGTTCAGTAGTGAGGAATTTTGTCTGAAATTCATCTCCGCCACAGATGTGGAGAGGAAACTTGAGGCAAACAACAGCAAACTTTGAAGAACTGTAGAAGATCAAGTCTTTTTTTTTTTTTTTTTTTGAATTATGATAATAAGTGAAGATGGGAAGGATGAAGATGATGTCATAGGGTTCCATCCTGGTCTAAGACACGTGATGGACTATAGTTTATGCTTTTTTCATATTTTGTGGTGTCAACTTCCTTCCAGAGATATAAGTACCAGCAGTGTTTGTCAAAAATTTGAAATTGTTATTGAAGTAAAACTGAGTGTGTGTGTGTGTGTGTGTGTGTGTGTGTGTGTGTGTGTGTGTGTGTGTGTGTGTGTGTGTGTGTTGCTCTGTCCCTGCAGGGGTTTCTGTGAGGACTGTGCACTGCAGCTGGAGAAGTGCCCCATCTGTCGGCAGGACATTCGGCAGTGCGTTCAGGTCCTGTCTCCTAGTTCTGGCGACACCAGTAGCACGGGCACATCCACCCCAGTCCCTGTGTCCTGATAGTGCCCGTGCCCTGCCTGCGTGCGATCAGTGCCCATGCCCAGTGCTTGGGGACATGTGGACACTTGCACCACCTGTCAGCTGCTCTGGCTCTGGCTTCTCTCTCTCACTGGTTTGGGTTGGTTTTTTTTTGTTTTTTTTGTTTTGGTTTCTTCTCCCTGACCACAGGATTCTTCAAGGAGTGACAGAACATGAATCACAATGATTTAAGGATGTTCATGGTCGCTTTGTTGTATTATTTTCTTCATCTTTTCATCATTATCATCAGAAGAAGAAATGTTATTTGTAAATGATGTGAACTTCAGGTTATCGTTGATGCTCCTTGTTGGACACGTTGGTGAGTGTGGAGACAAAGTGAAGCAGAGGTGTGTGAAAATCACCAGGTAGGAGAATCTGGTGATGCAGAAACCACACGGAGAGCCGTCTGTGCACAGAGCCAGGGAGGTTTCTTGAGGGCTTCTTCCTTCCTTCCTTCCTTCCTTCCTGTAATGACTGACAGTGTAACAGAGGTCCTCACGGAGACCAGGGTTGAGTGTCTGATCATCCTTATTGTTGTTGTTATGGATATAATACGGCTTTGTGTGTGACTGCGAGATTTGTGTTGCTTTTGGTGCAAATGTCTATTCCACAGTTTGATGATCTTCTTGGTGTCAGTCATCTGTTTCTGACATGACAATCTTTTGTGAGAGAGAGAGAGAGGATGGGTGGATGTTGTTGGAAATCACACAGATTTTCTAACTCAATAAATCGGTCCGTTCAGCTGTAAAAGATTTTTAACCATGAACATTGTCCGGTTTCGTCTTGCGGCATGCTGTGCTGCTCAGGTGTTTTGCTCAGACGTTGATGTGTTGGTGATGTCTGCGTTGTGTACAGTGTTGTGTCTGGTTTGGCCACTCCACAGTCTTTCTGCCCTCCTAGCATGGTTGAGTTCAGCTTTTATTGTGCTTGGCTGTGAACAGGGTGGGGGAGGGGGGGGGGTGTTATCCCTCCTGCAGATTGCCAGTGACAAAGCTTATCATTCCTGGGGCTCACTTTGTCTGGCTGTTTTCTGTCTGGCAGATTTTTCAACTTTTTTTTTAAAGCTCTGCTCATGTTGAAAGTGTGATCCACTATCCATTAAAAAAAAAAAAAATTGTTTATTTCCCTACCACTTTTTGACTTTTTGATAATTTGTCAGGCATTATTTTCTTAATTTCATAATCCATAAGAGTGTTCTCTTTGTGTGTGACCCAAACCTGCAACCTGTTTGTTTTTCCCCTGTCATGAGGTTCCGAACTCTTACCACACAACACCATGTTCATTCTGAACGTGAAGCTAAGAACAAAGTTCTCATGCATGCCCCCACCCCTGCCTCAACACACACATGCACACGCACACACGCACACACACACACACACACACACACACACACACACACACACACACACACACACACACACACAAGCACACACACTCATGTGCACTCTCTCTGTGTCTCTTTTGTGCATAGTTTTTTTTGCCTCAAATACCTAAATAACAAGGCCTGAGTTTTAAAGTCAAAGTTTAAAAGTTTGAGGTTCGACTCTTTGATAACTGTGAAATTTTCTGTCCATAGTATGCAGGTAATTCGAAACTTTGCATTTCAAGTTTTCGGTGTCCATGTGACACTTTTTTAGGAGAACCAACACTATGGCTGCACTGTTTTACTTCACCAGCCATGTGAGTGAAGAGTGCTTCCCTGGACAACATCCTTGCTGTTCCATGTTAGGTAGTAATGGGTTCATCCAACCAGTTGCAAGTGAAATGTTGATTGTTGGATTGCCAGAGCACTGTGCAGAGTAAAACCAAACTTATTTTCTGTAGAAAATGACACTTGTTTGGTGCAAATACCCCCCCCCCCCCCCACACCCCCCCTCTTCATCATCCCCAGGACCCATAGCCCTCCCCATCCCGCCAATATTTGTTTGAGGGCCTGAAGACTCCTTCGCTGTATTTGCCGGGAAGTTGCGCTGTGTGTGTACTGGGTCACTGCTGTTTTCAAGGGGTCACATGGGGACCAGAGTGGGTTGAGGACGACACACAACTGAGGAGTAAGCCTCTTTGAGTACATGTGTGAATATGTGTGTGCATGCTGGGATGAGTTGGTTGGGGGGGGGGGGGGGGGTGGTGAAGGAAGGGGAAGGCTGTTTGTAAGTTCCTGTTTGTAGTCTTGCAGGTTTATGTGTGTGTGTGCTGGAAACTAGATGGAGAAAGTAGGGTGAGGACACAGACAAGGGCATCAACAATAAACTGGCATAATCATGACAAAAGAAAGGCTGGAAGGACAGGTCTTGCTGCTGCCATGCATTATTTAGAGAGAAAGAGATTGGGGGGGGGGGGGGTCAAGATTGATGATTCTGCATGAGTGTACAAAATGAGTGTACAAAAAACAAAAATGCTGTGTGGTCAGTTCTGATTGCTAACAAGGATTGACTTGTGTGTGTATCTGTGCGCATATGTGTGTGTGTGTGTGTGCGCGGAGGGGGGAAGGGTTAAGGTGTTGGTGTACCTGAGTGTGAAACTTGCATGTCTCCAGTCACCAAAGGTTCCTTGCTCTCTCTCCACATTCTGATGCATGACTGATTCTGCTGGTGGTGCGACCAGCGCCACACACCTACCATTGCACCCCATCCCACCAACACAGTGACTTCTCCATGGGGAATGGAGCGGACTATTGGGAATCAAATAGGCAAGTGCTCAGGATCAGTTTAGCTGAAAACAATCTCGGTTAAATGGAAAAATCTGACCAACTCATCATTGCCAAGTCATACACCAAGTTGATAAACGTAAGCATGAAAAGAAAGAGAGGAAAATTGGAAAAAATGAAAAACAAAAATTAGTTGCCCATACACTCAGGTCAGCTAACAACAAGGATGTTTGTGATCAGCGTTTCCAACAAAGCTTTGAAAGCAGCAAAGTCTGCATGCCGTCCCTACGATCCAGAACATGGATTGCAACAAACAGTCCGCATACTGACCATACAGTCTGAAACATGGAGTACAGCAGAGTCTCCATGCCTGCCATTGTGTCCAGAACATTCATTGAAGACAGTATCTGTACCATCCATTTGATCTGAAACATTTATTGAAGTAGGGAATCACACCACCTATTTGATTTATAACATTGAATGCATCAGTCAGCGTGACATCCATAGGATCTAAAACCAGGAATATCGCAAACAGTCTTCATACCTTCCATTGGATCTGAAAGCATTTGTTGGAGACAGTCTGCATACCATCCCTTTGTCAAATAAAATGGTCAGTGGCTGTAAGATACTGTGTGGCACCTGCCGCCATGGCTAAGTGGTTAGCATCGCGACCTCCCGGCTGGGCGGTCGTGGGTTCAATTCCCATCAGAGTCATGTGGGATTTTTCTGCCCTGACCAGCTCCTACCCAGAGTTGAGTTTGCTGTGGGTTCAGTTGGGAAGACTGGGACCACACAGTGGAGTTTCATCCACTTCATGGATGCGTCTCTGAGAGTGTTGCTCAAATTCCCTGACCAACACTGCAGGTGTCTGTAGTTCTCAGGCCTGGTTGATGCCGGATATATTATGAAAGGAAGTGTAGAGTACAGCCCTGTCATGCAGTCTCAGACCTGAATGGAAATCCGTAGCATCATCTTCATCATCATCATTCTCATCAATCAGCTTAAAAAAAAAAGTCTTAAATTCTGTGGCCGTTCATGCCCGGCCCTCATGGTGACCTCAATTTCAATGTCCTCTCCACGTCTATGACCTTGGTTTGATTCCGTCAGGGTCACCAGTATCGACAAGTCCATGGGGGCTGTCATTGGACGGACGTGATGGTGCCTCTGGAGGGAGAGCTCACTCATGCCGGCTCCATGACTAAGCAATTATTGTCGTCAGTTGGGGGCTCAGTAGGTGGTGTCCTGTGTATGTCGGATCAGAACAGGCACCACTGAACACCACCAAGGTGACTCGGCAGCAGTACAGTATCTCCTCCTGTGGGTTGCCTCTTGATGACTTGACATTGACTGCTCCCCATGGATTGCCGTTGCCAGGGCTGCAGCGGGGACTGACCAGGATGTGGCTGTGGATGGGGTGTCTGAATGAACGGCGTGGACACACTGCCACTAAGGTGGCACAGATGATGGGACAGCAAAAAAAAAAAAAAAGAAAAGATACTGTGTGGCACTGCCATAGAACTTGTTAGGAAGGAGAGTGAATTGAGAGTACAGACACAGAGCAAATGTGCCAGAAGATAGGAACCGTGTGTAAGAGAAAGGAGTCTGCACAGGTCTCTGTTGGCAAGTTTTTATATATATCACGAGATACAATGAACAGAGGAAAGGGGGGTGTATGGGGGGGTGGGCGGGGGGGGGGAAGGGGGTACCAGAACAAGACATGACAGAGAGTGTAGTTCAAGCTGTTTGATTGTTTCCTTCTTGTACCTTGACCTTGTTAACTGAATGCAGCTGATGACCTTTGCTTTGCTTTGTTGAGCAACATGACAGACTCGATGGGGACTTACGTTCAGCCTTAAGATGATGTGGGCGTGTTCCAACATGTTTGTGGTGTCTGTGATAGGCGATCGTGGGTGGGTGCTTTCCTTGTAACATTTTGCGAACATTTTGTTTCAGTGATGTTGTTTTTGTAGCTAAGTGCTTTGGACCAATTTCATTTTCACTTTCTAAGATAGGTGTCTGCAAGAAAGTGCGTTTGCTGAGTGTATATAAATGGGTTGTCAAGTGTACGAGTACATCTGCAAACTGGCGGGCAGAGGTGGTCTTTTGTTTTTATGTGTGTGTTTGCAGAGATTGTGTGTGTTTGTGCGTGTGCGTGCACACGCTCGTGTGCTTGCATGCATGCATGTGAGCATGCATGTATGTCGTAATTGAGAGAGAGAGAGCACACAGTGGTACCAGAGATTCTTGTGATCAGATGTCTCTTTTCTGAACGATATATAGCTGTTGTCTGTAGTTCGTCCACAGAAGCTGATTTGATGTGCCCAGTGTTGCGATATCTTGCTCAGGTCATCTGTCGCTGGCCTCGGTGTCAGTGTATACTAGACAAAGCGTGCAGTCACACACAGGAACAGGCCCAGCCAGACAGATCATGGCCACAAATGACCCTGATCCCACACTCTGTGTATATACTGCTCATGTGGCTGGGATTGCAGGGCTGTGTTGGCTCTCTACAATTAATGATCTGTTTGTTTTTTCACATCTATTCTCTGTGTGTGCTCTATACTGTCGGGTCTTTCTTTCAGTCTGTCCTCACTGTCGTATCTTTTCAGAGTTCTTTCCTCCCTGTAGTCTGCCATCTTGCCTGGTTGAACCTGTCAAGTTATAGCTTCGTGTGCCTGACAGTGCTGTTGCTGACATCATTGGAGAGTTGGCAGAGAGAAGATTGGTCCCGGTAGGAAATGTGTCCATATAATTATGACCTAGTGGCCCTTGCCCAGACCATGAGTCAGAAGTCAGCGTGGATCATCTGACTCGAGAGGAAAGCAGGGAGGCACCGGAAAGAAACTATCTGGTGTATGTTGATTCCATGGTCCCAGTTCATGGACAGTGTGTTGTTTGTTTCAATAGCAAACACACCTGTCACATGCTCATCTCCTTTGTTTTCCTTACCTTTTTGCCCTCCTGTGTACTTTTCGGTCATGACAGGTCTTGTTCAAACAAAATGTGACAGAGAAACGGTGTTGTTGTTTTTGTTGTCTTGGGGGTCTGTTGATCGAGAGCAATGTCATCGTGTGCAGCTAGCTTGGATTCCAGACAAGTGTGGGGTGTTTTTTGTATGGGGATGAGCAGAACTCTGCTGATTAAGTGATTTGTTCTGTGTATGGTTGCACGTCTGGTTATCATTGCCTGATGTTGAAGTCTTTTTGTGTTGACAACTTGTTCTCCATCTGGTTGTACATCTGGTTCATGGCTGGATGTGGATGACTGGTGATGTTGACAACTTGTTCTCCATCTGGTTGTACATCTGTTTTATCGCTGGATGTGGATGACTGGTGATGTTGACAACTTGTTCTCCATCTGGTTGTACATCTGGTTCATGGCTGGATGTGGATGACTGGTGATGTTGACAACTTGTTCTCCATCTGGTTGTACATCTGGTTCATGGCTGGATGTGGATGACTGGTGATGTTGACAGCTTGTTCTCCATCTGGTTGTACATCTGGTTCATGGCTGGATGTGGATGACTGGTGATGTTGACAACTTGTTCTCCATCTGGTTGTACATCTGGTTCATGGCTGGATGTGGATGACTGGTGATGTTGACAACTTGTTCTCCATCTGGTTGTACATCTGTTTTATCGCTGGATGTTAATGTCTGATGATGTTGAAGACTTGTTCTCTGTGTGGTTGTATGTCTGGTTTATCACCAGATGTTGATAACTGGTGATGATGAAGACTTTCTGTGGTTGTACCTGTGGTTTTTCGTTGAATGTTGATGTGTGGTGATGTTGATGACGGACGATGTTGATCACAGGTGATGTTGAAGACTCGTTCTCAGAGTGGCTGTACAATCTGGTTCATGGTGTGGTGATGTTGGATGACTTGTTCTCTGTGTGGTTACACATTTGGTTGATCACCTGACATTAATGTCTGGTGGTGTTGTTGGTCCCTGTTGCTTCCTGGTGCCGACATAACAAGGTTGAAACACCCCTCTCCTCCCCCTCATCCTCCCTGTGGCCCCTGCCTTCCATGAATGTGTGTGTGTGTGATGGTACCCCTGTTTGAGCTGTGGTGACAAAGCTGGGCAGGACTTTGTGCTGATGGACACTTTGTGAATAAGCTGTATCATACACATCACTCTGTCGTATGTCCTGATTGTATTTTTTTCAGAAGATGTTATACGAATACCACAGAGCCCTGTCAAACCATGTATGGCGTAACCAGATGATGTGTATCCTATGTGTGTTTTCTCCGCTGTGTGAAGCATGAAGGCCAGTGCAGGGGCATTGTGGGGATCCACAAACACTGACTGGACCGGGCTGGTCAAGCTGGGGTGGCGCCCAGGGCATGACTGGGGAATGGGGGGAAGGAGTGGGGAGGGGGAGAGTGAGGGTGGATTGGCCCCATGATCAGCATACACAGGTGCGTTGCTTTGCACGGAGTGAACCTGTGCCAGACACTGCAGGCCTGTGGGTGTGTTTTACCTTAGGCATCATGATGGACAGAGAGTTCTGTATTTTCCAAAGGACGCACAGAAATTCCAGAGAACAAAGCCCACCTGGGTGACCCTGTGTTAAATGAAATGCCTCGCTTGTGATTTTGCTAGGGTTCAGGCTGCAGAGCTTAATGAAGGTGAAAAAAATATATATATATGTATACACACACACACACACACACACACACACACACACACACACACACACACATACATACATATATATACACATATATAAATGTATGTGTGATGTAAAATAAAAAATTCTGTATAAAGTGTGCAACTGAGGCATGCTGTTTACCAAATGGTGGAAACACAGCGAACTAGAGAACTGTGTAGTTGTGATGACACTCACTGACTGACCCCTTGCTGATGACAGATGAAAAATCTGTGGCCCTGCAGGCTGTGTTATACTGTATAGAGCAGAGAATATACTGTATAGAGCAGAGAAAGGGTGAAGAAAAGTGTTTGTGGTTTTAGTCTCCAGTTAGAATGGTCATAGTAGACTACGTTTTCTCTGGGAAACCACAGTGACAGACATGTGTATAGTAAGCTCCTGTGAGTGTGTGTCTGTGTGTGTGTGTACTGGCCGTGATGACAGCTTTGACCTTGTGGACATTTTAGTTGCCTGCGACTGGCTTTTATGATCGTTTGTGTGTGTATGAATGAATATACAACTATGTGTGTGGACACATTGTATCAAAAATGATGTTCCAAAGGTTCAGAATAGAGTTTTAATAAACCTTAAGTGGTATGTGTACTTTTTTTTATACTAGTTGATTGGAAACAAAGAATAAGTATAAAAGGAAAGCGGGTTGTTGGTGACAGTGCGTCAGCTCACCACCAGATAGCTCCATCACAGTTCTGTCTGTGCTGTGACGATGAAGACATGGTGGACTGGGTGAGAGAGAAAAGCATATGTGACCAAAGACCACTAGCGGCTCAGACATCAAAAGAACATTGGCTCCTGCTGGTCCTGTAGCGCTGGTGCCAGAATTCATCACAAGACAGCTTTGTTTTTTTGTATGTGGCAACTTGCTTCCTTCCCCTTCCTAAATGCATCCCACCTCCCCCACCCACCACCCCTTCCCTCACCCCTTCCTCCTTTGCCAGGTGATTTGACTGCGGGAAAGGGAGATAATGAAGAGAGAGCTTTTTGTGATATCAGTGTCTGTGTCTGTTGACGACCTGTGCAATCACCTGTAAAGGAAAGAGTTTTTATTGGCACATGTGTACAGGTGTTTTGATGACGTTTACCTTGATGCTGTCATTGTCATTGCTCTGTACCGGCAAATTTGTTGATGTGTTTGTTGAAGTTTACCAACTGGGAAGATTCTTACATTGGATTCGCTGCGCAATTCGATTTCATGAGTACAGGATTTTTATCGTTCTTGGGGTTCACTTTTTGCCAGGCTCATTTGTCATGAACTGAGCGAGTCTCCTTCAGTGTGATTATATATGTATATGTATGTATGTGTGTATGTACAGTGTATGCATGTGCTCGTTGAAATGGTGTTGATTCAGTGTGGGAATGAGAGAATATTGGTTAACCATATAAGATGATGATAACGATATACATGCGATGTACATTGCATATTCTTTGTGCATGTCATGTTTGTGATGATTTGCTCATGTCTGTCGCTTGTCCCCAGGAGAGCCAAGGTCTTAGTTTGCTTGGCACGGTGAACAATGTGCTGAACATGTGGTCAGATTCATAGTGGGACCTCTGTTTTCTACAAGGACTGTACTTACCGTCTTTTTTTTTTAATGTTTGTTTGTTTTGTTTTTCTTCTTTTTAGAACAACAGACAAGTAGCTGAGTTCTTGTCTCATATAGCACTCCACTCTCCATGATGAGAAGTCTTAATTTGTAAAAACTAAATGAACAAACAAAATCCATCCATCCATCCCTACCTACCTCCCTCCCATCTTAACATATCCATGAAAGATCACTGTTTATCAGAAGAAAAATATAGGAAGGAAAACTTAATTAAGAAAAAAAATTATTAAAAAAAAAGACAGAAAACAAATGTACCAGAAAGAAGACGTAAGTGCACCGTAGGTCTTTTTTTATTTACTGGGTTGAACTGTTTCCACCACCCTTGTCACAGTGTGGACGATGGTTTCCCTAGGACTTCTGCACAGAGAGACCTAAGATCCACTGAAACCTCAGCCAGCCCAACCATCATACTTGCTGAACATGAAGACAATCAAGATAATTTCCTGAAAGTAGCTGACCGACTAACCGTGACACATTGACAGTGACTGTCATGCTTCCAGACTGAGACAGATTAAAAAAAAGAAAGAAAGAAGGAAAAGGAAGAGAAAAAGCAGAAAAGTCCCTTCGATTGCATTCATTGATACAAACGTTATTACTATACTTAGCACCAGTGTACCAACATCAAGCATTAGTATGTGAAGCATTTTCACCAAATAGGCAAAATCACTCAGCTTGCATGCAGGTCAGCGAGATCATTCACGTAGCATGCATTCCAAGAGGAAGAAGAAAACAAAAAAAAAAAGGAAAAGAAAAACAAAAAGTTAGGTAGAAGAGCCCCCCCTCCCCCCCCCCCCCCCCCCCCACACACACACACACACATCCTCCAGCATCCAAGGAAGCAGCCATTGATTCAATAGGTTGTTTTCTTTGGTCAGTTTATCACTGGTGGCTTGCCACAGTCTACTCAAGGGAAAGAGGAGGGGGTCACGTTTGATTTTGTTCTATTGAAGGGACAGAGAATGGGGAACATTTGGTTGTATACAGTTCCATAAGAAGACAAGGGAGGTATTTGATTGTATACAGTTCCATAAGAAGATGAGGGAGATACTTGATTTTACACACTTCAGTGGAAAGAGAAGGGGGATAGTGTTTGTTTGTTTGTAGAAAAGGGAGGGGAGGGAGATTGTATTGTTGGCAGTTTAATTAATGGAAAGAGGAAAGGGATATTTGCAGGGTCAGTGTTGCCATCGGTCCTGTTAGGGACAAGTTGCATTGCCATGTCAGGGCAAGAGAAGTTCATTTTGAATTTCTTGACTGGACAGATTAATTTGGTAACTAACCATTTTTTTTCTTTTTGTTCCAACCTGATGTTAGTATGGTGGCCCTTAGAAAGTTTAGTGCAGATGACTGTTTTGAGTTTGGACTCCAACAGGTGCAGCTTTGTGAAAATAGAGTTGTTCTGCAGCTTTTAGGCAGCTTGCCATTAGGTGTTTTTAAAAGGCCAGAAATGATTTATCTTACAGTATACTGGGCCAGGCAGGATTGAGATCACACTGTTTTTTGACCCGAGTGAGTCGACTTCTACTTTATGCAGGTTGTTTCGATAAGTCCCAGGTTCAATATGTCTCGCTCGGGTGACGGTTGGGGTTAGAAGTCAAAGTAGAGTGAAGGTTAGAAATAGGTTAGAAGTAGGGGGCCAGAGTTTTGGAAAGATAGCATGACACATCCCAGAGAGCCAGTACATTTTTATGAAACATTCTGAACAACAACAACAACAAAAATCATCAGAAACATATTTTCCTGGTTCCTTGGTGTATGTGAGTTGTATGTGTGTGTGATCAGAGGGAAAGTGAACATCTGACATTGGGGCAAGTGCTAAACCCATCTGGGTTGGTGATGTTTCCGTTGACTGGCATGACTGGACAAGTGGGGGGGGGGGGGGGGGTGTGACTGTTTAGCCCAGATTTGATTGTTTGTGGTTCAGGGGGGGGGGGGGGGGAGAAAGAGGAGGGGATGTTGGTATACAGTTCAGTAGGAAGAGGAAGAGAACGTTTGATGGCACGCAGTTGAAGGGAAAGAAGGTAATATCTGAGTGCACACACGTCAAGAGGATGGAGACAAGGGCACTCTGGGGGGAGGGGGGGGGGGGGGGGGCGATACTTGACTGGGCACCGTTCAGGGGGAAGAGGAGGAGGAGGTGTAAGATTTGATTGCGTACAATCCACTGGGGATCATGTTTGCACACAGGTGATTGGGAGGGGTCATGTTTGATGGCACTCTGTTCAGGGGGAGTAGTTGAACAGAGTTTGCACACAATTGAAAGTAAAAGGGAGGATATTATATTGTTTGCATGCAGTGCAAGGGGGAGGAAAATATTGTTTGAAGAAAATTATGTTATCTGTCTTGACAGGCTTGCGGCAGATAGCTTTCATGCAGGTCAAAAGAAAGGAAAAAAAAAAGGGAAAAAAATATGATGAAGCATATCAAAATGTTCTGGTGAGTTTCTCGTAATTTATTCATATCCAGTTTGTAGCTCATTTACTTGCATGTATGTGGAGGATGTGAACATGTGTATCGTAGCATTACCTCCCTTTATCTGTTTTCAGAATATCTGTATTCTATTCCAACCCGAAAACAACCAGCTTAGAACCTGATGGTCGGTCTTAGGGCAGGTCTTGTGGTTACATATACTCACGGTCTAGTAGAGATATTAAGATATTTACACATCCATTTTATAAAGGGCACACAAGCATGCACAGATTGATGAAAAAGTTTGTATGCACATTTTTTTAATTGCCATCAGTGATGGGGGTTTTTTTTGTTTTTTTTTCCCCCATTGACATGTCGTTTTGGATGGTGTTATACTCTTTGCTCAGGTGTTATGTCAACAGTGCATGATGAAAACAGTATCACAATGTCAGATGTGTGGCATCTCTGTAACCTGTGTTGTTAATTAATTAAGAAAAGGGGGAATATGAATGATTTCATTCATGTGGATTGTTGGAATGAGAAATTGATCATTAGATTTTTTTGTATCCAACTCGTTTGACGTCCTGCAGATATGAATACACAGGCACTTACACACACACACACACACACACACACACACACACACACACAACACACACACACACTCACACACACACACACACACACACACACACACACACACACACACACACACACACACACACACACACACACACACACACTCTACATCACTCACTTGTTCAACAGTTTGGGCATTTGCCTGTCCTGTGAAAACATGTCAGGGTTTAGATGTGATATCACTAGAGAGTGGACTCTCCATCAGAGGATCCCAGTTCAAATGGCAGCAAGGGACTATAGAATGTCAAGGATGCTGCCAGGGTTGTCTGATCTTCCCCGTCAACACATGTTGACAACATAAGTTTCAGTTTTGATCGAGTGTGTGTGTGTGTCATGTCTGGTCGTTGTGGTTGAGCGTATAGAGAGCAGGAAGATAAATGCCTGGAGCGGTTTATCAAATGTGAATAAACATCAAATGTTGTGAGCATAGACCCAAAAAAAGAAAGAGAAAAAGAAAAAAAGCAAAAAAAAGTCGCCATGTCAAATGACAAGAGCTGAATCAAATAGGTGTGATGATGATGTACCACTAATGTAAAGAGCCAAGTCAGAAAGCAGACTGTGAAGTCACAGTGTGCAAAGTCACCGACTGTCAAATCACAGAGCGTACCAGTAAAGTCTCGTCGTTCCAGTGGTGTGATTGGATGAACGTTAAGATCTTCAGACTTTTGTTGTTGTTGTTTTTACAGTCAGTTTCCCTCTGAGTACTGTAGTTTAACTGACCAAACAAACAGCATTGAAGAATGACCTCCCTGCCTGTCTGATTGAGCACAACTCTTTCACCTTCAGATCACCTGGTTGGTACCACGAAACTTGCTCCACAGCACAACTCTTTCACCTTCAGATCACCTGGTTGGTACCCACGAAACTTGCTCCACTTTCCTTCTGTCCTCTCTGTTACTCTCTGGCTGTTCTGTTTTAGATGTTTTGTCTGTTTGTTTGGTTTTTTGTTGGTTTGTTTTTTCACGTTGAGAGGTGTTTAGGTATTGACTACACTAATGAGCTGAGATACTGCTGAACCATGTGGTCATTGTCGCCCGCGTTTTGATTAACAACTAAAGGATTGAAACTGATGTGAAAAATGAAATGTTTTTTTAAAAAAAAAAGAAAAAAAGTGGATAAAAAAAAAGGAAAAAAAAATTCCCTGCTCTTGATGCCTCTGAGGGTGGTTGTGTGGGGGGTGATAGTGTCAGTGGGTATGGAAGGTGTAGTGTCATTTTTTTTTTTATGAAAAAAAAAGAAAACAAATGTTTTTAGAAAATTCCAACAACATCAAAAAAAAAAAAAAAAAAAAAAAAAGAAAATCAGAAAACTGTCTGATTGAATTCTGCGTTCTCGGAGAACATTTGCATCTCTGCTGCATCCCGAGTCTTCTCATGCTTTCATGGGAAACAACTCCTGTGTGTACTTGTTCCCACAAATGGGGGCCTGCCAGATACACAGCTGCTTTGACATAGTGTATTTAAACAGCCCTACATATCACCAGCACTCTCTTTTTATTCCCTAGATACCTTGAACATTGATAGGGATTACAGTGTGGTTGTATTCAAAAGTAACGTCCACATCCAATTCTGCTGATGCGGAAGACCAGGATCATCAACCTCCCTTGGAAAGCGCAAGGAAGGGGGACCAGTCTCACATGACGCTGATACTACATGAGACCCTCAGCGTGTTCCGCTGAGCAGTGCAGTCCCAAAAATTGGAGGTATTTGGGGGTTAACACTAACATCCTTCCTCGGTGCAAGTTGTGTTCTGTGTGAGCAATTGCGCAGTCCAAACATTGATGTTTTGATGCAGTAGGAATAAGGACACAAACTCACTGGTCACAGGATGGGTACTGGAAGCCTGGCTGGGGTAGTAGTAAAGGCTTTAGATTCTTGTTCCAGGGTCTGGAGTTATGGTTCCCACTTATGACATCCGGGTTTACAGAGATTTTTCTCTTTCAGAGTTGTCGTCTGTGCAGACAAGTCCAATCCTAGTCCTCCACAAGAGATTTGCAATTAAGGTTTTGTGTGCAATGCATGCATAAACAATCTGGCAATCACATTAAATCCCATCACATGTTGGAGAAGAGTAGGTTTTCATGTGCCCTGATCAGATGGAGGACATGAAAATAGAACACATGCACATTGATGCCGTGTTTAGACATCATCTGTGAAGACAGAATTTGGGTACCTTATTGGCTGGAAGATGGACAATAACAAATTTCAGTGATTGTGAAACTTCATAGTTCTAGCTAAGGCAAAATAGGAGAAGGATAGTATTGTTTTGTTTCTCTGTTCCTGTGATGAAGACTCTGGATTCCTCACCCCCTCCCCTCTCTCTCCTTCACCCATACCCTGGTGTCAACTCCCTCACCAGCCAAAGTCGGATCACAGAGTGCTTTTCCTAGTGTGTGTGTTGGGGGGCGGGGGGATGGCCGTGGGGGGGCCAGTTCTCGATTGATCCCCTTGCCATGTGGGCAGCCACAATGCTGCCTTAAGAGGATGGGATCAGTGTTACTTGCCGTATGTCAAAGAGAGATCTTAAGAAGCTAAACATCCGAAAATGTTTTCCTAACTAAGTATGGTTGACCTGTTGCAACCTCATCTCCTGGGTTGGTGTGCAGTGTCCGTCACTGCCTTCACGACTTTGAGATGATGTCGCAGCACTCAAAGAATGAGGCCACTTGGTTTAAAAAAGAAAAAAAAAAAGTTCATTCAGAGCAGATATTCAAAAAAAGAAAAAACAAGGGCAAATATTTTGGATGTTTTAAAAGCAAACTTGTGGCTCTGATAAAGAAATAAAAAGAAAAATTAGAGCACTACAAAATAAGGGGGGGAGCAAATTTAGAATACTTGTTAAAAATAAACGGAAGTGGTATGGTGGGGCACCTGTTAGGAGGAAAAAATATAAAACATTATTTAAGGACGCTCGTTAGAAGAAAAAAAAGGTTGAAGTAATGAAATAGTACTATTTTTTTGTTCTTTCCTGTTACATGAGTTTTCTGTGGATTGTCCACCTGTTATGTCAGTGAGATGCTGTTATGGAACCCAAGGTCGGTAGGCAAATTCTACATTAAAATGTGTTAAGGAAAGAAAAAAAAGAAAGAAAGAAAAGCAAATAAAGGAAAACAAAAAAAAAGGCTGTAATTGCTGCATTCTTGATTGTATAGATTGTTGCCCCCTCCTGCGGTTGTAGCATTAACAAGAACAATGCAAACATTGCGTTTAGGTTGTATAAAGTCATGAAACAGGAAGGCATCAGATCTTTCCGTTTTTCTTACATCCCATTTTGAAGTGTATCCATGTTGATTGTAATTATATATAAAACTGAAATATGGTGAGGCTGTGTGAAGAAAAGATTTACAAATAAAGCATTGTGGGAGTGACAGATTGGGATTTGGAGGGAGGGGAGGTGATCCAAATAGATTTCATATCATTTCCTGTCCCTCTAGTTTCTAGCATGGTGTATATAGAGTTAGATGTATCCAAACAGACTTCATATCACTTCATGCCACTTTGATGTACTGTACATAGATATAGATATATATTGCTTACGTATCCATCTTCACTCCCATATTATGCTCTTCCTTGACCCCCCCCCCCCCCCCCCCCCCCCCCCGCATTCCCCTTCCCCTGTGTACACACCCCCCCCATCTACCCCAGCCCCACAAAGCTAAATATAACAATGAGATCATTCCACAGACACTGAATGATTTTCATCGTGTAGCCCACATTGCTGATTGACCCCCTGTGAATCTTCAGCTGTACCTGTCGTTCCCATCTTGTTCTCAGTGTGGGAAGATTGGCAGTCGCAGTTTGCATTTACTTGATTTCATTGGTCAGATGTAGTCGTATTCCACCGTATATGGTTTATGTACATATTTGCTGTTGGTTGCTTTTTTTATACTGTATATCATGTCTGAATAACTGTTCTGTAAATAAATATGATTGAACCACGTCAGTATGGGGTTTTGATATGAGAGAGAGTGCAAGAGAGGAGATTTTTTTTTTCTTATCAAAGACAGTAATAGTCTGGTGTGAACAGATCTGAAAGGCGAGAGAATTTTGTTTATTCCTTTACAGATAGAACATATTGTATTCCGGTTTGAATCTCAACAATAGATTTATTGTTCTCACATGCATCTCTCTCTCTGTCTCTCTCTCTCTCTCTCTCTCCCCCTCTCTCTCTCTCTCTCGGGCACAGACACATGCACACACATTTTCTCTCTTCTCTCTCTCTCACACACACACACACACATACACATACACACGTGTCACACATCACACTCTATTTTCATCCATGCACACACACATACGCACACTCACCCACATGCATGGTGCTGCAAGCGTATATTTTCATTTCAGAACTTCATGGATGTGGGTGACTGTGTGTGTGTGTGTACGTGTGTGCATGTGTGTGTGTGTGTGTGTACGTGTGTGTGTGTGTGTGTGTATGAATAGAGTGCGCTGTGTGGCACATGCGTATGTGTGAGTGCATGTCTGCGTGTATGTGTGTGTGTGTGTGTGTGTGTGTTGCATGCATACATTTTCATTTCAGAACTTGGTGCAGGGCTAGAAGTATTATAGCAATGAACTATGCTTATAATGGCATAGATATGCTTTAGCTTTTATTCCAGTTTGCATTGACAGACTTACCTGACTTGGTCCTCTTCGTTCCAATCGGAACACAGGGCCCACGCTGCAGATCTCCATGTCGCTCTGTCTTGGGCTGTTCTTTTGGCTTCACCCCAGGTCATGTTGGTGAACTTGAGTTCTGCCTGTAGGGTTCTTCTCCAGGTGGTGACTGGTCGTCCCCTCTTCCGCTTCCCCTGTGGGTTCCAGTCCAAGGCGTGGCATGGGATGTGGGCCTGTCCTCTACGCAGGGTGTGTCAACCCAACCCCACTTCCTCATCTGGATACTCTTTGTGATTGGGTCTTGCTTCGTCCAGTGCATGAGTTCCTCATTTGAGATTCGTTCCAGCCATCTGATGTGCAGGATCTGGCGAAGACAGGTGTTGATGAAGACTTGCAACTTGCTGTCCAGGCTCTTTGTGCGTCTCCAAGTCTCTGAACGTACAATAACACGGATTCGATGTTGGTGTTGAACAGCCTTAGCGTGGTGTGCAGACTGAGGTTTTCATTCCTTCACACTGGTCTGAGGGTGACAAAAGCATTGCGCGCCTTGCTGATCCCGGCCTTTACATCATCATCAGCTCCTCTGTCTTGCTGGCAATGCTGCCCAGGTAGGTGAAGTGGTCAACATCCTCTATGGCCTGTCCATCAATGTTAATGGGTGCTCCCTGAGTGGCGTTGACCCGCAGGCTCTTAGTTTCCCCCACATTGATCTCCAATCCTGTAGTCCTGGCGACGTTGCTCAGTCTCTCTGTTTTGTCTTGCATGTGTCCTTGAGAGTGTGACAGCAGGGCAATGTCATCTGCAAAATCGAGATCTTCAAGTTTTCTTGTGAGGGTCCATTGTATGCCTCTGGGTTGGTCCATGCTGGTCTTCATCACCCGGTCAATCACAAGTGAGAAGATTAGAGGGGAAAAAAAAAAAAAAATTAGAGGGGATAGCAGACATCCTTGCCTGACTCCGGTGTTGACCTCAAAGGATGGTGACAGGTCAGCGTTGTGGATGACTCTGCAGCTGGTGTCTCTGTAGAGGCTCTGGATGACACTAACAATCTTTTGAGGGATGCTGTAGTGTCTGAGGATTTGCCAGATTGTTGCCCGGTCCACCATGTCAAACGCCTTTTTGTAGTCGACGAAGTTGACATATAGCAGTGACTGCCACTCCAGCGATTGCTCAATGATGATGCGTCGAGTTGCTGTCTGGTCAGTGCATGATCTCCCTGCCCGGAATCCTGCTTGTTCCTCTCTCAGTGTGGCGTCAACGGCAGTTCTGATCCTCTCCAGAATCACCCTCGTGAAAATTTTGCTGGGTATTGGGAGAAGCTGTATCCCTCTCCAGTTTTGGCAGTCGCTGAGATCTCCTTTCTTTAGAAGCTTCACAATGTAGCCCGTCCTCTATTCCTCAGGTATATCTTCCCTTTCCTATGTTTCCTGTAGGACGCCGATGAGGATGTCTGCTGTGGTGTTCGGGTCTGCTTTCAAAACTTCTGGAGGGATGCTGTCTGGTCCTGGTGCTTTCCCACTTTTCATCTTCTTGATGGCCTTTATTATTTCCTCTTTGCTGATGGGGCCCAGGTTGACGCTCAGATCTTCCCCTTTTTCAAGGGCTGGTGGATTTGCAACTGGTGCACCGTTGAGAAGACCGCTAAAATACTCCTTCCACCAGTCTAACTGGTCTGTCGGTTTGCTGAGTATCGTTCCATCTCTCCCCTGCACTGGTCGGTTGGTGTTGGCTTTCCTTCCTGACAGCTGTCGGGTGATGTTGTAGAGTGTCCTCATGTCGTTCTTGCCCGCTGCTTCCTCTGCTTTTTTTTTAGCAAGTTCATCCACCGATCTCCTCTTGTCCCCTCTTGCACTCCTCTTTACTTCTGTGTTCTTCAAGGTATATTCTTGTTGGATTTGTTGCTTTTGTGTTCTGGTTCTTGCATGTCCAAGTCCCTGGTTAGTTTCTCTTCTCTCTTCTATCATGGAAATAGTGTCCTCTGACAGCCAACTCGTGAACTCCTTTTTTCTGAAGCCCAGTTTTTCTTTAGAGGTCTCTGTGAAGGTGCTCCTAAATCGCTCCCATTTTTTCTCCAGTGAGCCGTCCTCCAGATCCGCCAGTGCCTGAAATCTGTTTTGGAGGGAGATGACAAATTGCTCATTCTGGGCTGGTGTCTTGAGTTTAAAGATGTTAAACTTTGGATGCTGTTGAGAGCCAGTCTTCCTCACTGCTTGGATTTTAACTCTCAGTTTTCCAATCACCAAGGAGTGGTCAGATCCCACGTCTGCACCTCTATATGCTCTGACATCCATCAAGGTCCTTCTCCAGCGGCGAGAGATTGTCAGGTGGTCGATCTGGTTTTCTGTTTTTAAATCTGGAGATGTCCAAGTCACCTTGTGTGTTCTTCGATGCGGGAAGACGGTTCCACCAATGACAAGGTCGTTTTGTTCACAGAAGTCTGCAACGAGCTCACCATTCTCGCTCATGCTCCCGAGGCCATGTCTTCCCATGATAAGTTCTCGTCCTGTGTTGTCACTCCCCACCTTGGCGTTTAGGTCGCCCAGCACAATGGTGATGTCTCTTTTTGGTGTTTGGTACAACACATTTTAGAGCTGCTCGTAGAACTCCTCCTTTGCTTCCTGTTCTGCAACGTTTGCAGGTGCATAGCACTGGATGATTGTCACTTTCTGGAACTTGGAGAGAAAACGAGCTGTTAAGATCCGGTCATTGATTGGTTTCTCACTCAATCAGACTCCTACTTGCTCTCTTTTTCATCATAACTCCAACCCCATTAACATGGTCGTCATCCTCCTTTGGTGGTCCTGAGTACAGTAGCAGGTGTCCTGATGATAGTGTCACTTGTCCGTTGTTTGTCGCTGGACTTCGATGAGTCCCAGTATCTCCAATCCATACTTCTCCATTTCCCTAGCCACTTGCGCAGATTTCCCCGTTTCGTATAGTGTTCTCACATTCTATAATCCAATCCGTGTGACGGTCTTGGGGAAGAGAATGGTCTGCAAATCAGCTCCGCAATGGGTTTGGCTGGTCCGCTTCATACGCTCTCCCCCTGGTCGTTTCCCTTGGTCCTCAGATGTTGATCTTGAAGTGCTGGTTTCTGTAGCTGTAGCTTTTTTTCACGGGGTGGGGATGCTAACCCCACGCCCAACCCTCCTCCTTTTGCAACCAGGCTTGGTTGCGACCGGCTTAGGCAGAGTTTTGCATTGACAGAACTCAACGTAAAATTGTCAACATTTTAATTTGGAGTACAGTAAAGCAGTATGTGATTAGATATGGCTCTAGATCATTATTGTTTGTTTGTTTGTTGTCCTCGTTGATTCATGACTTAGGAAGCAAAAAAATAAAAATAAAATAAAAATCCCCATATTATGTTCATTAATTGCAAAAAATCCCCATATTCTTTTCTTTAATGTAAGTCAATCGATTATCGATCTCAGCATACATATCACACTTTACATGAAAACTAAAGGTGGGTTCCATGTAAATGACGCATCCACTTCACTGGTGATTTCTTGTTGAACGAAGTATGACCACAGACAGGCGAGGGCTGACTGCCAGAACCCAGTATCTCATATACACATATATAAGTGAGATACTGGGTTCTGGCAGTCAAATTATGAGTCATACACACTGATGAATCGTTGAGAACTTGCAAGGCTGCTTGCTTTCTCCCATTCTCTTCGATGTCTTCTGAGTAAGAATATGCTTTGTGGCAGGACGATCACCAGCTGGCGTGTTGCCGACGATTGACTGGTGAAGAGAAGCTGACATATCTTGAGAGACCATTTGGCGGATACAGCATGGAGGTCAGTGATAAGTGGAGGCATGTCATGACCAGCAACTGAGACAGAAATCCAAGTACAGGGCTAGAAACTTCACAGGCCTTTTTTTTTTTTTTAACGCAGGCTGATACTCCTGCAGACACTTTCTGTATATTCAGGCAAGGGTTAACCCCATTTACCCAACAAAGGGAGTGCAGTTTTGTGTGTATGACCGTTTTTGTTTTGTTTTGTTTTTTTTTATCCCGCCATTAAGGCAGCCATACTCCAACTTCAGGGAAGGTGCATGCTATGTGTAACGTGTCATCCATACCAAGGCCAACTGTCCTTCTCTTCTGAAATTTGGTGATGGGGTTTTTACGTGTGTGCAAGATGTTACGCATGCGTTCACACATGGAACTTCGGTTTATAGTCTCATTCGAAGGACTGGTAGGAAATGGAGTCAGAGCCAGTGGTAACTCCGAGGGAAAAATCCCCTTGTACCAAAACGGCCCGGCTGAGATTCGAACCCGCATCCCTCTTTTACCAGCTCTCAGAGGGCCATAGACGACAGCAACAGATAGAATATTGTCTGGAAGTCTGCAGTGATAGCCTACCTTAACATCCCTCTTTTACCAGCTCTCAGAGGGCCATAGACAACAGCAACAGATAGAATATTGTCTGGAAGTCTGCAGTGATAGCCTACCTTAACATCCCTCTTTTACCAGCTCTCAGAGGGCCATAGACAACAGCAACAGATCGAATATTGTCTGGAATTCCGCAGTGATACCTTAACATCCCTTACAGAGGGACAAGATATTCCAAGACTACCGCAAAAGAACAACCGGCCCCTAAAAACTTTTGCTGTGATGACGTAAAACTCAACCATTCAGGGACAAGATGGGCAAAGCACAGACGACGAGAGCAGTGAACGTGAATGGTAGAACTCACGTCCTGTGAGCCTAGAGCCAGTTCTCATCAGCCGTGTAAAAGGTGTCGGTTATACGTACGAACAATTTACCTTGTTGCTAGTTCTTAAAACGATCGTTGTTGTCTTCAGTTTTAGTACTTATCATCAATTTCTTTTTGTTTGTGTGTGTGTGTGTGTGTGTGTGTGTGTGTGTGTGTGTGTGTGTGTGTGTGTGTGTGTGTGTGTTTATTTGTAATTGAGTGGAAGACCAGAATGATGTCTTTAGTTGTACACCTTCCACTATGAGATCAGACAGGTCTGTCTTTCGTAGTCAGGCTATACTCCAATGTGACTGTAGTCTTTCATCTTTTCTACATCTTGACAATGATGAGCTTCGTACACACACACACACACACACACACACACACACACACACACACACACACACACACACACACACACACACAAGGTTCTATTTATCCACAGATGGTTTTCACCGAGTGACTGTGCGAGTGACAGACGAATGTTGATGACAGTAGCCTTCAATTTCCTGGTGCTTTTTAGAATAACTGCCAAAAGTAACGGTCATCTTAATCACGAGAAATTTAACTGTTAAATCAGAGCTAAGTTTGCATTATAGACGAAAACAAGTTTCGTTTTGTGCATCGTATTTACAAAATGGGCAAGGCGCAGCAAGAGGAAAATCACTGTATCAATACAAATTGGAAACAGTGGAAGCCAGTGTTATACAAATACGTTGCTGACTCGGCTCAAAAGCCTTCAACGATTTTACGTTGAACCTGTCGATGATATCAGTAAAGTACGACCATTCTTTGGTGTCAGTAGTCTCTGCTTAGAGCCATTCCACATGTCCAACTTTTTGGGCAACCCAACTAATTAAATGAAACCAAATCCGAGTTGATATATAACTTTCATACCAGAACCAACCAGAGAGAGAGAGAGAGAGGAGAGAGAGAGAGAGAGAGAGAGAGAGAGAGAGAGAGAGAGAGTGAGAGGAGAGAAATGAAAGAGTAAGATGAGAAGAGAAGAGAGAATTGTCAACAGGCAGCCAAATCTTCAAACTTTGGCATAAAGGTCTGAAAACGAATAACACTACATCTTCCATTCAGACCCAACATACCTATTTAGTTTAAGAGAGGAAGGTGACAGCCAAGGCTAATTAGGAAAACCCCTAAGGAGAAGCGAGGAAACCCCCTCAGACAAGTGTTCATCATGAACTCCTTCCATTCTGAGAGGGAAACCCCCTCAGACAAGTGTTCATCATGAACTCCTTCCATTCTGAGAGGGAACCCCCTCAGACAAGTGTTCATCATGAACTCCTGCCATTCTGAGAGGGAAACCCCCCCCCCCCCCTCAGACAAGTGTTCATCATGAACTCCTTCCATTCTGAGAGGGAAACCCCCTCACAGCACCCCTCCCGAACCCCCTCAGACAAGTGTTCATCATGAACTCCTTCCATTCTGAGAGGGAACCCCCCCCCCCCCCTCAGACAAGTGTTCATCATGAACTCCTTCCATTCTGAGAGGGAAACCCCCCCCCCCCCTCAGACAAGTGTTCATCATGAACTCCTTCCATTCTGAGAGGGAACCCCCCTCAGACAAGTGTTCATCATGAACTCCTTCCATTCTGAGAGGGAAACCCCCCTCAGACAAGTGTTCATCATGAACTCCTTCCATTCTGAGAGGGAAACCCCCCCCCCCTCAGACAAGTGTTCATCATGAACTCCTTCCATTCTGAGAGGGAACCCCTCTCAGACAAGTGTTCATTCATGAACTCCTTCCATTCTGAGAGGGAAACCCCCCTCAGACAAGTGTTCATCATGAACTCCTTCCATTCTGAGAGGGACCCCCCCCCCCCCCCCTCAGACAAGTGTTCATTATGAACTCCTTCCATTCTGAGAGGGAAACCCCCTCAGACAAGTGTTCATCATGAACTCCTTCCATTCTGAGAGGGAACCCCCCTCAGACAAGTATCATCATGAACTCCTTCCATTCTGAGAGGGAAACCCCCCTCAGACAAGTGTTCATCATGAACTCCTTCCATTCTGAGAGGGAACCCCCCCCCCCCCCAGACAAGTGTTCATCATGAACTCCTTCCATTCTGAGAGGGAAACCCCCCTCAGACAAGTGTTCATCATGAACTCCTTCCATTCTGAGAGGGACCCCCCCCCCCCCCCTCAGACAAGTGTTCATCATGAACTCCTTCCATTCTGAGAGGGAAACCCCCTCAGACAAGTGTTCATCATGAACTCCTTCCATTCTGAGAGGGAACCTCCCTCAGACAAGTGTCATTCATGAACTCCTTCCATTCTGAGAGGGAAACCCCCCTCAGACAAGTGTTCATCATGAACCCCTTCCATTCTGAGAGGGACCCCCCCCTCAGACAAGTGTTCATCATGAACTCCTTCCATTCTGAGGGGAACCCCCCTCAGACAAGTGTTCATCATGAACTCCTTCCATTCTGAGAGGGCCGGGCTGCAGCCAGCTAATGACTTCTGGATCTCAGAAAGTGATGTGTTGTTGTTGTTGTTGTCGTTGTTCTAATCTCCACCGCCTGAATGGTCGGCGCCTCAGGCTATTTGCTTTTTCGACAGATGTCCTTCCTCACAGCTATGGGACACCTGTTCTAAGATGGGAAATTCAAGCCTCTTGAAGTTCACATTTGGCTCTTCTTCGACCAGATCCAGTCAGATGAATTGTTCATGAACACAATGCTGATGGTAACTCAGGCATAATAGTTTCTGTGAAACGCGGAACAGAATTCGGCACATGAAATGCAAATCATCATCACATCATCATCATCCATCATCATCATCATCATCATCATCATCATCATCATCGCCTATTACCCCTCCTGGGGTACAGGCCGCCAACCAAGGACCTCCAGGCATCTCTGTCCTGGGCTCCTTTCTCCAGCTGGTTCCAAGTCAACCCCATGTTCCTGATGTCTGTTTCCAGGTCCCTGCGCCAGGTGTTCCTTGGCCGACCTCTTTTTCGTTTTCCTTGCGGGTTCCTTGTTAGGGCTTGTCTGGTGGTGTTGCTTGCAGGCCTCCGCAGCGTATGTCCAATCCAGCCCCAACGTCGTTTCTTATGGCCAGGCTTATGTTGAAGCGTGCGTGCGTGTGTGTGTGTGTGTGTGTGTGTGTGTGTGTGTGTGTGTGTGTTTCGCGTATGCAAACTGTTTTCCCTGCAGTAAGAACACTAGCCAAAATCAGGCAAAATAATTTACACTACCCCTCGCTTTTGCGTGCCAACAGTTCCATAGCCTTTGTTTTGACTTTCCTCTACTCTAGACACATTCGTTTTAGGCTTAATTACTGATGTCTGCACATAGATATTCTTCAAGCACCCCCCTCCCCGTTCCATTTGGTTTTTGCGGGGAACGCTCAAGGGACACGACTCCAAAATAATCGCTCCGACCTGCAGAAGTTTGCCGGCACAAATTACACCCCGTTCCGTACCTTACATAATTTTCAGTGACGATGCTTTCAGCGCAGAAGCGTGGTGCCCACAGCTGGAAGATGGTTGCGTGAGATGCTGAACTCCACCAGTTCTTCCTGCGCAGAATGATTGTGGTGACTTTGCTCTTGCCGGTTAAAAACAGGATGAACTACACAGGAAGTCATGGATTGGAAGGAATTTATGGTAAACAACTGTAACTTTCGACCCCAGTCATAATTTATCTGAAATACTTTTCATATATCTACAACTTGTGTATTGAAAAAGGTCACTTTCCAACACAATTCAAAGTTGCGTACGTAATTCCCATCGACAAATCTGGTCCAGACCAATATCTGTTTTGCTAGTGTTATCCAAACCCTCGAAAAATCACACAAATAAGCACATTTTCGGACATCTTGAGTAATATAATGTACTAAGTGACAGTCAGATTTCAGGAAAAATAATTAATGTCGTACAGCTATGACAAACTTAGGTTATTCAGAATGAAAATAGATTTTGTTGAGTTTGCAATGGCTTCTGATGTCACAGACAACAAGTTATGCATAAAAAAAAAATAAAAATAAAAATTAAAAAAAAAAAAAATTTGTCCGTCTTAATTCTTCAATGTCTAATATCTTACCTATTAGAGATGGAGAACCCCAGGGTTCAATGATAGGTCCTCTCTGATTTTCTATCTATGGAAACAATTTCCCTCTTCATACTGAGGGTTCTTGTGAAGTGTGTGTGTGTGTGTGTGTGTGTGTGTGTGTGTGTGTGTGTGTGTGTGTGTGAGAGAGAGAGAGAGAGAGAGAGAGAGAGAGAGAGAGAGCCAGCATACTACTCATATAATCATATCTATTTTTTGTGGGGGTAGGGATGGATAATGGTGTTACTTTTTTGTGTGTTTGTCTTTCGATTTTACTAACTTTTCTTTCTCTCTTGTTTTTGTTTCCTTCATAATACTAACGCATCTCTCTCTCTCTCTCTCTCTCTCTCTCTCTCTCTCTCTCACACACCACACACACACACACACACACACACACACACAAAACATCACACACACACAACAACAACAACAACAACAACAACAACAACATTATTTCCTATTCCTCACTGCCTTGAAAAACCAATCTTTCCTCATGAACAAGAATATTGTGTACGAATATATGCTGATATACTTCAACATGATTGCTTCGTGAATCACTGTTCACTCCTCTTCACGCTATGCGTGATGGTACTATTCTGATGATTGATGCTTTTCATATCCTCTTTCCGCGTACGGATATCATATACTACGCAGGTGTGTGTGTGTGTGTGTGTGTGTGTGTGTGTGTGTGTGTGTGTGTGTGTGTGTGTGTGTGTGTGACAGACACTTTTAGTGTGTATACTTTCGTTATATGCTAATACGAATGGTCACTGTTCTTGTTATAATCAGTCCTACATTGTGTGATAATGTTCTGTATTCGTATCATTATCCCCAAAATGGACAAGGGCCAGATGCAAAAATGCATCTTTTTGCTCATCTGTTACCCCTGGGAATAAAAATTATCAGTCAATCAGTCAAGCAATCAGTCATTCGATCAGTCAATCAAAAACGAACAAACCAACTAATTGATAGCTTGGGGGCAGTGAGGCTGTCTGTGCTTTTCTCCATCCACAAGGAAGGACTGTCCTCCTGTTCAGAGGGCCGCACAATAAAGGTGTATTGAAACACAGGCACAGGAAGGGAAAACAATACTCAGACCGATATCGTGAGCGCCAAAGGTAACAACTGTATCAGCACACTTGCTCATGCTCAATCTACCGTTACACACACACACACGCGCGCGCGCGCACGCACGCACGCACGCACACGCGCGCGCGCGCGCACACACACACACACACACACACACACACACACACACACGCGCGCGCGCGCGCGCACACACACACGCTTGAGGATACTTGACGGTTCTTGCGACAGTTAAGTAAAGTCTTGAGTTTGAATCGCACACACCCAACTCTCCCTCTTCCCCCTGCTCTCTCTCTCCAACACACACACACACACATACACACAATGACGCGCGTCCACTGCACTCCTACGTGCACAAGCTATACAACGTGCGCATGTCCTGCTTGCGTGAAAAGTACAAGCACTTGAATGTGCTTGCTTTTCGACACAGTTTGGGCGTGCAGCCATTTTGATCCACTTGTTTTTAAGTGAATACGTTTTAACTTCGAATTTCTCAAAAATCAATATCTGTTCTCGGAATAAGACAATAGTATATTTGAAGAGGGAGACGAGTGTCACCGAGGGAGAATAGGCGAGACTTGTTCGTTACGCAGATGGTCTCTTTCGACAACGCTTCCAGACCCAGTTAAAATGTGTGTGTGTGTGTGTGTGTGTGTGTGTGTGTGTGTGTGTGACTTTCAGATTCAGACTCTCAGTCTCAGACTTAGTCACAAGAAACCTTTAATTAAGGATCTATAAACACTGCATGGTATGAGAAATCATGATTAATGGGTAGATCATAATTCACGTGGGACCATTCTGGGAACCAATAATTATGGTCTTTTCAAAATCATGCAATGATGAACACACTTTGCAATATGAATTTGCAGGCCATCATTGCCTAGCATTTCACTTGGGAATATTTTTTTTGGCAAATTCAGTGAAGCATATCTTTTGATAGCTGTTGTTTTAGCTTCAGTCGTAGCAGTTTAAATTGTATCTAGAGCAGCTGTCCAGAAAATGAATTTCATCTTCGACCACACTACATGCTGAACTCTTTTTTTGTTGTTGTCTTCTATCAG